>BSUD01000001.1:16311239-16381742 GCA_033239045.1 Fagopyrum esculentum | reverse complement strand
GCCCCCCCCCCCCCCCCCCCCCCACCCAAAAAAAAAACGTAATAAAAACATATGCCCGGCCAATCCAGACTAGTACAATAGCAAATTTTCAGTCCAAGTCCAGATGAACAGTCCTACTTACAATGTTCAAAGAAATTCCTTACTCCTATAAATAAAAGAGTTCTCCCTGAAGTAGTGCCTTTCCACATTTACCCCCATTGTGAAACAATGGAATGCCTTACATAATACATACCCCTAGCGTGCTGCTTCATTCCCTTGCATTTGAGCTGTATAGGTCACTATTTTTACAGTCAGGATCCTCTACAATCTTTTATGTAGACTTCTCTATTCCCCCCTTATGATTGACCAATTTATTAATTTTACTTATTTTCCCTAAATTAAAATTAAAGAGTTAAATTAATTAATTTTACTATACAAAATATCTTTTATTTTCTACCAAAAAACAAAATATCTTTTATTTTAGTAAACAATATATCAAATCTTATTATCTCTTCCTCACGTTAATCAGATTTCCCTATTCTTCCATTTTTTTGTATCGTTGTTGTTTTCGCCAAAGCGCAACCCTCTATCCGCCCAGAGAAGATCGGCCGCCGCCGCAGATCGGCCGTCGCCACAGACGAACGGTTGCCCTTTTTCGTTCCTATTGTATCGTTGCTCCTGCTTTGGTCAGATTCGATACACGCTGATCACGAACACCTCAGGTTTGAAGCATCTAACCTTTTTTCAAATCGTTGATGTGCGAACCTCACTTATGCCTTTCATGAAAATTAGGTCTAGTCTGTTGGTGTTGGTTTGCACTGGAACTGGAATAGAAGGTTATAGCCATGTTAAATTATGTAAATAGGTTAACTTACATTCTAATTTTGGATTCTATGGTATCTAACGAGGGTAATGATGCTGCATTTCAAGCAATTAGATGATATAGTTTATTTAATGATATTTGCTTAGTGATTTAAACATGACTGTATATTGATTTTGATTTAGAATGTGTACTAATATAGTTAATCAATGTATACTCTAATCAATTTGTATAGTAGTGATATTATGATTTTTGCTCTGCTCGTTATATTACTTTAGAATATATTTTCATGTATTTTTATTAAGTTAAAAAGGTTATGGATTTACAACAAACATTGTCACGTCGACGTTTAGAATTTGAGCATGACAGTGGTATAGAGTTTGAGCAAGATGATGATATAATAGAACCGTTACATTCTAAGTTATCGAAGGATATTATTCCAAACATTGGGATGGAGTTTGAAAATGAGGACGCATCTTATGAGTTCTACAATACTTATGCTTTAGCTGTTCACTTTTCTATTCGAAAAGGTGCGCTTCATAGAGACAAGCGAACAAAGATAGTGTTAGATAGAAAGTTTGTGTGTTCATGTGAAGGTAAGCGAGGAGTTGACAAACGCGATGCTTATAGTAAATCTCACCGGCCAGAGACGAGATTTGATTGTTTAGCCATGTTAATGATTAGTTGTCGTCAAACTGGAAGATATCGTGTTGTTAAATTCATTGCTAATCATGGTCACAATTTGGCAAGCCCGAGTAAAACTCATCTGTTTAGATCACATAGAAAGATGTCTATCTCTCAAGCATCCCAAGTTGACATGGCTAACATGTCAGATATTGCTCCAAAAAATACATATGAGTTCATGGCTAGAGAGGTAGGGGGTCGTGAAAATGTTGGCTTTGCTCATGTAGAATAAAAAAATTATTTGCGCATTAAGCGTAGTTTACAAATGAAGCAAGGTGATACTAGGGGCGTTCTAGAGTACTTACATGGTGTGAAAATTGAAGATCCGAGTTTATATTACTCTATTCAAGTGAACGAAGATGATTTGATAACTAATATTTTTTGGGCTGATGCAAAGATGATGGCTGACTATGATGACTTTGGTGACGTTGTCTGCTTTGACACTACATATCGAAAGCTTAATGATGCTAGACCGATTGCCGTATTTTTTTGGTGTGAATCATCATAAACAAACAACTATCTTTTGGTGCGGCATTGCTATATGATGAGACCTCATATTCATTTGTGGGGTTGTTTGACACATTTTCAAGGGCTATGGGTGGAAAACGACCTAAGACAATGTTGACATATCAAGATGCTGCAATGGCAAAGGCACTTTCTTCTGAATGGCCCGAGACTTATCATTGACTTTGTGTTTGGCATATTTTCCAAAATGCAGCTCTATTCATTTGGGTAGTGTGTTTGCGAGGTACAAGGACTTTTTAAGAGATTTCAGTTGTTGTATTTATGACTATGATAACGAGGCGGAATTTCTAGATGTTTGGAGTAAAATGCTTGATACGTACGACCTTCAAAGCAACGATTGGCTGCAAAGAATGTTCAACATCAAAGAAAAATGGGCATTAGTGTATGGTCGAGATACATTTTGTACGGACATGACAACTACACAACGAAGTGAAAGGATAAAATAAAATGCTAAAGCATTACGTAACCCATAAGCATAAAATCAGAGCGGTTACTTAATGATCGCTGTTATGATGAGATGGTTGCACACTTTAAGGCTAACCAAAGCAAAATAGTATTGTCTCATCCTATAGAAGATTGAAGGATGTTATGGGCATTTATACACCTAATGTCTTTATGTTGTTTGAGAAAGAAGTGTACAAAACATTTGACTATCAACTTGAAGTTTATAGTGAGACGGAAACAGTTGTCCAATATATTGTTACACCTCATAAGAAGCAGTTGAACTATGTTATCTTTTATGATGAAAGAGAAGAAGTTGTACATTGCAGTTGTAGAAAGTTTGAGTTCGCCGGACTATTATGCAGTCATATACTTAAGGTTTTCTCTCTTAAAGGTATTACTGTAGTTCCCATCAAGTATATCTTTAAAAGATGGACAAACAACGCCAAAAAGGTAGCATTCAAAATACTAGTGGTGGTAAGAATCTTGATCC
This sequence comes from Fagopyrum esculentum, assembly GCA_033239045.1. NCBI lineage: Eukaryota > Viridiplantae > Streptophyta > Magnoliopsida > Caryophyllales > Polygonaceae > Fagopyrum > Fagopyrum esculentum. The sequence continues at coordinate 16,378,800 of BSUD01000001.1, read as the reverse complement.
GGATCCTAAAAGCGCAAGGGGTTGACGTTATAGAGACTTGTTTCGTCTGTCTACCCGATTGGTCACGAGATCTGCTGAATTTGAAGACAAGTACATCCGTGTGAAAGTGGGTCTCACTAGCTTGCTAAAAGAAATTGATTCAATCTCCATATAAAGGCTTGTTGAATTGTTACCAAGTTGTCACACAGAAATAAATGATCCAAGTCAAGATATGCCTATGAATCGCAATGGCGCGACTGCAACAATAAAAGGCATGAAGTCAAAGCCAAATTCTAGAAGTCGGTCAAGTAAAAGGCGCAAGAGTGCTTGAAATAGCTACAAGGAAAAGAAGAAAAGGTAAGAATAACATGGACAAGGAGCCACTTGTATAAATTATAATATGTAAGTATGTGTTTTATTGTTACACTACTTTTTTTAGTTGTTTGGTTCAATGCAGGAAAACCACACTACTCACTTAGACGAAAATAATCTACAAAGATCAACTTTATGCGGTTCTCGTCCTTGGGTTCCATATGGATACACATTGACGCCTTTTGAAAATCAACATAATTAACATTCTCAACCTGTCATATGTTTTGACAAGTACTGGTTTGCCTCAAGTAAACATAATAATAATAATAAAAAATTCTAGTTTTTTTTAATATATATTGTTTATGTTTTCTTAATTAGACGAGTTTATTCGTAATAAACTACATGCTTGACATTGCAGATGCAATTCGACGATGTTTTGGATAAATGAAATCAAGAAGCTACCCGAGTTACGTTTCATAAGTATTTGTCACGTGGATTTTGTATTTGACATTTGAATCATGCTTTATAAGTATTTGTCACATTTTGTGTTTGACATTGAGAATATTAAATTTTCTTTTTTACAATGATTGCGATCAATAAAAATATACTATAACTTGATGTGGGAGTAATTTAATTCCACATTCTGCCTTGTTCTTGCTTGTGTTCGCAATGAAATACAAGCTATCATATGACTTTCAAGTCCGTTTCTTACTAAAGTTATTCTTGAGTCTATGTGCTTCTTATGTTAGATGAAATCCGTTTCTCTTTTAAATGTACTCGACCATCAAAACTTATTCAAATAGAAATTCTTATTTAGATTGATGTTAAACACTCAGTTAAACTTGAAGGTGTCACATTTTTTCTCACGTTTAAAATCACATCAATACTAAAATCATCAACCACTGAAAACTTGAAAGGTGACACTTTGCTCAACATTAAATAGAAATTTCATTTGTTTGTTGTTACAGGAAAACAAGACAATTAATCAAAGGTTGTGGACAAAAGTCACAACATGACCATTGTACTCTGGATCTTTGTAGCAAGTTGATCGACAACATCATCCAACGTGAAATTAGACGATAAGTGATCATATAAATATCAAATAAAAGGTATACCTTACAGAGAGATCAACCTACTATAAGAAAATAAAGGAACTCTCAATAATCATTTAGATAAAAATAAATACTTTTATTATCCCCTTATCCCCTCCTCTCTAAGATATAAAGATACATCTTTCATAACTTCCTTGAACAATGAACAATAAAGCTCGGGAGGAAGGTCTCCTACAAGACAAGATGAAGAAAGTCCTTCAATTTCTTTTCAAAAGCAACCCTACATCAAGAAGCAACATCCACATCAAATCAGCATCAAAATAACTCAAAGATGGAAGAATCACTTGAGCATCTATCTCGACATGCACTTTCTTGAGGATTGGTGGGTGGTTGAGTAACAATGATATTGCCCATTTCATTGTCCTTGTTTAGGTATCTACTCCCGTAATCAATTATACTAGATACCAAAATGTCACATGAAGAACAAAATCAACTTTAAGCATGATAATCCAATTAATTTTGCAGTAATCTCATTTCATCTATACATTAATGTTATAGTCACCTTGGTGCTTGATTCATATCAACTTTAATCCCCTCGGTCAGAATAAAAGCTATCCAAAATCCATTTATTAGCCTCATTACCAAAACATGAAGTTTGAGAAGAAAGGGAGAAGTCAACGAATTCTCTGATCCTAAAATTGTGTCAAATAATACAAATATAATTGGACAAACATCAAATTATACCATTATAGAATTGGAAGTGTAGCAAATCAACATAAAAGAAGAATTAAAATGATGAACTTAAACTAAATACATTTTCCAACCACTGTTGAGATAATGTAAACAAGAGTGTTTATACTCAAAAGAAGGAAAATTAAGAAGAAAGAATATTTTAGGTATCATAAAGAAAGCTAAAGCAAGTCCCATGGTTTCAACATGTCCATTATAATGAAACAAAGAAAAGTAAAGTGAAAAATAACCATGAGGATGAAACTGGAAAACACATATCAACTTAACAATTCCCACCCTCCACTGAAGTAGGTCACCAAACCAGTGACAAAAATAAATAACAAATTCAACATAAATGCAAGCAAAGAAGACACATTTATAAACAACTCAATAACAATCAATGTCTCAAACAGTTGGTGTGCAGAATAATGAAAAACTTGTATTCTTGGGGAGAACATAGGAAAGAAGGAATGACAACATCCACTATAAAGTTTCTTTTATAAGCTAACCTAATTACATAAGTAAATGTAATAACCGAAAATTTTAAGTTCCGGTAAACTGACATTAACCAAAGTCCGCAGGTTAGATCAGCAGCTGAGTGATCCGGAAGTAGTGGTCAGCCGGGTCTCCGTACTCCTTAGAGTGGGGGTTGGGGTTGTGTTTGTCTTTTCTTCCTATTGGTTAAGACAGTTGCTCGTTTCTTTGGTTTAAGTACTTTAGGCTGCTAGACAGTGTTGCATTCATTATCTTAAAAATGCTATTTTTGTGAATTTTGGTTTCTTTATTTGTGTCTTGTTGCAAGATCCTAATAATGTTGTTGTCAAACTGAGGTCGGGACCCATTGTGAGGTCCTAACCAGTAATGTCCCGAGTTCTGAGAATTCGGGGTGTTACAACATGGTATCAGAGCTCTAGGTTGGCAACAATGACACTTGAAATCTTCTAAAAGACCAAATAAGTTTTAAGCAGAACCCGAAAAGGGGTCTGAGTTTTAAAAGGAAAATTTTTGGTTTTAAATGCATGCATAGTCTGGTTGGGAATAGAAAAGTACGGCTGACCACCACTACTACCGCGGATCTCAGTATGCTTAGTATGGATTTTAGGTTTTATTGTAGATGGACTTTTTGGACTTTAGCTAGTAGTAATTATAGTTATTATTCTTGGCGCAGATGGCACATACTAGAGCTACGCTAGCTGCTGGTCGAGGCAGAGATCGTCCACCTCTCCCTCCAGCTGGACCAGGTAGGGGAGATAGGACCCCTACAGTTAGAGGACGCGGCCGTGGAGGTAGACCTCCACTAGCCCGAGGCCGAGGTCGAGCTCCACGAGAGGATCCCCCAGCAGTGATCATGCCAGAGGCTGGAGTGGAGGAGGTAGCTGAGAGTGTAGGTCCTGAGGTCAGGAATGAGACCGTTGCTAGGTCTGGAGCACAGAGAGCACGTTCGACGGAGTCAGGACGTGTTTCCATTGGAGCGACTGAGTACAAAGAGTACCGAGCATACGTTGAGCGTATGGAGGAGGCTGCTAGGACATAGAGACTTACCCAGGTACCACCAGTACCGGTTAGATCTGTCCAGGTGACATAGGGAGCGCCTCAGGTGCCAGCTGTACCTGAGAGGAGAGTTGTGGTTGATAGAGCGTCTACTGGGACTAGAGCACCGAGGCCGGATGAGTGGTTGAAGGCTTTCAACTCTCAGAAGGTCCCCTCATATAGTGGAGAGATAGGACTGGAGGTAGAGCACTGGATTGGACAGGTAGAGAATGCGTTAGAGGCAATACGCTGCCCAGAGGATCGGCAGGTGGACTTGGTGCAGACCTGCTTCACTAGAGATGCTCACTCCTGGTGGCGGACCATGCGTAGTCGAGTCACCAGTTGGGAGCAGATGAGGAGCATTGTTAGAGACAGATACTGCCCTGTCTCGTTGAGGAGAGAGAGATTCCAGGACTTCATTGAGGCTGGATTTGAGGACATTCCGATTGCTGATGCCATAAAGAAGTTCCAGAAGGAACTAACACTGCTTGGACCAACTGCACCTCGTGAGGAGCAGCATGTATATCTCTTTTCACGGAGATTGAGAGAGGGTACGCGGTCCTATCTGGCAGGATTTCGCTGTGAGACTCTGTCAGACTATCAGGATAGAGCATCTGCATATGAGAGAGACAGACCAGTGTCGAGGAGAGCGGCTCAGTCAGACAGGCCGGATAAGCGGTAGAGGACAGGTTATTGTTCGCCCCTAGAGGTGTGTGCAAATAAGTTTTAAATTTATAAAACTAGAATCAAGCAGCGAACCCGCAGTGTACGGATCGAGGTAGCTAAGCAAGAATTCCAGAGTATCGAACACAGGGATTTGGGTGGGAACAAATTCGATTTCAAGTTATCAAGCAAGTAAATATGGGAGTTTTGCAAATATTGGGAAAACAACAATCCTAAAGATCCGGGTATCCAGTTGCGGCAATCGATTCAAGATATACTAATGATGTAAAGACAGAGTAGAGATATGCAAAGGTATACTAATGTAAGGTAATCGTACGGTTGAGGTTCCAAAAACCTTTTGTGGCTCACCTACAAGGCACTCTCTATACAGGTTGTTGAGGCTCAATATAGAAAGATTCTAAAGGCGAGAATTAGTATCAAATACCCAAACTTATAACCTAAAGGTTCAAGACTAACTTATCCGATTGAGGTTGTTGAGGCTCACAATCGAGGTAGAGGTTGTTGAGGCTTCACTACCACCTAGAAAAGACAAGTCTAAACTAAGCTAAGGCAAATCTTTAATTTTGGATTAAAGTAAAAGCAGGTTCGTAAACTAGAGGGAAATCACGGTTGGATCTTGAGATTCCACGGTCGTGGAACTCAAGAACTGCCCGTAATTTTAGGTTGTCGACGATTCTCTCTAACTCTCAGAGTCTAATCTGTTTGCGATCGATCTATCATCACCTATGTCACAACTATCAACCCTTCACCTTAGAATTGTTAAGGGTTTTAGCCAATAACAGTCATTTTAATATTAATTCAAGAATTAAGGAATAAAAGATGAAAACTTTCAAGAACTATCAATAACCTTCAAATGAATCTCAAGATTCCAACAAATGTTTATCAAAGATTCAAAACGGAATAAACAAATCACAACTATAGGAAAGAAGAGAAACGGGATGTCAATCCGTTTCCGATTCGAACCTAAACAAGAAGAGAGATCTTCTTGCAATTCTTCCAAGAACTTCGGTCTTTCACAAATCCGAAGATCGCAACAACAATCTCCACCGAAAAATGCGAGATCTGAACAACTCTTCAACTGCGAACTTTGATCTCCAATGAGATCTCCGAAACTTGCCTCCAAAATGGGGAAGCGTTAACCCTTAGCGTCGATTGCTAAGCGAAGATCGTACGTCTATGCGTAAGCGGGGATAAGCGAGGATAAGCGAGGATCCTGAAATCTCCTTTCTTCCGTCTTTTTATAATGCAGGGCAAAGTGTCGGCCCGGCCCATTCTTCAAAAGATCATGGCTTCGAAGTGTGGCGAAAAGATTCGCCAAGATCACGGTCGTGGAAGATTCCACGACCGTAATTTAGGGCGTGGAAACAGTTACGGTTAGTTCCACGGCCGTGTAACCTCCTGGAATGAACATCGAATTCTGACTCACAATCCACGGCCGTAATTTAGGGTAAGGCCGTGATTCTTGCTTTCATTCGTGCATTCCTCAATCCAATACTCAAATTTGCTTCCAAAAAGTGTCCTCGATCTATGGACATATCAACTCAACTCTCCTTTGCTCGATTTCGTTCGGAAATACCTCCAAATTACCTATAATCAACATAGAACTAGTGTAGACATCCATATCGACAATATAGGCAATACTAGCTCATATATGCGCAAAGATCAATCAAAGACTATCAATATGAATCAATTACGATTAGAAAACGTGCCTAAAACATCACAATATTTCATGCTAACAAATAACCCCATACTTAACACTTGCTTGTCCCTAAGCAAGGTCTTTCAAAAAGCTTTAAAACAAGAGTTAGGATGAAATATGTGTACCTTGTTTTGAGTGAATGTGATTTCTAAAGAATAGATCATTCTCAAACCTTGCTTCAATCGTTCATCAAACTTTCACACACTCAATCAAAGAGTAAAAAGTAAAGAGAGTTCATGAATTAATTTAATCTCTAAACAAGCATTATAACCTTCAAACCTTATCAAAATCAATCATAAGAACTTCAATTTAGATCACCAAGTCATATAACATTCTTTTGATCTTAAGGACTTTCAAAGAAAAGGTCTAGAGTATGGAAGGGAAGGAAAAACTTTAAGGGAAAGTGGTGCATAAATCCGGGAAAGTGGACAACTACCTTCTTCTTCTTATGCGGTTCCCGCAACACTTCACTTAGAGCTTCGCTCTTACTTTTCATTTTTCGACTTTACTTTTGGAGTTATGGATAGAGGTGCACAAAAACCGAAGCCTAGGAGATCGGCGTTTCTCAATTTTGCAAGAGATGCCTCAAACCCTTGGCGCACATACCATAATCCGCTAGGAATATCGCTCAATCCGACTTTGGCAAGACACAAACACCCGGCTATGTGAATGGTGCCGAGTTACTCATCGTCATGATTGACTTCCCCAAACCTATAATTTCTTTCTATTCAATTGATTTCAATTAATTGCTCTCATGGCCCTCCCACATCAAACATGCCTTTTTCATTCACTTTTCCAAGTTCCCGGATAGGTAAGGGAGGCTAATATTTCAATGAGGAGCTAGATGATCAAAGAAAGAAGAAAGAAAATATCGAATTGCCTTAATCATTTCAACAAGAAGTATAGGAACTTATAATGTGATTTCAACTTCAATTTCTTAATATGATTTAGGTAACGTTTTCACATTATAAAACTTGCAAAAGAGTTAGAATTCATTCATTTGCATTCTTTTCGATTTACTATCCTTTTAAGCATGCAATCGTCATCAAACTCAATTCACAAGTAGTGATTATCATAGAATTCATCTCAATTCATTAGAAGCACAAAATTTTCAAATTTTTCAATTTTTATGGGTTTTTAAAGTTCTTTTTCATGCAATGCAAAAATAAAACGTGTAACACATAATAAACATGCAATGATAGTCTCGGAATGAAAGCAACATATAGAGTAGAGTTATTACAATCATTTAGTACATCCCACCCCATACTTAGGACGAACATTGTCCCTAATGTTCACAAGAAAGAACAAAAGAAAGAAAAGAAAAGAAACTCACAAGTGGTGGCGGGAATGTCTAAAACGAGCGGCCCGGTCATCAATCACTGCGGCGCCGGTGGAGGTGGGAATGGAGAGAAACTCGGATCATAGATCCGCCCAAACTGCTGGCGGTAGACGTCCCTCATCATGTGGTCAAGGTCGTCTAAGCGTCCGTCTCTAGCATCCGCCCGGATCTCTAATGCTCCGACTCTCTCTGAAAGTCCGGTAGCCCAATCCGGCATCCTCTCATACCATCCCGGGGCGTGATCATACCATGCGGGGGCATCTGCTGGTGCTGGTGGTGGTGGTGCTGCTGGCTGCGTCGTGGACCAAGGAGGGGGTGTGTCGTACCAAGTGGGAGGTGTAGTCATCCACGTGGGCCTCTCGCTCACGCTAGCGCGGCGAGATGATGAGCCTGAAGCTCTAGCTGGACGTGGAGAGCGCCTAGGTACATCCGGGGCTGCCTCCGGCTGATCCGGAAACGTGCCGAACTCCTGCTCCGCTCCTCCACCACTCTCGTACTGCTCTCCCATGTCCTCCTCATCTACAACCGGCGGTGGAACGTAAGGGGGAGCTACAAGCCTGTTCGCGTGCATCGCAGCGAACGTCTCCTTCCAATTGTGGCGTCCCGCCACAATGGAATACTCTGGCAGCCACTCAATGCCCCTACCTGTCCTACTCTCCCAGGGCATGCCCGCATAAGGCGGACCTCTATGTGTGGGGAAGATGAGTCCCCTAACCATAAAAGCATGTAGCCCTAATGGAACTGCCGGTATACGTGTGCAAGCCGAAAAGTCTACTCCAAATGTCCTAGCTATGTGGGTCACTATCCCACCATACCCAATGTTCCCCTTCGACTTATTCTTCAGTTTACTCATCGTCGCCGCCAAAAGAGTAGCACAATCTGCGCGGCATCCATAAAGCATAGCATAAAGAAGGAATAGCTCATCCGTCTTGATCTTTTGGGGCGTCTCCGTCCTAGGGAAGAGGCACTCCGAAAGAACACGGTGAGCTATCTTCAAGGCTAGATGGTACATCAATCTAGCCTTGGTATCAGCTGGTTGCCAACGGTCCTCGTCGGCATAAATCATGGCCACTTCCGCCCAAAAGTCCTTGGCGGAAACGCCTCTAGGAAGTCGACCGTTATAGGTCTCATGGAACCCGAAGATGGTCCCAAACTCAACAATGCTAAGATGGTAGTCTCTGTTCATGAGACGGAAGGAGACGGTCCTATCAACATGGCTGTGCTCGAAAGATGTCACAACCTCTCGGGTGATCTCCTCATAAGCGTCTTCACGAATGTTCGTGAAGACAAGCAAACCGGCTCTATCCAAGAGCCATGTAAGGTCATCTACTATGTTGAGAGGATGTAGATCCTCCAACAACAAGTACCTAGGGCCAATCACTGCCCTCTTCTCTATCTTCTCAAGTGCGGGAAGGTAGTTTTCATGTATAATCGGGATGCTAGGGTGAGGTGGTGAGGATGGAGGTGAAGATGGAGGTGAAGGTGAGGGGGATGAGGGTGGTGGTGTCCTAGAGGTTGAGGGGTTGCCCTTTCTCTTCTTATTTTGCTCCCCTTTCTTTTCCTTAATCCTTCCCGACATCCTCCTTACAAAGTCCATTTCTGTTCAAAATTACGGTCTGTTCTATAGAAACCACGGCCGTGGTTTACACAGAAACCGTGATTCGTCTCAGAAAATCACAATTCTCAGCAAATCAGCAATCAAACTCCATAACAAGCAGTCCTAATCAAATTCCTTCCAATCTCAATCAGTTCTTCCTAAAAATCTCTAACAAAAACGAACCAAAACGACTAGAATCAAGAAGAGAGCAAAAACCTATTTTTCGGATTGAAAAATCCGAAATGTGCTTCCGTTGATGAATTTCCGCTCGATTCTTCGCTTGGATCTTGTTTGTGGTTGGATTTGCTTCAGTTTAGGAAGAAGAATCGTAAAAAACGATTAGGAAACGAGGATTTGAGAGAGGGTCGTGGGTTTTCGGTATTTAGGTCGTGGAATTGGGGAGGAATTGAGGTGATTTTGTGACGAAGTGTGGCTTTTATACTCGCAGGCAAAATTTCAAAAACCACGGTCTATCGGGGCATTCCACGGCCGTGGAAGTGTACGGACCCGTGGTTTTGGTGATTTTTCACAGGCTTTTGAGAATTACGGCCACTGTAGCTTATGACGACCGTAATTTAGACCGTGGAACCTTCTGTAAAGCTTCAAAGTCCAAGTTTCGTCACTTCTCTTCGACATTATCCTCCCTTTCTCCCTTTCCATCGATCCTACAACCAAAAACACGAACATACCGGAAGGAATCGAGGCAAAATAAAGCGAAAACGTCTATTCTAAGCTAAACTATGAATCGAAAACAAAAAACGAGAATGCAATACCTTGGGTTGCCTCCCAAGAAGCGCTTTGTTTAAGGTCCGTAGCTAGACCAATGTCGTACCTATTCGAGTGCGGTAGGTGCAAACTCCTCAGCTTGGAGTTCCGGCGTATACTTCTTTAGTCGTTGGCCGTTCACCTTAAAACTTCCGCTAGCTTCACCCCATACTTCAACTGCACCATGGGGGAAAATACGCTTAATTAGAAAAGGTCCAGTCCAACGAGATTTTAACTTACCTGGAAAGAGGCGAAGTCTTGAATTGAAGAGGAGAACTTGATCTCCTTCTTTGAAGTCCTTTGGAATGATATGCTTATCATGCCAACGCTTTGCTCTTTCCTTGTAGATCTTAGCGTTTTCGTAGGCGTTCAAACGGAGTTCATCCAGCTTGTTGATGTCTAGGAGACGCTTTTCTCCCGCTTTCTTCATGCCGAAATTCAGCCACTTGACAGCCCAAAACGCTTTCTCCCTTAGAAGTTTGAGTTCCATCACTTTCGGAGCTTCCGACGTTTCCTTAGAAGTTTCTAAGGTTGTTGAGTGGTTTGGGGAAGAACCAGAAGAAGTTGAAGGAGTAAGCCGATCACCTTCTTCCACGGCCAAAATTACGGTCTCCTCTGGTGTTCCACGGCCGTAATATCCTCTGGAATGGAGGCCGATTTTGGTCGTGGAATCCACGGTCGTGGAATACAGAGTATGATCGTGGATTCTAATATTTTCAGCTTCATCGTGGAGTTTCTCAAACTCTACTTCATGCATCTCCTCTTGTGCTTCCAAGGCTTCAATTTCCTCTTTGTACTCTTCTTCTTCTCCTTCATTGGTTAGACTCATAGTGATAACCTTTTGTAGGGATCGTTAAAGAGAATCGCACTTATCTCCTCCCTAGATAAACCTTCTTCATCTTGGACATCGTAGATATCCTCGTCAAAGATTGGCTCCTTCACTAGAGTAGATAGAACGAACTCCACTTTTTCCTCCCCAATGTCAAAGGCGAGTCTCCCATTCTTGCAATCGACCATGCAGCTGGAGGTTGCAAGAAACGGTCTTCCGAGTATAATCGGGACCGGACTATCTGCAGGAATGTCAAGCACGACAAAATCAATGGGAACAAAGAATTTACCTAGCTTGACCGGGACGTCTTCTACAACGCCGACGGGACGAGTAATGGATTGATCCGCCATGTATAACGTCATCTTCACCGGTTTAGGCTCGCCTAAACCGATCTTCCTGCACAGCGCAAGTGGTATGATGCTCACACTTGCTCCTAAGTCACATAAAGCGTCATATGTGACCTCTCCCACTCCTATGGGAATGCAAAATGACCCCGGATCTTTCAGCTTTGGGGGCATTTTCTCCTTCATCGTCTTGATGAGATCCGAAGAATCCGAACTCATCTTGACTTCACCGAAATCTTCTAGCTTCCTCTTGTTAGAGAGAAGCTCCTTCAAAAACTTGCCATAAGCTGGCATACCTACAATGGCATCGATGAAGGGTATATTAATATGCAGCTTGCTCATGAGTTCTATGAACTTACCGAATTGCTTGTCTAGGCGCGCTCGCGCTCTAGATTGAGGGAATGGTAGGGGAGGTTTATAAGCTGCAGGAGGGACGTAGATGTCTTCCTTCTCCTTCCCCTTTTCTTTGTCCTTCTCCACGGGGACTTCAACGAACGTAGGCTGCGGATCGGTGGTAGTTGCTCCGCTCCTAGTTGTAATCGCCATTACCCTTCCTTTAGGGTTGTCCTCCGTCTTTCCTGGAAGTTTCCCTGGATTTCTAGGAACTTCTTCCGCATGATCAAACATTTGGTTTTCTAAAACCTTTTGAGCTTTGTCGATCTTAGAAACTCGATCATCAAACTTAGTGAAGCGGTCCTCCATCCCTTGAAGCTTTCCCAAGATAGTTTCCAACATGGGATCTGGCTTCTCCTTTCCCGAAGTGCTTCCTCCATTAGATGATTGGCCCTGGCTTTTCAAAGGAGTAGAGGAAGAGGAAGGTGGAGTTAGCGAATTAGAATTGGAAGGATAGGAGTTACCGGAATTCTGTTGATTGGAGCGCCAATTGTTGTTGTTTGAACCACGATTGTTGTTCCAATTGTTGTCGTTCCGGTTGTTGTTGTTTCCATTCCAATTGTTATTCCGGTTATTGTTCCGGCTATTGTTGTTGTTGCCCAAATAACCAACATCCTTCCCTTGTTGCTTTGGGAAGTTGGTCTTGATAGTCTCCTTCAACTCCTTGATTTCATTGTTGAGGGAGAAAATCTGATTTTGAGCTTCATGTGTGAGCTTCGCTCCTTGCTCCACACGATTTCCCTCCACCTTTCGGTGGGAATATTTCTCTATGACTCTTGCTTGCTTCTCAATGAAGTCCCAAGCGTCATCTTCTCTCATGTCCATGAACGTTCCACATGAGAGGGATTGGAGGTTGAATTGCGTTCCCGCATCCAGCCCCTTGTAGTAAATCTCCAGCAAGGCAAGCTTGGATATCCCATGATGAGGGCAATCCAAGAGCAAATCCTGAAACCTTTCCCAAGATTGAAACAAACTTTCGTTAGGCCTCATAGAAAAAGCATTTATCTTACCTCTAAGTTCCGCCGTTTTGGATGGCGGAAAGAATTTGGTGAGGAACTCCGCGGAGAGATCCTCCCATGTCTCAAGCTTTCCACTTGGAAGAGCTTGATACCAAGACAGCGCCTTCCCTTTCAAAGAGAAGAAGAATGGTTTAAGCTTGTAGCTGTTGGTAGTGGCGCTCTTTGGTCTCATTGTCTCCATCATGCACTCAAAGTTCTGCAAGTGTTGGTGTGGAGATTCGGCACTTGTACCGCCAAACTGATTTTGGCGAACAAGAGTAATAACTTGAGGGTTGAAGCTAAACCCTTGTACATCTTCAGCTTCAAAGTTCACGCCCAAACGGCGTGGTTGTTGTGTTGGATCCATCCGCTGGCCAAGAGTTCTTGGCTCGTTATCCACACGTTCGACTCTTGCATTCCTAGGTGGGATGCGGCGATTAGTAGCTCCTGGTGGATGGAAGGGATTTATATTGATCGTGGGATCAATCTCTTCCAACGGCGGCATGGAAGAGTCACTATCATCAGCGGATGAGTGGCTTTTTCTTCTAGACCTCGATCTCCTTTTTGAGGACTTCTTGATTCCTTTATTCTTAAGGTCGCTTATTTCTAATCTCATTTGGAACATCTGATCCTGTAGAGTGTTAACTTGGGATTGATGGCGATTCATCTCATCCACGCGAAGGTTCTCATTCCAGCGGAGTTGAGCTTCCTTCTCTGTTAGCTCCGCTTGGAAATCACGTTCGTTTCCTTCGGTCATCTTCTTTTCCTTGCGCTTTTGCCTCAAGGTTTTCTCTAGCTCTTGATCAAGAGGTAAGAGATCTCCGGTGTTCCTAGACCTGCGCATATACTTAAAACAATATCAAGTAACGAGAGCAAGCTCCCAAGCTTGACAACCGGTTACCGAATTCGGCCGAAACCAAATCCCCGGCAACGGCGCCAAAAACTTGTTCGCCCCTAGAGGTGTGTGCAAATAAGTTTTAAATTTATAAAACTAGAATCAAGCAGCGAACCCGCAGTGTACGGATCGAGGTAGCTAAGCAAGAATTCCAAAGTATCGAACACAGGGATTTGGGTGGGAACAAATTCGATTTCAAGTTATCAAGCAAGTAAATATGGGAGTTTTGCAAATATTGGGAAAACAACAATCCTAAAGATCCGGGTATCCAGTTGCGGCAATCGATTCAAGATATACTAATGATGTAAAGACAGAGTAGAGATATGCAAAGGTATACTAATGTAAGGTAATCGTACGGTTGAGGTTCCAAAAACCTTTTGTGGCTCACCTACAAGGCACTCTCTATACAGGTTGTTGAGGCTCAATATAGAAAGATTCTAAAGGCGAGAATTAGTATCAAATACCCAAACTTATAACCTAAAGGTTCAAGACTAACTTATCCGATTGAGGTTGTTGAGGCTCACAATCGAGGTAGAGGTTGTTGAGGCTTCACTACCACCTAGAAAAGACAAGTCTAAACTAAGCTAAGGCAAATCTTTAACTTTGGATTAAAGTAAAAGCAGGTTCGTAAACTAGAGGGAAATCACGGTTGGATCTTGAGATTCCACGGTCGTGGAACTCAAGAACTGCCCGTAATTTTAGGTTGTCGACGATTCTCTCTAACTCTCAGAGTCTAATCTGTTTGCGATCGATCTATCATCACCTATGCCACAACTATCAACCCTTCACCTTAGAATTGTTAAGGGTTTTTAGCCAATAACAGTCATTTTAATATTAATTCAAGAATTAAGGAATAAAAGATGAAAACTTTCAAGAACTATCAATAACCTTCAAATGAATCTCAAGATTCCAACAAATGTTTATCAAAGATTCAAAACGGAATAAACAAATCACAACTATAGGAAAGAAGAGAAACGGGATGTCAATCCGTTTCCGATTCGAACCTAAACAAGAAGAGAGATCTTCTTGCAATTCTTCCAAGAACTTCGGTCTTTCACAAATCCGAAGATCGCAACAACAATCTCCACCGAAAAATGCGAGATCTGAACAACTCTTCAATTGCGAACTTTGATCTCCAATGAGATCTCCGAAACTTGCCTCCAAAATGGGGAAGCGTTAACCCTTAGCGTCGATTGCTAAGCGAAGATCGTACGTCTATGCGTAAGCGGGGATAAGCGAGGATAAGCGAGGATCCTGAAATCTCCTTTCTTCCGTCTTTTTATAATGCAGGGCAAAGTGTCGGCCCGGCCCATTCTTCAAAAGATCATGGCTTCGAAGTGTGGCGAAAAGATTCGCCAAGATCACGGTCGTGGAAGATTCCACGACCGTAATTTAGGGCGTGGAAACAGTTACGGTTAGTTCCACGGCCGTGTAACCTCCTGGAATGAACATCGAATTCTGACTCACAATCCACGGCCGTAATTTAGGGTAAGGCCGTGATTCTTGCTTTCATTCGTGCATTCCTCAATCCAATACTCAAATTTGCTTCCAAAAAGTGTCCTCGATCTATGGACATATCAACTCAACTCTCCTTTGCTCGATTTCGTTCGGAAATACCTCCAATTTACCTATAATCAACATAGAACTAGTGTAGACATCCATATCGACAATATAGGCAATACTAGCTCATATATGCGCAAAGATCAATCAAAGACTATCAATATGAATCAATTACGATTAGAAAACGTGCCTAAAACATCACAATATTTCATGCTAACAGTTATGCTAGTGGTAGTTCAGGAGTAGCTGTTTTTGGACGAGGATAGACTCAGGGGCGACATAGCCATACAACTACTGGTCAGACTTCAACTGGTGGCTTACAGTGCCACAACTACAGTGGCTATGGACACATCCGATCGAACTGCACGAAGCCAACAGTGACTTGCTTCCAGTGCGGCAAGGTTGGACATAGAGCTACATTCTGCCGTCAGGGCAAGGCTCCATCTCAGCAGAGTTCTTCTCCTGCAGGCTTATCAGGGAGTGTACAGAGACCGCCACAGTACCGGACTCCGAGTCAGCAGCAGTACAGAGCTCCTGGTCAGCAGCAGTCCTACAAGGCTCCAGGACACACACCACCACAGAGTTCTATGCAGGGATCAGGTCGGGGCAGAGGACGTGGTAGTGTAACTGATACTAGAGGAACTCAGGCACAAGTGTTTGAGTTGAGAGATGTTGATCAGCCAGATGCACCAACTGCTACAGGTACGATCCAGATTCATGACTTACCTGTACGAGTTTTATTTGATACGGGTGCCACACACTCCTCCATATCTGATGCATGCGTAGATAGGTTGTCCTTAGCTACTGTAGAGGGGATACCTTATATGATAGGCTTACCTGATGGGAGTAAGGTAAGAGGGACTAGAGAGATTTATGGATGTCCTGTTCGCATGGAAGATCGAGACTGGCTAGTAGATTTTCTATTCATGCCCTTAGCTCATGAGGATGTGATTCTAGGGATAGATTGGATGAGGAGACACGAAGCAGTCTTAGACATTGGTAAGAGGACAGTGACCGTTGCCACTGAGGAGGGTCATAGGGTGATATTCCGAGGTTGGGACCTCGGAAAGTCAGGCACAGTTATCAGTGCAGTGAGGGCAGCGAGACTGATAGCACAGGGTTGCGAATCCTTCTGGTGTTATGCCATGAAGGAAAGCAAGAGCCTGACTATAGGGGAGATACCTGTTGCATGCGAGTTTGCAGAGGTATTCAGTGACGACCTGCCAGGACTACCCCCACAGAGGAGCGTTGATTTCAGCATTGACTTGGAGCCGGGCACGAGACCTATCTCGAAGGCTCCGTACCGTATGAAACCTATAGAGCTGCTTGAGTTGAAGAAGCAGTTAGAGGAGCTAGCAGAGAAGGGTTTCATACGCCCTAGTGTGTCTCCTTGGGGTGCGCCAGTGTTGTTTGTGAAGAAGAAGGACGGATCGATGAGGTTGTGCATAGACTATAGAGAGCTGAACAAGGTGACCATCAAGAACAAGTACCCACTGCCCCGCATAGATGACATGTTGGACCAGTTGCATGGAGCGTTTGTGTTCTCGAGGATAGATGTTACGCTAAGATCGTGTGATGCGCAATTGGGTTTTAAATTTATACTCGTTATATTTCTCCTAACTCCTAGCGAACCCGCAGTGTACGGGACGTTCGTAGTAGGGATAGTATTCCGAGGTCGAACACAAAGACTAAGGTGAAATTGACTCGATTAGTGATTGAGTTTAGTAAAGACCTAGGTTGGAAGAGAAGAAAGAAATAAAGAAATGAAAATCTCAAATGTTTTTGGTTGGTTTTGGTGATCAATAGAAGATCACAATACATGCAAGTAATCGATCGATTAAACTATAAATCAACACCAATAAACAACTAAACAAGATATAGATCAAAGAAAGAAAACAAACGGATTCTTGGGATTGGAAGTTCCGGTTATGGCATAGGACTCAAGCTATCTATTCATTCTTGGATTGACTATGTTGGGGTTAAGTGTTTTCTAGATTGGGATTAATTACCGGGTAGGTCTCATGATCCACTAGTCCATTCCCTAAGTCTCATTACCGGGTAAGTCTCTAAGAACTTAAGGGATGGAATTCTACTCGAACCGGATTGCTAACTTAAGATCCAACCTATCCTTACCGGGTAAGTCTCGGAAGGGCTAGTTTTAAGCTACCATCCAGCACACTAAATCCAATGGCGGCTTATTAGGCTCACCACTACCTAAGGTTAGTTATCTTTGGAACCTAAGAGTAAGGATTACCGGGTAAGTCTCTCCTAACACTTAGTTGCTAACACTAGGTCACCCTAGGATAGTTTTAACTCAACAAACACTTAGGATTTCAACATTCTAACAGTCTAAGATTAGATCCATCGAACCAGGAAAATCACGGTTTGTTCTACCTAAACCACGGCCGTGGTCTGGCAAGAACTGGCCGTGATTCCTAACAGAGGATACGTTCATACAAACATGTCATCCAAAGATAAATCTAAGTCCGTCCTATCATAACCCTAGCCATAACCATCCTTTCCTTACCCTAGAACCACATCAATTTAGCCTACAACGTTCATAATAGAAATCAAAACAAACAAACATAAAATCATAACATCCATTGCAAGATAATGAACGAAAAGAGATGCACAAGTGAACCTTAAAACAAACCAAACTGAAAATAGGATTAGAACAACTTACAACCCTTCCAAAGAAGGTTTAAAGGTTCACAAAACTCTAGAAATAGAATCCGGAAATCTTCACTACAAAAACTAGCAAGAATGGCAATGGTGTGTGTGCTCTTCTTCTTCTCCTTCAATGGAACTCTTCTTCTTCTCCTTGACACTTTCCTTCCTAGAAAAACTTCTTGTTGAGAGAATATATTTGTTAGAGAGGAATGGATAATGGATGAGCTGCTCCAAACTACTCCCAGCTGCTATTCACAACCCATGAAGGACCACTTTTATAACAAACTTGCATGAGCTGGCCATGAGAGTCGTGGCACAGCTGTCACAAGAATCTGGCAAAAACCACGGTTGATTCCACGGCCGTGATCTGTCAGAGAACCGTCATTCTGTGCAGAAACTTTGTCTTGGATCATTAAGCTGTGATTTGGTGCATGGCTAGTGTTGGCAAGGTTCCATGAGTCCTCCTTAGCCTATAGCTTGTGTCCTAATGAGTCCGAGGGTGTGTCGTCTAGATGAACGATCCTCAAACGCATCGTTTTAGCTCCTAAATTTCCCGAATTACCTACAAAACACGCACAAGTCCGTGTAGACATCTATCTCGACAAAATACATGAATTGAGTGCAAAATGTCTCGAACCAATGCTAAACCATGCGTGAATGAGCGAGAATTCTATCTAAATGATTACCTAAAACTAACCCATAAATCGTGTTATCAATAGACTTGAGGTCAAGTTACCACCAGTTGAGGGTGAGAGATCAGGACATACCTAAGACGGCATTCCGGACTAGGTATGGTCATTATGAGTTCGTAGTGATGCCATTTGGGCTCACTAATGCACCAGCGGTGTTCATGGAGTTGATGAATGGGGTATTCATTGACTTCTTAGACCAGTTTGTAGTGGTCTTCATTGACGACATCCTAGTCTACTCTAGGAGTCGAGAGGAGCATGCCGGACACTTGAGGACAGTATTGCAGATTCTACAGGATAGCCAGTTGTATGCTAAGCTATCCAAGTGTGAGTTTTGGATGTCAGAGGTAGCTTTCTTAGGTCACGTGGTGACTACTGAGGGTATTAAGGTCGATCCGGCGAAGATCGAGTCAATATCTTCTTGGCAACCTCATAAGAATGTTAAGGAGGTTCGCAGCTTTCTAGGTTTAGCAGGTTACTACCGCCGGTTTGTGGAAGGGTTCTCTTTGGTTGCCCGACCACTTACTTGTCTTCTGAGGAAGACCACTCGGTTTGTCTGGTCTGAGCCGTGTCAGCAGAGTTTTGAGGAGCTGAAGAGGAGATTGACGTCCGCTCCGATTTTAGCACAGCCTGAGGGTACTGATGACTTTGTGGTATACAGTGATGCATCCAAGCTGGGCTTGGGGTGTGTCTTGATGCAGAGGGGTAAGGTCATAGCCTATGCATCTCGCCAGTTGAAGACGTATGAGGAGAACTACCCCACACATGATCTAGAGTTGGCTGCAGTAGTCCATGCTCTTAAGATCTGGCGTCACTATCTCTATGGAGCGACATGTCAGATCTTTACAGACCATAAGAGTCTGAAGTACATATTCACTCAGAGAGAGTTGAATAACCGCCAGAGACGGTGGTTAGAGTTGATCAAGGACTTCGATCTTGAGCTCCTTTACCACCCCGGAAAGGCGAATGTGGTAGCTGGTGCTTTGAGCCGGAAGACGCCTAGGGAGAGGGCGATAGCCCGGTTGACAGTACAGCCACAGTTGCAGAGGGACTTGGCTTGGTTAGAGATAGAGATTCAGTTTCCCGATACGGATGGTCAGTTGGCTACCATGGAGTTACTTCTTGATCTGTTGGATGAGATCCGACAGAAGCAAGAGACTTGCCCTACTTTGATCAGGATCCGAGACAGGATGTCTCGAGATGAGGCCCCACAGTTTACTATTGGTGTAGATGGAGTGATGAGACGTCAGGACCGCGTTTGTGTACCGTCAGACAGTGAGTTGAGACTGAGGATGCTAGGTGAGGCTCATGCTACCCCATACTTAGTACATCATGGAGCGAGTAAGATGTACAAGGATGTGAGACGGTCCTTCTGGTGGGGTGGTTTGAAGCCCGATGTGACTCGGTATGTAGCTCAGTGCGCGACCTGCCAGCAGGTCAAGATTGAGCACCGTAGGTCTGGAGGAGAGCTCCACCCACTTCTAGTACCACAGTGGAAGTGGGAGGATATATCTATGGATTTTGTCACTGGTTTGAGACTCAGCAGAGGATTTGATGCTATTTGGGTAGTGGTAGACCGCCTGACGAAGACCGCACGTTTCATTCCGATTAAGGAAACGTGGCCGGTGAGTCGTCTGGCTGAGGAGTTCACCAGACACATTGTGAGAATCCATGGAGTACCGAGGACTATCGTCTCTGACAGGGATGGACGTTTTACCTCGAGATTTTGGCAGCAGGTACATACTGCTTTGGGGACGAGTCTCCACTTCACTACAGCCTATCATCCACAGACAGACGGACAGTTTGAGAGGACCATTCAGACCTTAGAGGACATGCTTCGGGCGTGTGCACTAGATTGGGGACAGGTATGGCCAGATCATCTTCCATTGGTAGAGTTTTCGTATAATAATAGCTGGCACGCGTCTATTGGGATGGCTCCCTATGAGGCTTTGTACGGGCGGAGATGTCGTATACCATTATGTTGGGATGAGCCCAGCCGAGTTGATGGAGTAGCTCCAGATCAGATACAGGATGACATCGCTCGGATTGCCCTAGTCCGAGAGCGGATGTTAGCAGCGCAGAGTCGTCAGAAGTCCTACGCCGACAAAAGGCGTCGACCTTTGGAGTTTAGAGTGGGTGCTCAGGTTTGGCTGAGAGTATCACCTACGAGAGGAGTCAGGCGTTTCGGCATTAAGGGGAAGCTGAGTCACCGATATATCGGACCTTTTGAGATCTTGGAGAGAGTTGGAGAGGTGGCCTACAGACTAGCACTACCGCCGAGACTAGAGAGTGTCCATCCGGTCTTTCATGTATCTCAGTTGAGAGAGTACATTCCGGATCCGAGACACGTCATTAGCCATGAGGATCTGATAGTTGAGCCTGACCATACATTTGTAGAGTACCCGGTAGCTGTCTTGGAGCGCAGTACCAGACGTCTGCGATCCAAGGAGATACCTATGTTGAGGATCCAGTGGTCTAGGAGAGGAGCTGATGAGGCCACTTGGGAGACTGAGGAGAGTATTAGACGTAACTACCCCGAGTTCCTTACGGGGTTAGAGGTTACTCCTGTTTGACGAGTTAATACTCAGATGTTGTGTTGTTTGACCTTTCAGGTTTTCATATTGATTTGAGTGATTCTGGTTTTTTTTGTGATACTTGTTTGTTTGATGCCTGAGTAGCTGCATGGTAGAAAATGAAAATGTCGAGAAAACTAAAATGTACCGAAGGAAATGTGTGAGTAAGAGAAACATTCTAAGTTTCGGGACGAAACTTCTTTTAAGGGGGCACTGATGTAATAACCGAAAATTTTAAGTTCCGGTAAACTGACATTAACCGAAGTCCGATGCGACAATCGTAAACAAATAAATAAGCAAAATAAAACGAGTTTAGTTCTATCATTTTATGTGACCTAGATTCGCATAAAATGATAAATTAAATGACCGGAAATAATTTATGTACGTTAAAATAAGAATAATAATAAGTTATAAAATACGGAACTTAATTTCGTATTTTATAAACTTCCGCACTTAATTAACGAGTTACGGATCATGTTTAAAGAGAGAGACGAGATTTAACCCGCTACTAGGCCCAGCCCACTTTCCTAAGCCCATTATTTAACCCTTAATTAAAAACCTAATTAAACTAATTCTAATCTAACCCTAATTCTCCCTAATTGTGCCGCACCTGCTCTTCGCCTCTCTCTTGTACGAACAGCAGCAGCAATCGACGGCAACCTTCCTCCACTCCCACCGGAGACGCCGCCACTTTGTCTGCGCCGCGCTCGCCTAGCTTCTTCGTTCGCCGGCGACTGCAGCCGCCAGGTGAGCCACCTTCCCTCTTCCTCCCCTGTTCTGTTAATCGGTGTAACGAGTTCTCCCTCCACAGCCGACTGCAAGCCTTAGCCGCCACACCGGAGCCACCGAGCCGCTTCCGTCGACACCCAGACACCACCAGGGAGCCGCTAGTTCCCCTCTCGTCCATCTCGCCTTCCTTCCTCCATTCCTTGCCTGGTTTTCGCACAACAGCGGGTCGACGCCGGAAAGAGCCGCAACAGTACCCTCGACGCCGGAACCTCGTCACTGAGCGCTGTCCTGCTGCTGGTCTAGCCGCCGCCGACGCCGGTCTGCAGTGGTGAGTCCTCCCTCCTTTCTTTCTCTCCTACCTCTCTACTGTCTTACGGAGTGGGTGTAACGTATGAGAGGACCGACTCTCGAGTCTGTAGTGACAGTTGAACCGTCCTCTTCCCTGTTGCAGTCAGGAGGGCTACCGTTGAGCCGGATCGAAGCAAACTGAGCCGGACCATCTTCTTCACGGTTGCAGTCAAGAGAAGCACTGCCGAGTCGGACCGAAACAAGTGAGAGTAAGTCCTTCTTCGGGTCTTCTATAGATGTGGTTGAATATATATATATTAGTAGGTTATTTTTAAGATAGAGATGGTGGAGGTGTGTATATATATAGGAGTACTACAGACGTGAGTGTTATATAACATATGTACGTGTGTTCTCAGTTAATGTTGTACGAGTTATGGATATGAATCGAGTAAGCTAGGCATACATAAACTTATATATATATATATATATATATATATATATATATATATATATATATATATATATATATATATATATATATATATATATATATAAATGAATGGGTAAAATGTACGTGTATACGAATTCATATGATTTTACGAGTTGGTTGAGTTGGTGTTCTACTGTTATATGAAGTTCGGAAATGGAATAGGTTAAGACCTGTAAGTCTATATATAGGACGACATAAATAAGAAAGAAGAGTGAGTTCGAGTACGGATATATGTATACTTATATTAGACAATAGAGTAAGGTTACCGAAGAGTTTATATACTCATATATATGGATAGATATGCACGGCGTTACGAGTATATATATATAGTCGTATAAGCTAGTGTAGGCGTATAGATAAATTTTAGAATAAACTGGAGAATGTTAAGACTGAGGGCAAAATAGTCTTTTACCGTAAGAGAGTTTTTCCGTAATTCCTTTGAATGAGGTTGGACGTCTGAATGAGACTTTGATCCACATGCCTTATTTGACAGGCGTTTGAGTTACCCCAAGTACGGGCTGTTGAGACGTGTTAGAGAGTATTTTTGACTCAGGTAAGTCCTTGCGACTTACTTAGCCAATTTCTGAATATTAGTTGAGTGATAGTGGTTGTGTGTGCTATTTGCGTGTTTAATAATAATAACTTGCTAGGACGACTGTTATTATTACGTTTAAGGCCCAAGTGTATGTATAACGGGTCGTGACATCACTGCCCAGCTCTGACAGGAGACTGGGAGGTTCTCTATACCCAGACCATGCAGGTACAAGGTGAGATGCATCGGATCCATTCCTGATGGTTACACGGGGGCGGAGGCGAGGTTTGGGAATCCCTCGTGTCATAAAATAAGTATCATTAGTGTGAAAGAGTACTTAACTCAAGATAATAAAACGGACTTGTTTGAAAGCATGATGGGTGTTTATATTTTTATGTGTGTGTTTGTGCTGCTATTATTCTGCTAATATTTAGATAACTAGCTAACGGTTCTTCTTGTTGTTGTTTTTAGTTTTACCGCAGGTTAGATCAACAGCTGAGTGATCCGGAAGTAGTGGTCAGCCGGGTCTCCGTACTCCTTAGAGTGGGGGTTGGGGTTGTGTTTGTCTTTTCTTCCTATTGGTTAAGACAGTTGCTCGTTTCTTTGGTTTAAGTACTTTAGGCTGCTAGACAGTGTTGCATTCATTATCTTAAAAATGTTATTTTTGTGAATTTCGGTTTCTTTATTTGTGTCTTGTTGCAAGATCCTAGTAATGTTGTTGTCAAACTGAGGTCGGGACCCATTGTGAGGTCCTAACCAGTAATGTCCCGAGTTCTGAGAATTCGGGGTGTTACAGTAAAGTGGATGAATTAAACAATGGATGTAAGCTTGTTTTAGGTCAAATGCAGAACAACAAATTGAAAATTTTAAATCATATTCAAGACACTCAATGATTCAACCATTAAGGAAATAGGATTCAATGTACTTCATCATCTAATTGCTTGAAATACAGCTTCGCTAACATCATTAGATATGCTAGAATCCAAAATTGGAATGTAAGTTAACCTAATTGCTTGAAATGCAGCATCATTAGTCTCATTAGATACCATAGAATCCAAAATTAGAATGTAAGTTAACCTAATTACATAATTTAACATGGCTACAACCTTCTCTTCCCGTTCCAATACAAACCAACACCAACAGACTAGACCTAATTTTCAATAAAGGCATGAGGTTCGCACATAAACGATTTGAGAAAAAGGTTAGATGCTTCAAACCTGAAGTGTTCGTGATCAGTGGCCGATCTTCTTTGGCGGAGAAAGGTATCGTATCTGACGGAAGTAGGAGCAGCAAAAAAGAGCAACCGTTCGCTCACTATTGTGAGAAAGAAAGAGAGAGTGTGATATGCGGCGGCATTTCGTCTAGACGGCGGCCGATCTTCTCTGGGCGGATAGAGGGTTGCGCTCTGGCGGAAACAACAATGATACAAGAAAATGGAAGAATAGGGAAATCTGATTAACGTAGGAAGAGAGAATAAGATTTGGTATATTGTTTACTATAATAAAAGATGTTTTTTTTTATAGAAAATAAAAGATATTTTGTATGGTTAAAATAATTTAACTCTTTAATTTTAATTTAGAGAAAATAAGTAAAATTAATAAATTGGCCGATCAGAAGGGGCAATAAGAAGGCTACATAAAAGATTATAGAGGATCGTGACGGCTATTTTTGGTAATCTGCTTCCTGGTTATTTGAATTGAGTTGAGTAGCTTCAATGGTGCTTCCTCCGGGGTTTACTTCAATGGTGCTTCCTGGTTCTTTTTTATTGTGTTCTAATGCTCTATTTTTCTACTGAAAGGGTGGGTAATCCGCTTCATTGGGTAATCTGCTTCATTTGTTGATCTGTCCATATTAATTTATTTTGCAGATTGTTCAAATATTATGTCCATATAACTTTGTGGTTGTGGATGCAAAATATGTAGAGCACCAGCAAATATAGCAAGGGAAGAACATGGAAAGGGAACATGTTGATTCCCATTCTTGTATACATGATCTAATTATAGAACCAGCTTAGCAGTAGCTACCCATGGTGGCACCATACTTCTCCCCCTACCTTCTTCCCCTACAGCAAACGGAACCAGCTTAGCAGCATGTGTTACTGAGAAGCCAGTTTACACAAACTGTAACCGCCATAGTAGAAACAAACTGTATTCATTTCTTATAAAAAGAAGTGGCTCTGTTGTTGCAGAGCTTACAACATCAGTAACACATAAAACAGAAACATCAAACCAAAGAAGATACCCCAAATCTCTTCTTTTCCAAACAATACATAGGAAACAAAAGAGAAAACACTTCTTCCATAATAGTTAGCAAATTGAGGAAGCAAAAAAACCCCTCTCTTCACCCTTCTATAAATATATATTTATATATATAAGCAATGAGGCAGAGGTGAAAGAGGATGAGCACTTGTTTTGATTTTCTCAAATCTGTCTCTTCACTCCTTCCCACCTTCATGCCTTCATTCTTTTCTTCTTTCTTCTTCCATTAACCCTAAATTGCCTCTCCTACTACTTAACACACAAATTGACCAAGGTTAAACAACTTCCTAGCAAACCAAAAACAAGGAACTGCACAACTTCTTACACCTTGAGAAACCCAGCCAGAAACTCAAGCCAAAGTGTAGCTTGAGACGGACACGTCAGCAGCCGACGAAGCATGGATGTAGACAAACTCAAGGCTCTTCCCAGCCGACAACGAGCCAACCCATTTAGGGAAAGTGTAGTACTCACCGGACTTTGTTAGACCCCAGATCGGACCGTAGAGCTTGTTTACTGAGACTTTTAGGTCTTTTATAGTTTTGCCTGACTTGTTGGTCACAATTGTTGAGTACCTATAGTAAGTCTTCCCCTTGCTGTTCCATGATGAAGTTGTCTTTTGCTCAATGCTGACCGGAGAAGTTGAAGTTGTCAGAACTGGAGTAGCTTCGGGTTGGGGTGCAGAGATTGGCTTTGAAGTAGCCCCAGGTGCAATAGCAACTGGCATTTCCTCTGCAAAAATGTAGAGGTCAGCCAAGAATCACACTAGTGTTTATTTTCATCTATTGATTACTTGGCTTATTACCTAGGAGTTGGCTGTAACCGGTGTGACCTCCACCTAATCGAGCAAGAACGCCAATAAGAGGAGCATTATTGTAAGTAGCAGGCTCGGTTTGCTCGTAGTTATCCCTATGATCAGCAAAGTTGTCGTAACCATCCGGCCCACCAACAAGAGCGCCAACAAGAACATTGGGGTCACTTGCTTTCCTACTGAACCATGTAGCATATCCGCCACGGCAAGTGACAAATGCCGGGTTATTCTTGATGGAGACAATGGAGGAGCCGCGGTGGTGGACTTGCTGCGGATAATTGTTCCCGTATCCCACCATGTAGCTTGTTGCTCTCGGATTGTCTCCAAGAATATAGTCAATCTGTAACAAGTTATAATGCATTAAAACACAAAGCAAGACACTCATTTTCAAGTACTAAAATCTCATTAAGATCATTGTGTATATACCTGAGACTTGGCCATGCTAAAGAGCTCAGATGGCGAAGCGCAGCTCATACTCCTCCGAGCAGAAGTGAGGTAGTCAGAGTAGACAGTCATAAGGAAGGAAGCACTAGTTACAAACTGCATGTTGTTCCACCGTTGACGGAAAATCAAGCCTCCCGGAGTCTTCTGGACGTTTCTAGAACCTTTACCGAGGCACGAGCACATGAAGTTCTCTGCCTTCTCCTGGTATTTCGCAAACACCGGAGCATGGTGCCCAGCCTTTCCTTGCATTAGGATCTGCAAAACAGAACAATCATACGGAATTAGTTCCTCCATTGAACTAAGAACTTAAGCTCCTTCAAATTGAATGATATATTCACCTTGGAGACAAGAACTTGGACGCCGGCATACTTAACATCCCAACCGAACTCATTCATGGCCCAGCCAGTTCCGCCCATAGAGTCACCATTGACGCCTAGGTAATTCAAGTAGTACTGCTCATTTGTTGCCTTGTACAACCACGCAGCCGCCCATAGCAACTCATCCTGCGCAAATTATTAGGATCAATTAGAATTGATCAAATCAGTGCACAAAGATCCAAATTATAAATGATTTTCTGACTATCATTAACTTACATTGTAGCCGCTGACAGATTGGTAGTACTTCTGGGCCACAGTGATGCTGCTGTCATACTTTCCTCTATACTTGTCCGCAAACTCAAACAGCTGAAAATCAAAATCAGAAAAGAAACAAACACAAATGGGGATTATTCTTCGAATCACTTTTCTTCTGATATTCTATTGCCTGTCCAAAATGATGAGATTTCAGTACTTGAGGTTGATGTGATTATGTGAGTGGTAATCGAATCTTTCGTACAAAGGTAAAGTTGGGGAAGACAGTTAGGGCCAACGACCGTTTCATTACGGACCCAAGAGCGGCCCACCGACAGTTAATGTCACGTGAGTGCCAACTAACAAGAGCTTTCCATGAACCGTGAAATACACGGCTCAGATCTGTTTAAAGTGAACAGATGTGTTCAGCTCAGATCATGCCACGTGGGGACTTAGTTTTTCTTTTCTTTTTAATTTTTAATTGAGAGAGACCAAAAAACAGAGTGGTCCAAGTTCAAATATCAAGCCCATGCGCCGTAAAAAAGCTAATAATAATCAATAATACTAATAATAATATTATTATTTGGCAATTTACTACTGTAAATTGAACTACAGTGCAAAATGAGATATGGGCTATGGGCCTATAGGAGTGTAAAGAAAAAAGGCTGGGATTTGGAGGGATATTGTTGTCTCGTAACTTAGCAACTACCAAATCCCTACATTATTACTTTTGCTTTTATCATTTTTATTTTTATTTTTTTGAAAAGTGTAAAAAAGGATTTTATTATTTTTTTTTCTATTTAGATTTTTGAGACAATTCAAATTCATATTTGTGTAAATTATATTACTTAAAAAGTCCACAGACGGTTACGAATTAATTAGGGACCACACTATGACGAAGCCTCAAACCCCAAAGTAACTGCCTCATTAACTCCCTCACTACTAACATGCGCCTCCGTAAATATATTATTTAAAATAAATAAATGGTTTAACTAAAAAATATATATATAATAATGTAAAAGTAGCATACCTGGCGGGCGTGGGTGAGAAGCGTGGCGGAATAAGTGGGGTTGTAGCGGCGGAAGACCATTGAAGCGGCAGCCATAGCAGCGGCGGTTTCTCCGGCGAGATCCGACCCGGGTCTACTCGGGTCAATCTTGTAAGCTGAACGGTCAGTAGTCATATCCTCGGGTCTCTGCCAACAGTAATGATCCGTGTTCCCATCTCCCACCTTCATATGGAATTATATAAAATTTTCAGTAAATTAAGGGAGCGTTTAAAGTAGAAATTTAAGTGACCAGAACCAATTAGGAGAGTCATTAATAGCAAAAACCAAGTTGGTAAGCAACAATAAATGGGAAACTAATTGCAGCATTTAATCTCTGTACAGTACATGAATCAAAAAGTTACCTCTCCATAGAGAACATCAGGTTGAGGATGAGCTTTAATGAAATAGTCAGTCCCCCATTTGATAGCTTCAAGCGCATTACCAAGCTCACCCATGGAGGAAACTTGTCTTCCATACTCAATCACACTCCAAGACATCATTGTCACTGTAAACGCCATTGGAAGCCCAAATTTCACATTATCCCCTGCATCGTAGTACCCTCCAACCAAATCCACCTGAACAACATTCAAATTTCTTCAATCAGTTTTAAAATCTGTCACCGAATTCGCTAAAAGTTACAAAATCAACAGTAAACTAACCCCGCTAGATTTGCCGTCATAGAGACCCGAATTAGATCTCCAGGTGACTCTTTGGTTATGAGGGAGGTGACCAGATCTTTGAGCTTCATAGAACAAGAAGCTCTTAGATAGAGCATCGGAATAGTCATGTCCTGCAGAAACTGCACCGCAAAGAAGAGCCAGAACTAAAGTACAAGTAGCCATTGAAATGGTTTTCATCATGAACAAATTGGGGGAAATGCTGGTAGGTGTGGTTTATCAGCCAAAAATTTCTGATAAACCCTCCAAAACAAATTAAGAAGAGAGGAAGGGGCTGAAGAACTGTGGTTTGTGAGCGGCAAGTAGCTCCTCAAAGGAGACTATATAGGCGGAAGTAGGAACAGGGGAACGCAATATTTTATTTTTCTTTTAAATTTTGTAATTTTCGGTGATATTTTATTTAAGATAATTATTTACACAAACCTACCCCTTTAAACACCTTAATTTTCACTAAATGACCCATTAAATTGATACAAAGCATCTGTTAACTATAATTAACCCGAAGGGCGGTTTTGTAACGTTATTATAATTTAAAGGGCGGTTTTGTGTAAAA
Source organism: Fagopyrum esculentum (assembly GCA_033239045.1). Classification (NCBI taxonomy): domain Eukaryota; kingdom Viridiplantae; phylum Streptophyta; class Magnoliopsida; order Caryophyllales; family Polygonaceae; genus Fagopyrum; species Fagopyrum esculentum. The sequence goes on along the minus strand of BSUD01000001.1, from coordinate 16,349,767 downwards.
TTTGAGATGATGGGTACATTAGTGTAAAATGTAGGTTCATTTAATATAAGTTTGTTCAGAAGGAGAGAACAGTTGAGAAAGAAGGGTGACGTGGCGTGTAGGAGGTTCCCTAGCCATGGCCACGAAGGGTCGGTGGGATGTAAGAAGGGCAGTTTCGGGAGGTGTGGGGTCTTCTTTTCTGACATTTTTTATGGGCATTTATAATTGAAGATTATGTTGTTGTATTGCATTAATATGAACATTATTATTTGCTGCAAAGAATAATTCTAAATATCATTTTTAATGAAATTTGATTTTAATAGTAATATCTACTGATTCAATGTTACGAAAGTCGGGAGATATGTTGGTAGTGAAGAGCTCTGAGAAGTTACCATTGCAGTGAAAGTGGATCTTCTGGTCAAAATCCAATACAAGTTGTCGCTCTCAGGAGAATTTGGTTTACACACTTTTTTATTTGTCAATTATAAGAAGTGCAATACCTAGCTATACTGGTCTGTTGGGTTGTTAGTTGTTGAATAGTATTAAGTATTTTATGGGTATACTTTTTATTGATTTTTTTATTGATAATGGAAAGCGGTTAGAATGAACTATCTCTTACAGAATATTTCATCCTAAAGCATTTTTCAAGGATGAGAACACAAAGTTCGAGATCATCCGAAAAGTTGGTGTTGGGTGTCGAAATTCTCAGATGGGTTAATCGGTCTGCAACACATTTTACTTCTCTGAAAACATGTTTAATCTAAACTTCGTCAAAGAAGCGAGGTCCAGTTTGGAGTCGAAAATAATCATCGCGACCTCCCACGGCACTCCAACAACCTTGGAGTGTCTTAATAGCACATAGTCCCCTTCAATTAAAATATTTTTGACTTGTAGTCTAATTGCCTCTTGAATGCGTGATTTTAGAGCAAAAGCTTCAGCTTTAAGAACCGAGTTAAAGTTTTTTTTTTTTGCATCAAGGGTTACCACTTTCCCATTGTGGTCCCGGATCACATAATCAATAGAAGTAATTCGGGAATCTAATTTTGAACCGAGTTAAAGTCTCGAGGAACAAATGAACTAGACCCTCGAGATGATGATTACAAAGTTCGCAGTGTCTTGTAACTGCTATTCTTCTTTCGTCCAACTTTGCTTTAGTTGAGATTCCATTTTGTGAAATTTTCCAAAATTTTTTATTTATTTTGGGTTGAGTATCAAGATTCCAGATCCAATCACATGTGCTTGTCAGATTAAAGCACAGTCGTGTTTCAATCATTTGAGCCACAGATTTGTAGTAAACCACCCATTTTTGCTACCTTTTTAGTATAGTGTATCCTGAATTTCATTGTTTGAAATAATTAGTTCCTTTTTTCCCCTAATATCTTGGTTTATAATATTTTTTTAGTTCATTTTCGATTTTGGTGACATCCCATTGGCATGAGTTGTTGATGAAGTGACTGACTTTTATGGTTGTGTCAATAGAATTGGTATTTTGTACCATTTTTATAAGCGGAGAAGGAGTTATCCAATTGTCATGCCAGAAATTGATAGCATCACCATTACCAACCTGCAAGATAAGACCGTTCTTGAATTCGGTTTTGAGTTTCATAAGGTTATTTCATTGCCACGAAGTAGCGCCTTTCTTTTGGTAATTAAGGATGTTAATATTTTTAAGATATTTTTCATTGATGATCATTAACCAAATGTTATTTGGCTCCATTAAGATTTTTCAGAAGAGTTTCATTTGTAATGCTTTGTTTGTAACATGAGCTCTCCTCAATCCAAGACCACCATTTTCCATAGATTTACAGATTAAATTCAACTAATGATAGACCTGTGTTGATCCCCTTTGTTCCAAAAGAACTTTTTTAGGTTTTGTCTAGTTTCTGTAGATTATAAGATGGCAACATAAAGTTTTGCATAACAAAAGTTGGTTTGGTTGCTAGATTATGTTTAATTAGGATTTTTCTACCTTCTTGTGACAAGGAATTAGCTTTCCATTTCGAGAGTTGTTGTTTAGTTTTAAGATTGATATCCCCAAAAATTTCTTTTGACACTCTTCCATTTATGATGGGGCAACCTAGGTATTTGTCAAGAGTGTTGGTAAGGTTCATAGCCAAAATGTTTTTTAGTTGAGTGATGTTAATTTCGTTGGTGTTTTTCGTTGTTTGGACATCAGATTTTGGTAGTTGATGTTTTGTCTCGATATGGAGCAGTACATGTCCAAGATTTGTTTTGTTTTTTGGCATGAAGCCATGTTTGCTTTAGCAAAAATGATCATGTCATCAGCAAAGGAGAGGAAAGTAATTGATGTTCTTTGTATGAAGACAAAGAAACCAATATGGTTATCATAATTGTTACAATCATCTTGTAGCATTTGTGTTAGGATTTCAGCCCCAAGAATAAATAGGTATGGCGATAAGAGGTCACCTTGTGTAAGTCCTTTTTTTGGATAGAATTGTGCGGTTGGGCCATTATTAACTAGGATAGAGAAGGAAACTGTGGTTAAACATTCCTTAATCCATCCTACAAATTTGTTATAGTAACAAAATTTCCCAAAGTTCTAAATATAAATTTCTATTCAACTTGGTCATAAGCTTTTTCCATGTCAAGTTTGATGGCCACTCATGACCCACCCTTCTTTATCTTTTTTTTTGTCTAAAGGAATGAAAGATCTCATGTGCAATGAGAATATTGTCATGAATAGATCGGTTAGCAACAAAAGCACCTTGTAGCGGGTGGATTAGTTGTGGTATGATCGATTCTAGTATTTTGGGTAAAAAAACAGTCGACATGCCTTCAGGACCCGGGGATTTATCACACCAAATGTCAAAAATAGCGTTTTTTATTTCGGCATTTGTCGGGGTCTTAGTTAGGTTTGGATTATCTTCATTACTAACTTTGTTTTTAATAAGTTGGAGTTTTCTTCTAGAAGAGGTATGTTCAATTGTGTTTTAGAAAATTTTTTCATAAAATCCGTTCTGATTTCAGAGCGGATTTCATTTTCTGAGGAATATTTTTTATTTTTTTTATTGATTTATGGGTTTCCTGCAACCAACGAAGTGAGACTATAGTCTCTATAATCTCATATAGGGCATTTTTAGTAAAATTGTGGTCATGGTTATGGTTATAAATGTGGTTTTGTTTTGAGATTGTAATTTAAATAATTTCGTGTTTAGTTAAATGGTTCGGAATTAGGTTTTAATTTTGGTAAAGATAAAATTATCACTAACCCTAATTTATGCATCATCATACCGGAATGAAGGGTCGTTCTTCTCCTTCTTCTAGCCTTCGCTCGCATGTGCTTGCTACTTCTACTGGCCTTCGCTCACAAGTGCTTTTGCTTTATTTTTCTCCTGACGTTGGCTCAACGTTCTCCTTCTTCCTTCTCCCGTCCCTTCGCTCGGGAACTTTTTTTTGCGGCTAGAGAGCTGGTGCTTCTCATGGCCTTCGCCCAGGAACTTTCCGTCATCAATATTTAAAGAAGAGAATAACAAAGGAATGTTTGAGAAGAAGAATGAATTGGAGAAGAAAATCGTGATTAATGTTCAATTATTGGTTCAATTTGTTTCTGGTTCTTAGATGAACTGGATAATTGAATGGTATCGTCAATTTTAAATTGTAGACAAACATCCCACTTCAATGGAAAGGAGATGAAGAACCATGATCAATTGAGCGAACTGAGTGTTATATCTAAGAAAACTATATGCCCGACATAGTTGAAAATGAACAAGTCATATGCATTGAGGGATCTTGTGAAGCTGAAGCGCCGGTCTTCTTTGATTTGGTTTGATACCTCTAAATATTCTAGTGCTTGAAATTGTGGTGAAATTGAGCAGAGACATGAGAATTTCACCGGAAGAGAGGAATAATATGGAGGATAGATCAGTGATGGATGATGCTTCCCAAATTTTCTTCTTTGATTTTGGTTCAAATTTTTGTGAAGAATGCAAAGTATCGGAAGATGGAAAGAGCAATCGATTGGAGAAGACAAGGGCATGAATGATACCCAATTTTTCAAAACCTCAAGAATCTCTCAAAATCTTCATCAATGAGTTTCCAAAAAAATTAGTTTTCAAAGCTTCTAAACCACAACCACAAATATCATATTGGAATCTGAAATTGTAATTAAACACCATTAAAAAAATTTCAGTTTGAAACTGAATCTAAATGAAACTCCCAAAACTCTAAATAAACAGGTCCATAGTCAATTTAGTTTAAACACTTTTACACATGGTATCACATTTGGATTCTAGTTTTAAAATAAGGATCGTATTTGCGATCTTCTCTTTCTTCTTGCACGACCTCTCATTTGTGAAGCTTTTAGATGTTGTTTAGGTTGAAGATTCAGTTGAGCTTAATAATTTATAATATTGATTTTTTTTTTATTTTGACAACGTCTCTAAGCATCATAGTTTTGTAAGCCGAAAGATTTATTTTGATACATTGATGTCATTTCGTGAGCAACATACCAACATTTATGGTTGTTTATTTCCTTTGTTTCGAGTTTTTTAAAATCCTCTCATATAGTTGAAAGTTTTTGGGATTTTAGATGCGTACAAACGGATTTTTGAAAATAAAATTTTCTAAAAATTTAAACTAGAATTACATGCATAATTGATTAGATACAAAATAAGAAAAGGGAATATCTCTTGTTGCGTGAATCTCTATTTTGAAGGAAATATTCGAGATCTTTAAATGCGACCCCTCTAGTTGATCCACCCGAATATAGATTTGGATTATACTTGATGTTTGAACGTTAGTGCAAGGATCGAAAAGTAATAAGAGATCGAGTGAGAGAGCAAACAATCGGTGTACTGTACTTAGATATGGATGAATTCTAATGTGATTGATACTCTTACCCACGTGTAAACCCATTTGCATCATATATAACATGCATTATCTTTAACACTTTATTTGATTTATTACAAATCAATGTGCCTAATCAATTTGTCATTCAACATATGAACGTCCGGTTGCATTTCAATATCCAAATGAAATTTAATAGCCCATTCAATTGAATATGATTGAAGGGGTTATTGCTATTTGTTTTATTGGAACGTGATATTCATATCCCCACTACGGCTACATACTCGGCATAGTTAAAGGAAAAACAAAAATTTTCCTTAATTTTAGAACCAAATTTTGATATGGACTACTACGCATACGTCATGCGTAGTCGTAATCATCTTCCTTTATTTTTCGAATGAAATGAACTTGTTGCTACGCATACGTCATGCGTAACCGTAGTCGGGGTATAAATATCACGTTTCATGTGGTACAAATAGCAATCTCGCTAAAAAGCCTATAGTTATGGCCACTGTCCTTGCGGAGGCGGTGACAATCAGAAACTGAAGGTTACAGGAACTAACACAAGTACTATGATAGTGATCAATGGTCTTGGTAGTAACCAATATCCAACAAGGCGACAAGATGAGCGTCTCGCATCTATTCGAGATATGTGTAGCATATCTTTATTACTTTATAGGTTGAATCATCATCAAAAAGGAAGATTGATTTACTTATCAAATCATATATTCTTAAGATTTGCTGAACATCCGTTCAAGGGTCATATTTTATCTTTGTAAAGTATTTTAGGATATCTTGTATTATAAGATATTTAGATAGAAAAATATATTATTTTCATTGATCCATTCGTGTTTGGAGATGATTGAGTAAATTATGTCTTTTCATATGTTAATCCTCTATAAACACTAAGGTTGTTTTTTTAGTATTAGATGTAGGTTCTTTGAGAAGATTAATTTAGGTGGAGATTATAAGGTTAATCTCCAATAACCTAGGGTGAGAGGGTTGTTTTTTGATTTTATTTTCACTCATATAAGTTATTCTAATAATTCAATCTATAATCCCCATCTAATACCAAACACTTTACAAACAAACAATTCCTCCCAATAATCTAAAATAAACCCCTATAACCTCATACCAAACATAGCCTAATATATTAGTTGTTAGAAGCTTAACTCTTTCGGAAATCACATTTTGGTATACACAGAATCGAGTGAAGATGAAGTGAAGTGAAGATGAATATGAAGAGAAGAGTTGAGACGAAGTGAGTGAAGATGAAGAGAAGGGTTGAGAGCTTTGTTGGGATTGTTTTTGGGATTAGAAAACCGAGGAATCTTAGGAGAGACTAAGATTGAGGAGTTGATGTAATCTAACCAAAACATCAATAATGTATAGAGAATAATTTAAGCTCTTTATAGTTAAGAGACTAGAAAGGGAAGTGGCTTTAATCCCGATTGAATGTTAGTCGATTAGAGTTTTCACTCTAAATCAAGGTGTCTTAGCACTTTCTTTTATCGTTTTTATTTTTCGCTGCCTTGAGAACTGAGTCAGTTTTCAAAACTAATGATCTATATTCCAACAATGTGTGACCTTGTTTAACAATGCTTTAACAATATTCTCCGTGTACGAGGTCAACCATGAATCACGTAGATATTTTACAACTCTCGGTCATCGAGACCACTCCGCTTCCATAATGTAAACCATGTTCTTATAGTCATTTTCCGACTTTGTCTCCAATATTGGCATCACAAGGTGTTGAAGAAAACCTACATTCCTAAGCACATTCTTTTTCTTCAAAGCATAGAGTTGTACATTATGTTCAAAGTAACAACAACATAATATATTAGACGTGGGGAAAATTATTCTTATAAATTTCGCAAATGTCAAATCTCTATCAATTACAATATCCATCATAGTTTTTCAACCACAAGTAACATTTTTTTTTAACTTGTTGAAGCACCCAATTTTAGTTTGATTCTTTCTCGACACTCATGAACCTAGTGGATATTAAGTAGTTTTCCCACATAGACGTGAGTTTCACTACCTTCTTAAAAGGCATGTGATATCCGTAAACAAATATTTATTGGTCATCAAGTATAAACAAGGATGTATGATTAATTTACTACAACATATAGTAAAAGTCACTTACTTGTTCAAACTATATGTAACATTTATCATCAACACGTAAGGAAATACTCTTGCTAAATTATGAGAATCTAAACGTGCAAAGAACAACTCACAGAAACCTCAAACTATAGACAACTAATGCCTTTGAAAGTTTTTGAAGTTATTGGTCATGCATATAATGTTGGAGAACCTTTCTTTCTTCAAGACCTCCATCCTCACCTTTTGTTAGGCGTTATAAATTGTACTCATTGTAGAACATTTTTATGGATTATTTGACTTTATATCAATGATGATATTTTGGGCTTCAATTATCATCCTTATTCAATCGACTTTCAAATGCATGCCATTTGTTGTATTTCGGCGGTCTACGATTGTCAAATTCATGTACATTTACATTTTTTAAGCACCATGAGAGATATCATTACACTTGATCTCAAATTTACAATCACATTTCTTTGTTTCGGCTTGTTAACCTTCACATACAATCTTCTTCCTGATGTGATTATGAACTTACCCTATCCGTATCTTTTGCATACAACCCAAAGATCACCTAAAACGGTCATTTGTGGGTGTAACGACACGATGCATGGAAGAGCACAATTTTGTTGTTTTTTTTTCAATTGTTGGCTTTAAATCCTTTAACTCATGCATCACAATTTTTTAGGTAAAAAATGGCCGAAAAATCTTCTCACTTATATTCTATAGTCGGTTTCTCAATTTCTTTCTCTTCAACTAGGTCAATTGATTCAACATCATTATTGTATCATCCAAACTAATATCAATCATATCTTAATATACACTAGTTTGTAACAATTATAATTGTTACGAAAAACAACGACGAACACATTAAAGTTAGCGTGAATAAATATAAGTCACATGCATCAACTAGTAGAGTAAATTAACTTAAGAGCAAGAGCAAGTAAACACAATTAACAAATAGCAACATTAGAGTAAGACATAAATAAGTTTTGACCACCTTGATGTCTAGCGTCAACATCTTTTACTCATGTTCGATATTGATATCTATAGGGCTTTCCACGTTGCATCCCAACGTGTTTAGGTAAAACTTAGTCATGTAAGAAAGTCTAATCACCGATCGAAAAACATTCAATCCGGTATTTCAAATTTTATTTTTACACGAGAAGTTAATTGCAATATAACGTGCATCTAGATGAATGTTACGGATTTCAACTATCGAATCCGATCCAACAAACATAGTTAAAAAAAGATTAAGCAGCTGTTATTTTAAAACATTCACACTGATTTAGGTTTATAAATGAATTACTTAGATCTAGGTTTTACTTGGATGAGCTTTTCTTGTTTGGACTCGATCACATTATACCCTGTATCGTTACCCTAAGCAATTGCAATGCAATTGGTTAGGATAACTAACACTCAATCCTACTGTACATGACACGATGGCCACGAGACCCGAAACCTTGCTTCAGCTTCCACTTTGAGGTTGTCGTTGAAACAAATTTTAATTTAATAATGTTTTATTTGTACCTGTGTTTTATGAGTTCGCTCTCTACAATCATATTGTATTAGTTTGTCTTTGATTTACTTGTGTATGCGTTATGAAAGAGTAATGCTAATACGATGACTCTTCTCCTAGCTGGCCTGGGATGAACACAGATCACTTTAGTGTTTCTTCTTCATTATAATACGTATCTTAAAAAAACAAAATTAAAAAAATTACATGTACGTACATTCTAAAAGTGGAACATAGATCACTCTATGGCCCATTATTTTGAGTCTATGAGTTACTGTCTGCTCCAATTTTAGTAGAAAAATTGTGTTTCTTAGTATGAATATAGTGTTTCGTTAGTTCAATAACACACAAGTAAAACGTACATAAAAACATAACTAATAAGTAATAATACATGAATTAAAATTTGAAAAAATTAGAACTTACAGTATCCAAATTTTAAACATTTCGAATAAAAGCTTTGAGCTAACAAAATAATTCTTACAAACTTTTCTTGTAAAAATATATTAATCATTAGGACAAATAGTGCAAACATTTATTTATTATCTATAACTAGACCTAAACATACTCGAATTTGGGCCGAACTTTTGCTATTGTTTTATCTGTTTACCTTGGCCGGACTCAGGCCGCATGTCTTGTCCGAACCCGTCGAATTATCTTTTTTATTGTCCAAATTTTTTGTGTTTTTAATTCCGTCAAAACTTCCTTAGCTTTGTCAATATACTTGTTTTTAAATTTTGTTGCAACTTTCAGCTTTTGTCTAGTTTTTTTTTAGTCATTATTAAGTTGTTGAACAATATAATGTCATACAAACATATCTCAAATAAGAACCGACTGATTGTCCCAACAACAACCCATATATGGTTGAAAAGTTCACTTGATATCTTTGACAATGCAAAGACGATGAAAATGAAAAGAGAGGGTGAAAATCATGAGATGTATAACTCGAAATCGAGTAAATCAAAAAAACTGAAGGAAGTAAAAATTACTTGTGTTTGCTACGTACTCTATTTTTTCGTATTAACAATTTTAAAGTCGTACTTAAATCACTTGTATAAGGTATCAATTCTTGTTATTATGTTTTAATAATTTTTGTTTAGGATTAAAACTAGTTACAGTATTGATTGACAAACATAGCGATACATTGTAAGAGAAGGATGTTTATACAAGGAAGCACAAATAGCGGGAAAGGAAACGAACAAATAAAGTGTCAGTTTAGTAATAAAAGTTAAAAAAGCAAGGGTAAAATCGTAAAGGAGCGACAAGGGTGGGAGAGGAGAGGCGTGGTCAAAAGAGAGAGCGCCGGGCGCCTGTCAGAGGCGCCGCTTTATTCCTAACCGCAATCAACGGCCTTCCCTTATAAAATTCCTCTACCCGCCAAAATACCTTTTTCTTTTTTTAATTTGATTTGATATTAAAATTTGAAATATTGAGTTGGGTTAAGAAACAAGTGGGGAGACAGAATGTAAACAAGGACGTGGAAGTCCACGTGCTATCCCAACCGAGCAAAAAAACACTGGTTGTTGACGCCGGTTCTCGTACGCCGACTCTTACACGTATAGTCAACAACTAAATATAAATTAGTCTTGCTTATTTCAATGCTTAATACTAAAGCGTAAATACCCATAAAATACTAATGTGATAGATTATAGAAGGGATCTTTTAGTTCTCTTAATTTGATTTCAGAAAGTGATGAATGGCAAGCCACCACCGATGAAGCATGTGTTCTACCTTGAGGTAACATAAAAAGAAAACAAAAGTGTCTAAAGAATAATTCAAGGTTAAAAACTTACTCATCAAGAAACTAAGAAAGTCATGTCTATATTTAAAACAACTTACTAAATATACAAAATTTAAATATTCATTCCATTTAATAATAAGTAAAGAAAGCTTGGATAGGACAAATAAAAAAGCAGTTTCTCATCGTTTTTGTCATATGCAATGTGACTGAGGTCAAGTATGGTGTATGCTTTATCTATGACGTGTGTGGTATTGTTGTCCGTCATCAAGTTTGACACGCCGTAAGAGTTTATTTTAGCATGTGTCTTATGTCATGACTTGTCTTGAGTGATTTCAACAACGTCATGTACTTGGATGAACGAGTTAAAGATGCACTTATTGCATGTATGAGTGCAAGGGTATGCTAGATGTCTGTTAGAAGCTAGGCCTCTCTGAAGTTACATTCACAAGTGATAGCAAGTTCAATTGGACGAATGACACTATTTGAAGTAGGATTGACGAAGTCATGGTTGACCATCCTAAAACTGTTCTCGCACGAGCACGCTTAACTCCAGAGTTCCTTGTCATCACTCGACCACTGAAAAAGAAGAATTCTTGTTCACATGAGTAGCAACCCACCCTTATAAGTTAATCATGAATCCTTATTTCAAATGATGCAAAATGATAATTTTACGGGCGTTACAATCTCCCCCACTTAAACTCCCGACGTCCACGTCAGGCACAAGGAGTCAAGGACTGTCCACCGAGTAGAGTAACCGCATACTAGCTAGGACAAGCACACTCGTAACTCAAGGTTACCTCTGATACCATCTGTAAGACCCGAGGTCTAAGGGGCGTTGTCCCCATGTTAACCATGCTCACGTAGAAACTTCCTAGGATACCACCCATCCTGAAATTGCTCCCACACGAGCACTCTTAACTCCAAAGTTCTTTGTCCTCACTCGATCATTAGAAAAGAAAAAAAAATTTTTTATCGACATAGGTAGCAACCCATCCTTATAAGTTAATCATAAATCCACATTCAAATGATGCGGGAGGATGATTTTATGGGGTGTTACAACCCTAGGTCTGCGAGGCCCATTTTTAAATTCTTTAATATGAGGGCCTCTCATGCCCAATTTCATGATATTGTGAACGAGAAATGGAGTTGCAGACTCCGAAAACCTATCAGTACCGCTTGTGTGTTCATCCTTCGTGGCCTTAAAGGCCCTTTAAAAGGTCAGAACACGCGAGACTTTGCCCATATCTCAAAGAAGGCGAATGTAACAAAATAGGAGTTGACTACTTGTTTGGAGAGATTTAGGTTAGATTCCGAGTCTCAGTCTTCAAGATCAATTTGGTTGAGCTTAGGTCTGAATTTCAAATTTTTTTAGTATACTCAACTCTCAAGATAAGAGACTATAAACAAAACTCATGTGTCAATTTCATAGGGTATCCTCGAAAATGAAAATATCTCATCAACATATATATAAATTTCAAATCTTTTTTTAACAATACACACTAGTTCCTTCCTATTGGGTTCATACCTTTTTTAATATTTCAAGAATATAATTAAGGGCACTAAAATCAACGAACAAGACAAAGTTGGGAGCGCATATAAATTATTGTAGTTTGTATGAAATGATCATATCGTCGTCGTATTCACAGCTTGAGGAGACAACCCCATTTGCCCTAATAATGCACTAATGTTATACTCTCCATTAAATAATTAATCCTCTTTTTTCTTTTTACTCGCCAATACGTATACGTGTCTCTAATTAGTTATTATTAACTTATATTCTAATGTGTTGTTTTAACCGTGTATATATAATACATTAGTCATTAAGCATATTCACCTATGATGATTAAATTTTATTCCTGAATGCAAATACTTGCTAGAGACGTGGATCACCGAAAACATAATAGATGTCTACCGCCTTCATGGAGGAGACTGGAACACCATCTTTGCAATCACGGTGTGTTGGTTTTTGAAGTGGCGCAATCAACATATTTTCCGAGGCAATTCGGTTCCACCAAGGCGTGACTTACTAGGCTCGGGAGTATGACGAATCGCGAAAGAGGGTGCTTACCTTGGGATTTAGGCGTGAAAGAGAGGAGCATCACATACAGTAGTGTAAACCACGCAGTGGTTGGGTTAAATGGAACTCGGATGGCTCTGTTAAAAGCCCGAGCGACTTGGCTTCGGTGGGAGGACTTCTTAGAAACGAAGATGGTCGGTGGATAGTGAGAGGAGTGCATACCATTAGTATTTGCTCGGTTCCTCGAGCGGAGTTGTGGGGCTTTGCCCTGAGGCTACGTACATGTTGGGATCTAGGATACCGAAAGGTTAAGTTTGAAATGGATTCGGCTCTCGTCGATCAATTTCTCCGTAATTGTGTCCAAAATTTTCACCCCCTATTTATCTGGTGGAGATGTCATGACTTTATATGTAGAGACTTAGAAATGAATACAACTAACATGATTTAGTCTATGACCATCGTCCTATTGTACATTTCAACATATCCATTAAAGATAACCTGTTCAGCAAGGTTACTAAGGTAATCATGTATCAGCTTGAGGAGATAACTTAATCGAGTTACTTTCAGGGCCCGTTTGGTTCCAACTCCGGAAACGGAAACGGAATGGAAACGAATTTAATCCATATATATATATCCATATTCATGAAATTTTATGGAATCATTCCCCATAGTTTAATGAAAAATGTATTTGCTTTCTCACATTTTGTTACCCTATAGGGTATCAAAAGTAATCAAGCTTTCATCCAATTACTACAAACCACAAGGAATGATTCCACAAATTTTAATGAATAAGGGTATACGTATTGACTAGATTCGTTTCCATTCCGTTTCCGATTTCGGAGTTAAAACCAAACGGGCCCTCATTTCGTTTTAACCATCTCAATTGTTACCTTAACATTAGGTTTCCTCGTATGGTAAATAAATGTTATATCGGACCGATGAATCATACATCAAGAATTACGTCACATGTTATAACAAGTTTGACGGTGCATTTTTTTTTCTGTCAATCCTCATAGGTACAAACACATATGTTACAATAGCCTTGAACGCTCCTCACACTTTTTTTTTAATGAATCATCTATAAAGCTATATATCTATATACCACATTTAACATAACATATATAGTGCTTTAGTGAAGCAAGTCCAATACACTTCACGCAATCCGCACATTCTATTTACAAGGCATCAAGTATTATTATTATTATTATTATTATTATTATTATAATTATTATTGTTGTTGTTGTTGTTATTGGTGTTATTGTTGTTATTGTTAAACCGAAGGTAAAACACATTACAAGCCGTTGGATGGGAGCCGACTAACAAGTTAGGCTCCACATCCCTTCTGAATGGTAAACGCAATCCTAGTCAGAATAAAACAAGTACTCCTACTATATCCGGACAACTCTTTAGCAACCGAGCCCAACCTTTTAAGAAGTTCCACCGCGTCGTCACCCAAGTCGCTAAACGTGGAAAAGGAAAAGGGAAGAAAGTGATACCCCATGGAGCTACAAACCTCAACATACTTCTTCCTCTTGTTATCAGTAGCAACCCTCACAGCTTTACCCGGAATGAAGTTAGACAGGCCAGGCGAAGAGAAAGGAGATGTACCAGTGATGTCAACACAAGTGTCTTTGCCTTGAAACCAATTATATAAAAGGATGTCTGTCGGGCGCAGCTCCCCACCTCTATCATCAACCATACCAGTATGGACCTTTTTCCGGACAGAGATCCCAATCTTAAGACACTCATCAAAAAAGGCATCACGCACCATGTTATGCCGATGCTTAATACCAACCTGTGCAGCACAAGCAAGAGCATGGTCACCCCAAGCGTCCAAAATGCTCTTCTCACAAGGTGGGCACTTGGAGCCCTCCCTAAACATCTCAATGCCCAAGCGATACTTAAGGACAGTTCGGAAAGTAGTCGGGTTCATAACTTGACCAAGACCAGAAATCGGGACCGCTTTAAGCCAATGTTGAGCCAAGGGTAGCCTCAAGTTTTCCACAACGGCCTTCTGCCTACCCGTAAGGTCAAAGTCCCTCAGAAAACCCTTAAACACAATATTGTAATAACATCCAACCAATTTCTTCATTAAATGGGGGGTTGGACGTATCACAGTCATATCCAAGTTGTAGTCTTTACAAAAGTTGACCCAACAAGCAGCAGCCGACTCAAAAGCGGCACCATCACCTAAAACACCAAAAAACCTCAATATTTGATCCTGCAAGCTACGGGTCTGAGATCTCAAAACTAGAAAAGCAAAATGCAAAGTATCGGCACATGACAAAATGCCAAGCCCTCCGTCACTAATCGGCAAAGTGGATAGCCGCCATTGAAGGGGGCCAAATCCAACCCCCCCAGCAGTGACAATATGCTCAACAGAACAACGAACGGCATGATCAAAGACCCCCATAGCCTCGGAGAAATGAGAAGGGGGAGCAGTCCGCATAGCAAAGTAAAGACGGGACACGCCGGAACAAGCTCGAAGAAGCAGAAGCTCACACTGAGGGTCTCCGAATCTCATAATGACCTCCATCAAAGACTTGGTTTTCGCAACTCTCATCAAAGCAACCCGAGAGCAGAAGGCCGGGTCAAGGCTAACAACACCACCTAACAACTTAACCCCATCAAGCGGTCTAGCAATAAGCTCAGGAAAAACACCGGGCTCATAACTACGCGGATCAACCTTCGGCCAAAAGATCTCCGTTTTACCAATATTAAGGTACAAACCAAGTGTGGGACCATCCAACCTGATGATGTCAAGCGCCTTACTGACCATCAGGGTATCACCAATCAACGTCCCATCATCAAGGTACCAAGCATTAAGCTTTAACCGGCAACAATCCGAAATTGTTATTATTATTATTATTATTATTATTATTATTATTATTATTATTATTATTATTATTATTATTATTATTATTATTATTATTATTATTATTATTATTATTATATTATTATTATTATTATTATTGTTATTATTATTATTATTGTTATTATTCTTATTATTCTTATTGTTATTATTGTTATTATTATTATTATTATTGTTATTATTGTTGTTATTATTATTGTTATTATTATTGTTATTATTATTATTATTATTATTATTATATATATATATATAAATAATATCTAGATATATTAGGATAGATAATCAGGACCGTCCAATGATTTTCGAAGGCCTTGCGTCAATATCAATTTAAAAATTATATTTTATTAGGAAAAAAAACAGAAAACATACTAAACATACTTTTTTAATAAAAATACATGAAATAATGACAATCAAAGTAAAGTATATTTGCTAAAACAAGTAAAATAAGATTGTTCTTAACTTTAATATATTTTTGGAGAAAAAAATTTAAACAAAAGAGGAGATAAAAAAAATAATATTGGGGTTTAACCACTATGACAAGCACTCATTTGTTTCATAAACCAACTAAAAATAAATATTATGGACCCCCAACAAAACTAGGGGCCCCTGTGCCGTAGGGCCTAATAGCACCCCTTGTTGGACCGGCTTGTAGATAATATACTATGAGATAATACTTGATTATACATAATCTTATTATTCCATAGTATATGCTTTAATTTGTAAGCGCAATAAATATAGCATGATAAAATCATTGAATAGTGTGGTTCTACTTTCACCATTCTTCATTTTATCCATAAATCTATCATGGTAACAGAGCGGTTTTACCTAACGGCACTTCCGATCATATCTACTTATTCACACACTTTCAACTCGGCATGTCAGAGTACAACATGGCTTTGTCGGAGAACAACACCTGCTCTTTCGGAGAGCAACAACGGATTTATCCAAACACAACACCGGCTTCGTCCGAGAACAACACCGGCTTCGTCCGAGAACAATACCCAACTCTTTCGGAGAGCAGCAACGATTTATCCAAACACAACACCAACTTCGTCCGTGAACAATATATACCGGCTTCGTCCGAGAACAACACTGGCTTCGTCCAAGAACAATACCCAACTAGCAACTTGTTCGCTACATGTCTTTATTTCATTTTTATGAGTATTTCAATCTTCACCGTTTGTTCTACTCACACTTCGATTGCGGTGAAATATTAGGATATTATTATTATATGATATTATAAAAATAATATCTAAATATATTAGGATAGATAATATACTATGAGGCAATACTTGACTATACATAATCTTATTATTCCATAGTATATGCATTAATTTGTACGTAAGAGCTATAAATATAGCATAATAAAATCATTGAAAAGTGTGGTTCTACTTCCACCATTCTTCGTTTTATCCATAAATCTATCATCAAGAACCTTGATAATATAAACGGTATTGACGACCGACAAAGTGTACGTCGCATTTCTCAAAATTCTCATCCGTGCAAAAAAAAATGTACAACACTCGTACTATCGTCAATACATTATTACTTAAATGGGTTCTAACACATTTTCATAATGTTGTACACAACCTAAATCGTGTAACAACTATATGGTATCTGCTCATGGGAGAACAACATGGTTTGTGATGTGATCCTTTTCGGGAAAAAAAAACGTCGTCATCAACATCCCAATAACGACCGCTTTGCCACCAATCACGCAAATTAATTAAAACAACTAAGATTGACCGAGAAGCGATATTTCATCAACCGCTGGAAATCTCCCTTGAAGAAACCAAAATTCCTTATATCTTGGTGGTCATTCCTCAAACTAAGATGATTATTGTCAAAACCAAGTCGACAACGCTCACTCCGAGCATGCCCAAGGCATACCAACTTCTCCTCACTTTAGATAAGCTGTCAAATTTGCACACTCCCAGTAAAAACACCTATAACCGAGACAATATTTGAAATTAGAAGACCCCTAGGTATAAATTTTAAAGATATTTTCAAAAGCTACAACTTTGGAGTTTACTCCATGCCAAGTTTTTCTAAGCAAGAGGGTAAAAATGATCTAATAATGCAACAACTATGGTACTTGGATGGGCTTTTGACCATGATGATGTATGAAACCATGTCAATTGGGTATGCAATACATGTGCACGTCCAATCATGCAATATTTCATGCACATATTATGTACAATAATATGTGTCAATCAAGTTAAGGTCAACAAGTCAACATTTTAATAAAATTGAGGGCATTTCCACACTTGCATTCAATGAAGCAAAGACATCCCAATAGCCTATTCTTTTGTTCCGAAGGCCAGCTAAGCATCTCCTTTCCTCATTGACGTGTTGGTCAAGTGAAGAGAATAAGCTCCGAGAGTCACCTTTAATAAAAGCTCGCATTAGCCACTTATTACTTTGGATTTTCTAGGAACACAATCCCTTTTAAATTTTTTTTTTTTTTACATATATTGAGAAAAGAGGAGAAGGTCAATACCCCAAGATCAAGCAACAAAAGACAAGGGGATCGGGGAAGAAGACTAGAACATTATCCTAGGTGAATTCCGAGTGTATTACCCAAGAGATATAACTAGTAGACTGGTCTTTCCAGTGGTGAGCAACATAGTTCTTGATCACAAGTATAACATCACTGGCGCACGAGGTAGCTATATAGATGATGATGTTGTTGTAGATGAAGTTATTTCTTGTTTTCTAGGTGAAGTACACGAAGACAATGATAGAAGAGATCCAAATGCTAGCAATGAGGTTATGTTTGGGCCTATGTTGTGCTCCAAGCTAAGTCCAAAGGTTATGCAAGTAGGGAGAAGGGTAAGGAGTCCTAGTCCATCGAGGTGATATCTAGAACTAAGGTAGTGTAGATGCAGTTCGTCCAGAGGTGATCCTCGTCATCTTGGTGGCTCTGACAAATCTTCTAGATGGCGTAGGTGATGATGTTCCAATGTAAGAGTTTTGCCAAAGTAGGTAGTTTACGGTGGCTTGCAATCTAAGTGATAAAGCTGCATAAGCCTTAGCATTTCTAACATTTATTAAGGAAGTTCATAGGCTGAAATTTGAGTCTATATAAGCCTTGCTCATGCCCCATTTTAAGACGAACCAAGATTAACGAACTAGTTTTGAATTGCCTTTGTGCGTCTATAATGTTGTTTGCTCAAACTATGAGTGAGATACTTAATCGACATATAATACGACGTATTAGCAACACAATGGGTTGATTTGTTAAATTGAGAGCTCGACCGACAGCAGCAATGACGGGGAATACGTTAATATGGTGGAAATCACACCAACTGAACAAATAATGTTGACAAGTTGTGTTTCCCTTTAACTATAAAATAAATATTGAATGAGAAGGGAAGACAAGTGCTTCCATGACCTATCTGCGATTTTGTGCGATTGTGTGCTTGTTTTTAGTGACTAGTGAGCCTTCCTTTTTGTGGTATGTGGTACCTAATTCATGAACGTAGAGAGGACTTTTCGATCCGATATTCATGTTGGCCGCATTAACTATCCTTCATTTTCTTATCTCTATTCAACTTCCAATCATCTTAGTCACTAGTCTTATCTTTTGTTTACATTATTAATTGTGGAAACCCATAGGCAACAAATAATATGTAAAACATCATATAAGGGAGAAAAAAAAAAAGAGATTTGGTTATATAATATTATACATGTAGTTCATGCTAAAACTTCATATAAGATAAAAAAAAATATAGATAAATAATATTTATCCTTAACTATTTTAAATGTCAAAATGTAAAATAAAATAAAAAGAACGATTAAGTTCTAAACAATTAAAAAACCAAAAAGAATTATCGGATAAAGATGTGTAAAATAGTCTCCGCTTTATTTCCATCGCGTTGCATATGGTTCCGAAGACACTTCTCAAATCTAGTTGTTTATCCAAGTATCATTTTCACAAACCGTCCTGTCATATTACAAGAGATTATAAGACATAAAGCCCGTTTTATTTCATTGATCTAAGTCATTTATATACACGATACATAAACTTATTTCAAGCTAAGATAAATAAAAAAAAAGATAAGCTAACATAAAGTAATAAATACATATAAACTAAGATAAGATCAAATATATTAAGATAACATCAACTCTATCTCTAACATTTTCGCCAAGGTAGAGACGAGATTCAACAACTCCAAGCTTAAATAGTATGAACTTAAAGGTATTTAACATCAACTCTCATCTCAGATCCTTTTAACTCTTAATCTAGTGATTGGTCCTTGTATGATTAGTGTCGGGAATGGTCCCACATCATATTGTCTTATTACAACATGTCTTGTGTATATCTTAAGTGAATTGTGAATGAATATGATATTCAAAATGAGGCAAGAAACTAGAAGTTGTTAAGGAGGAATGTTTTTGTTGATGATGAAACATATGTCGAATATTTGAATTTGTTATTATGGCCTTTGTAGGTCTTCTGCAAACGGCAAGGGTTGGATGAACATGGTTAGAGCCAATTCATCCAACATATATACGTTCAGACATACGACAATACCCTCCATATTACATATGAACTTTTTAGAACGGTTTATCTCTTGGGTTTTGGCTCATCGGATTTGTCGCCCTTAAGATACTAATTACGGACATGAACCGTACTATTAAGCTAGTCCGTCTCTGCAAATGTTAATGGAACTAAACGATTGTAGTTGAAAGTGACGTTTGAGAACATAAAACATTGGTAAAATAGTAGTGAAGTTAAAATCCAAAAGAGAGAATCCAAATGGATAAGCGGTGGAGCAAAAACACATGAATGACAGAAAACAAAAGAAGTAAAGGCCGACATCAGAATCTGAGCAACCCCATTATCACAACTCTGGACATGTCTTTTACACCTTCCAAAAGCTTCTTCATCCATATACACATTTCTTGGAACTAACAAAAACGATAGCCTTTTCGTGGATATGTCACCTTAACATGATTTCCTCAATCAAAGCGGGGCCAAATTACCCCAACTTTCTATGCTTCTTCATCCTCTACAAGATATTTACTTTATATATTTTGTTCTTACTTTTTAGATAATTATATAACTACCATTTTGTATTTGCATGATTATAGTCAAAGTGTCTTTCTTTTTTTTTCATGTTGACCTTTCATAAAGTTATATTTGAATTACAAGTGGGTTTCGATTTAAGGTCCGTATGTTACATGTTATGTGGTTAATATGTGACATGACCCTATTTAGGGATATGCGGTTTGTACCTAAATTGTGCAGTTTTGGTGAGGTTTTCCGGTCCAAAATCGGACCCGGATCGGACCGAACTGGATCGAAAATTCGTAGTTTACGGTCCAACCCAGGTTACGGTTTTATACGGTCCCAAAACCGGACCAGACCATAACCCGGATTTTCAAAAAAACCTGGACCGTTGACCGAACCGTAAATTCCAGTCCGATTTTCTGATCCTGTCCGATTTTGCACAACCCTAATCCTATTGTTAACTTAAGCATTTTTGTAGTAGAAAATACTACATAGTAATTAGTAAGTACATAGTTTTTTCTAGTTAAGGACGACTTTTTTTAATCTTGTATGGTATTTCTCATCTTTTATATATGCTATTTATACTTATCTACCTCATCTTTTAGATATGTTATTTATACGGATATTGTTCATCCAACACATAATATATATGCATGGGTATGATAACAATTTTTTTATTGATTAGAGTAAAGCCAAAAAAAGATGTATATCATGAAGCAGATTTGGCTTTGCGTGATTTGTTTTCCTTTTCACCATCCAAATTTGCTCCATTGCAATGTACATGTAATTGCACTTCAAGTACTCTTTAGGGCTCATTTGGTACGATTCTTATGGAATCAGATATTAGAATCGAAATTAGTCATATCAATACCTCATATTTGATAAGACTTGAAATCGAAATAAGAATAATTTCATAAAAATGGTTCATTCCAACTCTAAAAAAGGAGTTGATTTCATAATTTAAAGGTGGATATCATCCATTCCAACATAAACTCATTTCAAACTTAAAACTATATATATATATATATATATATATATATATATATATATATATATTCTTATTTAATTTTACTAAATAAAAATATTAATAAAAATTTTTATTCATCAATTAATAGTAATTATATTATTATTTTGTAGAAAACCATGATTTTGACAAAAAAAATTTTTTTAACTATAATACGAATATTGAGTTCAAGAAGTAATGTAACCGAAAAATGCTCGAAAACAATATAATTGGTTCAATTAAAAAAAATATGTTTCATAGAAGAAGTCTTATACCTATTTATTTGGGTTGCCGATTGTTTAATGCTTATTTTTTAAGTTATTAGTTAGTATTCATTTTTCTTAAATGTAATTTAAAAAATAAAATACTTACAATATAAACATTTGTTGGAGATAATAAGGTCTCACATCGAAAGATGGGGACACTCCGGGCCTAGTATATAAGGTCGGTGGGCTACTCCTCCTATTGCCAATTGGTTTTAGGATGGAACCTCGCCGGGTTTATGTGTTGGGCTTGGGCCTCATGCGCATGTGCGCTCGTATGCACACGACCCCCGCTCTACCGGTCCGTCTGTATCGGACTTTGACATGGTATTAGAGTGGTTAGCCTCAATTCGGCTCGCGATCCTAACCTCCGGACAAGTGCAACTCGGTCTATATCCTCTAGTTGCACTTGCGCGGGCGTGTTGGAGATAATAAGGTCCCACATCGAAAGATGGGGACACTCCGAGCCTATTATATAAGGTCGGTGGGCTACTCCTCCTATTGCCAATTGGTTTTAGGATGGAACCTCGCCGGGTTTATGTGTTGGGCTTGAGCCTCATGCGCATGTGCGCTCGTATGCACACGACCCCCGCTCAACCAGTCCGTTTGTATAGGACTTTGACATGGTATCAGAGCGGTTAGCCTCAATTCAGCCCGCGATTCTAACCTGTGGACAAGTGCAACTCGGTCTATATCCTCTAGTTGCACTTGCGGGGGCGTGTTGGAGATAATAAGGTCTAACATCGAAAGATGGGACACTCCGGGCCTATTATATAAAGTCGGTGGGCTACTCCTCCTATTTTCAATTGGTTTTAGGATGGAACCTCGTCGTGTTTATGTACTGGGCTTGAGCCTAATGCGCATGTGCGCTCGTATGCACACGACCCCCGCTCTACCGGTCCGTCTGTATCGGACTTTGACAACATTCATACATATATCATCAAATATGATACGATTTTTCGTTTCATAACAGTCATAACTCGTATGAATGTGTAAAAATCTTTTAGTTCAATATTATACCAAACACCAAGTATCCGAAATGATTTATTCCAATTGTTTATTTAATTCCGATTCTTGATTCCAAACTCATTCCTACAATCATATCAAACGAACCCTTACATCGCTCATCGGCTACAATTTTTGTCGTGTTGGTTAAATTATAAACCAACGGTCTTGTGTTTAATAGGTTATTTTTTTATTTGGCAAAGTTCACAATTAAATAAAGCCTAAAATTTTGAATTCATATCGAATTTACAATATCATGCGAATTGCACATATGCCCATCTAAGACCCTTGATTTATTTCTAACTGAAAATGTACTCAATATCGAATTTACAACATGATGGGACGTACTCCAGTGTGTGTACAAATCACATTCATAGAGTTTATTTGAATTCTCTACGTTCTCCAACATATGAATTTTAGGGCCGTTCGACGGAGCTTTTTCGGTAGAGCTTTATCAAACTTTACGTTTTTAAAAATTTACATGGTGTTTGATAAGAGAGGTTTTCCATTAGTTTTAGTTTTTTTGGGAGTTTTTTGAAAAGCTACTACTAACAGCTTTTTGGGTAGATTATCGAAATTTTTACAATTTTACCCCTCTTTTACATCTTTAAGAATTTGTACATTTTTGTCCTTTTTGACTTTTTAGTAATCTACTTTACAAATCTATCCACAAATCTACTTTTCCCAAACATTAAGTATGTTATTTGTTTAATTTTCGGAATTTACAAAGCTCTTTGAAAATCTACTAAAAAATCTACCAAAAAAAGCTAAACCTACTCAAAAAGATCAAACTGCTCAAAAATCTCGCTTCACCGAACACAACCTTAATCATAATGTTGTGCACTTCGAGTGCGCGTACAAGGTGCATTCTCAGTGTGGGTGCATTCTCATTTCACATACTACGCTCAATTACAATATACATATTTTAATAATGCTCGGGTAAATAACGATCCATTTTTGGTGGGAATGTAAGGAAATCCTTCTAGCAAGTATAAATTGATGCCTCGGAGAATTCTCATTACACATATAGTTATAATTAGTTGGAGAATTATCTAACCATAGACATATGTATATATCTTTCACCCACCTGCCAACTGAGCAACTACAACTTGTTACCACTATTGAATCCTAACATAATATATCTCAATGGGGCAGTAACCCTTCCCATACCCCCTAACTACACCATTGGGCATGAGTTGGCTCATGAGAAGCTTAGGGTAGTGGATGTTGCTCTTCTTATCTACTAGGGGTGCACATGTATTATTCTCTTTGTATAAGGAATGTCACCAATAGTGTGCTATCATTTTGTACGAACGGATCAACTTGGTGAGGTTGGAAGGTGAAGTCGCCACTGGAGGGGGTCCAAGTTAATTGTGATGTGTACCGTGTATTTGCATTTTGAATGTGGTATTGAATTTTTGGCTCGAGATTCCACGGGTTCATTACAGTTTATATGTGTTAGAACTATCCATGATGGATCTGACGTGGGAGTGGATGTGTCGGAGGCAATCTTGGTGTCTCTTGTCGTGGCTCGACACTTTGATCACCAATGTATCTTAGTGGCGTTTGATTTGTTTTTATTGAAGATTGTGGAAACGTGAGCCTAATATGTCGTAAATAGTTATAAGATCTAATTGTAGTAAAAGAGTTAACATTGAAATAAGGGAGATTGATGTAATGATTTGAATCATTAATTACAAAACGAAATATATATATATATATATGAGCCATTGGATCAAATTTGTTGTAAATAGTTCCGGTGAGGAGAAGCCTTATGGATAGGAATTAGGAGCTATGTGAGCCATTGGATCAAATTTAAATCAATGGCTCACAAACTCATCATTAATGGCATCTTGTAATTACATAAATCTGGATGGGAAAAAAAAAGAGTACAACACTACAGAACTCTCGCTGATCGACCGACTCACAAATCACAACACTCTCACATTCTTCATCCAACAAGCTCTATATTTGGCCGATTTTCAACCAAATCAAAGACGGATTATATAAAAATGATGAAATCAAAGAGAATACAAGACGATTCAGGTATTGTCTCTTCGAAATTTCTATTCTTAAGGTTTAGGTTTTTCATTCTTATAGTTTAGGAATCATTATGATTGATGTTTATTTTTGAAATCAAATTTGTTGAATCATTTTTTGTTTTGATAGGTTTGATTGAGATCATATATGTATATACATATGCTGAGTTGGTCTAATACTTCCAATTGAAACAATCTATAAGCTTTTTTTAGTGTGCACGCCAATTGTTCGACAAAATGTCTAATAGGAAAATAGTCTATAATATTTACATGAACATGAAATAAAAATTATGAACACCGAAGAATAAAAACATGAACAATGACGTATAAAAGTATGAACACCAATGAATAAAAAGTATGAACTTACACTAGTATAGTTTTACATTGTTTTACAAATTCAGTGATGTTGGGTACGCAATCATCACCAATCATTGTGTCGGGATTGAGGGTGAATGCTCCATGTAATGAAGGTGGAACTATTATACAAGTAACTCCAAATTACTCTACCAATTGGGTTCTAATTTGTGATGATACATTGAAACTACATGTTGGTCAACAATTTTTAAGTGTGGTGGAAGTTGAGGACTTCTATAGGAGGCCTCTATTTGTAAATTTGAGATTCGTGTTTCATGTAATCAAAAACCCAACAATTTTAGCATGGACAATGGAAGGTAAAAAAAATGGCAAACATAGTACGGGCAAAAGGAAGACAACTTCCAATCGATGTGGTTGTAATGCAAGAGTTGCGTTTAAGATTATGGAGGGTGGAAAGTATTTTGTGAAGTGGGTTCATGAAGCTCATTAATTTGGATAGTGTTTAATGCATTGTTGTCTTTTTTTTAGTGTTCAATACATTGATGTCTGTTTTATACATACATAACATATTATGATCATATTTACATGAACAATGACGTATAAAAGTATGAACACCGATGAATAAAAACATGAACAATGACGTATAAAAGTATGAACACTAGTGACTTATCTATAACTTTTACACATACATAACATATTATGATCATATTTTCACGTTTAGTGATGAATTTTTTAAAATTTTTTGTGGTTATATATTGTAAATAAACATCTACGTATTATAAAATAAACACAAAAGAAAAAATGAACATGACACTTTGATGAATAAAAATACTATGAACACCGATGAATAAAAACATGAACAATGACATATAAAAGTATGAACACTGATCACCTATCTATGAACGTTGGGGATTTTTCCAAATTTTAAGTCAATTTACAAAAATGTCATTAATGATGAGCATGTGTGAGCCATTGATTTAAAACTCATCCAATGGCTCACAACCCTCCTAATTCCTATCTACAAGCTCTCTCCTCACTTGAACTAAAATCTATATATATATATATATAGAAATACATAGGTGCGAGCACAGAATGGATACGGAAAAACATAAAATCGATCGACGAACAAAGTGCCACAGGTTGGCCGACTAGGTGAAACAAATCGGCCGATAATTGGGTATAGATAGAGAAGAGTTAAGGAGGAGGAATATACACTTGAGAGGTTAATCCATTTATAAACAATCAAGAAATAAAATATTCACATAAGTGATTAATAAAGGGATTTGAGAAACTAAATCACCATAACAATACATAATAGAAACTCAAGTCAGAATCAATCATATTCAAAGTTGTATATGGTCATTCTATGAAAGAAACATTCTCACACAACTCTCACATCTTGTTGGAATCTAAGGTATCATCAACTCACGCAACTCTCGCATCTTGCAAAAAACGCCTTAAAGAAGAAATAGAACCAAGAATCATCCTTGTGCAACTGTCAGATCTTGCAATGGATGATCATTGAGCTTCCTGAAATATGAATTAAGATATATAATCAAAGGATAATGACAATTATAATCATCATATAATCATTAACGCAAGTTGAGCTCTTCAGATCCTAAAATTACGAGAATTCGACAAGAAA
The DNA here is from genome assembly GCA_033239045.1 of Fagopyrum esculentum. Classification (NCBI taxonomy): domain Eukaryota; kingdom Viridiplantae; phylum Streptophyta; class Magnoliopsida; order Caryophyllales; family Polygonaceae; genus Fagopyrum; species Fagopyrum esculentum. Next base: position 16,323,452 of record BSUD01000001.1, on the reverse strand, counting down.
TAATTACAAAACCTCTTCCTTTACTGAATCTGTAGAAAATAAGACAAGTCGGGAATGACCATAGACAAACTATTTGACTTGGTTGGACCGATCGGCCGACTCCCTAGTGGAGTTCGATTCGATCGGTCTAGTCTTCTCCTATGCTAATAATTATGAGGTCTCTAAATTTAAAACGTAAAACCAGATAACTAAACTAATGGTTGAATAACCTTATTTATAGGGAGAATATCTAACTTAATCCTCATAGGCTTATTGGATAATCCTACTTATTCTTGTGTAAGAATAAAAGATAAAATGTTCAAATGGATAGACTAAAAGATATCCCCAAAGGACATTAGTAAAGGAATGGAAAAGATAGATCGCTCAAGCCTTATGATGTTGGCGGGGACTAGTCTGCCGGCTTCTAAGGCCAATCCGGACGACATGCTACACTAGATATCTTGACTCGTAGCATAACACATTGTGTTGGAGTAATATGTCAAATGCTCAGAATCTAAGGACAAAACGGCCGACTCGCCCAAACTACTCACGAGCAACAATATCAATAATGGAAGTATTCATATTGATGATATAAAAATAATTATAAATGATGACTTCATCAAAAGATATAAGAAAATGAATCCCTAGAGAGATGAAATATAAGTCCAACTCGCCCAAACTACTCACGAGCAACACTATCTATAATTTCCTTACAAAACCGTCATCCTATACTGATATAATAAAAGTCATGTTTAATATTGGATGTGAAAAAGCGTCAAGTTTAGACGAAATGTCAACCGTTGTTCCGTATAGGACAACTTCTAAAACAAGTGAATCATATATTCATTATTCTTATTCCAAAAATTGATAATCCTATCACAGCCAACCATTGTGAACCCATTAGTATGTGCGCAATAGTTTGCAAATTCATATAATAGATTCTAGCCGGTCCGTTAAGCAACATTCTACCAAAGCTTATTCAACTCCTACAAATAGCTTTTGACTTTTGTGGAAAAAATGTTCATTCAAGATAATATACATATTTCCAATGAATTTTTTTTTCTCATTCTTTCCGTCAAAAGAAAGGAAAGGAGGGCTACATTGCTATTAAACAGAAGATGAAAAAAATCATATGATAAAATTGAACATAGTTTCATTATCAAAGTTCTAAAGAATGTTGATTTCTGAACAATTTTTCTACCTAAAAAATAGTGGAACCAACCAAGCAATTTTTTCTACAAAAAGGAAATCGCCAAGGTGACTTGATCTCGTCTCTATTGTTTAGTTTCAGTTGAGATTCTGATGAGAAATCTCCAAAAAAAATTGTAATGATCATAAGGACCTATTGGTTTCCCTATATCTAGGAAAGAGAGCATCATACTCTCTTGCACATTCACTAATGATATAATAATTTTCATAAAGTTTATTAGGCGTATCAATTGACATCATAAACAATTGATAAATACTGTAACTTTAAGACAAAAAGTTATTTTTCATAAATCGGTATTTCAAGTAACAAAGAACACGTCAACAACAATAACTATTCTGATTCATAATGTCCTTGGGATATCATGCATCGTGGGCCTTCAAAAATATCTAGGATAACTTGTAATCAATGAAAAAGTCAACCGTAAAACATTTGAAGAAATTGTAACTAAATTTAAGCAATAGCTTTCTAATTGGAAGACAAATATTGTGTCTCAAGAAGCACGAGTGGTACTTATTAAACCAAATCTAAGTGCCACGCAAAATTTTATCATGCAACCTTTCTAATGTAAAATGTACATATATTCATGTCGAACTTGATAAAGTGAATAGACAACATTATTTTGTAACAAAGACCAAGAAAGTAGACCCACTATTAGTTGATAAGAAATATGTAAACCTGAGAAAAAGAGTGGCCTTAGTATTAGGACACAAAGGGCACAAACACAACCTTGCAATTGACACTATATTAAAAACTCTAGCGGAATCAAATAATATATGGGTCAAAGTTATCACTAAAAAATTATCTGAAGGTATAATTGTACTTGAATATGACCTTTAAGGAAATTTCTCATGGTAGTGGAAACACCCACTCATCATTAAGGAAAACTTGAAAAAAATGGATTGAGATGCTAGATGCGAGACGGAAAAACAATTAACTTTTGGATCGATAATTAGATCCGGCGTTAACCAATACTTCAATTAGTGGGAGCATAAGTAACTTGTGACTTGATTATAACAGTTTGTGATTTTTCACACATGGAAATACATTGAATTTACACAAACTCAAAAACACAGTGAACAATGTAATATTCAATCATATCTAGAAATTTTTTTAATTCCAATAAAATACCGACAAATCATATCACAGATAGATTAAAATGGAAGCTTAACAAGCATGGTTGATTCATAACCAAATTGACGGTGAAAATGATGGATGATGATATCGGGCTAGATGACTTTAGTTGCAATTAGTTGGATATGGAAGTTGGACATAGATCCAAAAGTTGAAAGCTCTATTTAGAAGATCACGAAAAATGGTACACCGAGAACAACAACAACATGGAGTAGTATCCATGAAGTGTGTCCTTTGCAATCATCCTTCGGAGTATCTAGGCCAGCTCTTTTTAAACTGCCATTTTACTAGAAGATCTTAATTATGTGAATCTAATCCCAAGAACTATACGTACCACTTATCAAGTTATTTGGAATAATGATATACCTTAGGACATATAAAATTCCCTACGTGAAAAGATGGACCCAAAAAATTTGAGATCATACCTAACTTGAAGCTGGAGTTATGGTATTTTTGAAACCAAACCATATTTAAACATATCAATTGAATTTGTCACTAACCAATCAAAAGCTTGGAAGAAGGTTAAGAATAATGATGAATCATATAATAAAGTTAGAGCAAAAATGAGACATAAGAAGAAAAATCTCTGTTGGAAAAGACCGAAAAGAGGATTTCACTAAATTAAATTTCGATGGCTTGAGGTTAATTAATGAAAACTCATCTTTTGTTTGTATTATTAGAGATTATAATGTTGAAATGATAGTTATGGAAGCCGGCAAGATTTCATACATGACAAATATTTGAATTTGAGTCATTTGGTCTTTTGAAAAGCCTAATAAAAGTTAAAGAGTTTAGCTATAAAGAAATTGAACCGAAGAGGATAACTTAATTGTGTCAAAAAATTGTGAACCTTTGTGGAAAGTTGAGATCATGATTGGAGATATTATGCTTTTCCTACGGTGCTTTAGTGTTGTCTGCATCAAGCATGTTTACAGGGATATCGTCAAGGTGATCGATTCTCTTGCTACTCTTGGCCCGTTGCCCCAATCGGTTTTGCCGATGCTTTTTAGTTTGTGCGAAGGCTGATCAAGAATGATTCTATGCGACGATCATAAGACCACCTATTTATGACAAACCTTCGTCTGTTACAATTTAGCGAACTCTCGAACCACGTGATCTTGCTTATGCCTCGAATCTTTTTTTGTTTTTTTTTAAAAAAACTTGCACTATAATTAAAAGGGTCAAGGATAACCGTTCATACAAACATCAGTGATATTTTCATTGAGCTAAAACAAAAGAATACTATCTCTCGCCAACCACCAACAAGCTAATTGTAGCATAATCATATTACAATTGGTTGATATAGCATATCCTCACATGACATGTTACAAAATCAAAGATCAAGCAAACCACATGAAATTTCAAAATCTCTCCTATAAAACTCCTAAAACCAAAAATTTTCAATAATTTAATTATTACTTATATTGAAATCATATTTTAGTCTTTGAATTAATATCTAATCTTATAAAAACTACATCGTCTTAGGGTCAGTTTGGTAGAGGTAGACTATTGAGATTATCAAGGATTATAACCTCAAAAGATTATTTTGGGAGGTTATTATGACCTCTCTTTCCTAAATCCAATTCAACATGAATTATCGAGATTATTGTTGAGATTATAATTCTCCGAACAATCCTGCCCCTTTACCAAACGCGTCCTTAGCGTTCTTATGCAGCAAACCAAAGTACAATTAAGGAAGTAATCTTAGTGAGTGTGAATTGGTGTCTACTATTCTCTTGATGTTTGTTAAAGACTCAGATTCTTAATCAACAAATCATCATCGAACTCTGTCGCCAACTAATTAGGATATCAATTCAACTTAATTTTCCATTTTTAGCGCCTTTAACCTCTATTATTGTAGAGATATTGTAGTCATTTCAACATCATTTCATTTGTTTAATTTTCCACTATGTGCACTAACATGAATAATTTAATCTTTCTTTTCTAAAATGCTTAAATAAGAAAATAATCAATGAATGAAACGATTATTTTTTATTCTTTTTTTAATTAGTTTTATTATTTTAAAAAAATAATTATATAAAATTTCTTAGTATTATATTATTATAATAATTATTCATCAAATATTTATACTATTAGTTAAATAAAGCATTTTATTAAAAGTTTTGTACTATTAGTCCATGCGTTAGTTTAAACTTATGAAAAAAAGAAAAGAAAAATGTATGAACTATTATAATAATGTAAAGACGATTTTCAGTACTGGTATCCAGTTACAAAAACATCCCTATAAACTTTTAGTTGCGTATATATAATTTAAAATAACTAAACACTCTATTAAATGCTTCAAAATTTTAAATAAAACAAGTGTCCAAAAAATATATGAAAAATATGAAGAAGAAAAAAGTTGCAATGTATCAACACGATAATTCTTTGTAATATCGTACCGGATTATCCCTCCCACAAGGAACCTTTGACCTTTGATTGATTTGTTTTTCTACATTTATACTTATTGTCATACCCTTACCACTTTCATTATATTTTTAGAATTATTTTATTTCACATAAATAAATTGGTCGTAGCACTTATAAGACTAATCGCATCCCACTACGTCTATAATGCTATTTATGGCCAATATTTCTATATGTATTTGCGTATAAACTCCGTCTATATAGTTTTTTGTTGCATTCCATTCCGTCTATAATCTTATTTTAATCTTGCTTTCTCTTTTTTCCATAAAATATTTAAGAAAAAATAAATTACAAAAAGATATTATTGATTTATTTGTGGAGAAAGAACCCACTTTATTTTGTACTCTTGGAGGATGACGTATATATATAAATGGAGTGAATTTTTATTTAACTATTTACACGGAGAAAATACATAGAATATAGAAATTTGTTTTAGATATGAGTGTAAAATTTAACCATTTTGACTAGAGATGTAGATAGTCTAAGCATAATGATTTTTCTAACGTTAATCTGAAATTTCTTTCCGGAAACCGTAACTAAAATTCATACGTTGTAAACAAACACAGCATTAAGTCTTACTTGTCGGCGGCTCTTCAAATATGAAAACGAAATACATATGCAGGCAGACGGGAATATATGTGGGCCGAATCTCAGCCGTCAATTGCTCCGTATGTTGCGATTAGTTGCGGCTCATCGAACCAATCAACGGTATGAAACAGACGTTAGGTACTCGGCCACGTACATTGCATAAAGAGGCGGAAAGGAAAGGACGACGTCGTTTAATGAAGAGTGTGAATGAGACCGGAACAATAGTGTTGGTGTGTGATCATGTGAGAGCTCGTGATAAAGGACAATAAGGCAGGGGCCCACTGCACATGATCGCCTACCTGGGCCCAACCAGCCCAACAATTGTGAGCCACACCATTTGCACGTGCATACTCAATAGCATCCACAACTCACCAATGGCTGCTTGCCACGTGCCTACATTTGGGGCTACATGTTACCCCAAACACAATCACATGCAACTACTCATTCCGGGTTGAAACCCACCTCGGGGTCTTGTCATATTGATTTTGTAAAAAAAAAGGTAAATTTATAAAGATCGTCTACACGAACGTTTATGATGAGTTCGTGATCAACATGAATGTCAATCGATGGATTCGATGAAGAAAAGTGTTCATTAAATTTAACTTATCAGAAATCCTGTTTATTTTTCTAAAAATATGATTGATGTGAACTGATGTTAATCTTTTTAGTTTAATAAAACATGTTATAAACATCTCAATCTCTCCAGGGCATTGTCAAATTCTTTGGGTGTCATTAATTATTATTATTTTTTGTCTTAAGTTCGATAGCTTCTCGTGTTTCATAGTGGAAACCAAGTACTTCGACACCGATGAGAGATATATTATATCGTTTTTTTGTACTTTGACACCGATGAGAGATATATTTTTCCTTTTTTTTGCTCCTAGGGTAACGATGTTTCAAGTGTGTTTTTTATAACAAAACAACTAGGGGTCACTCATAATCAAGTTTATCATCAAAGTTTTGTTTGACGAAAGAATCATTTGACATTTCTTGTAGAAATATATTTGGTTTTATATTTTCATAGTTTTGTTGATGATGTTAAGGGTTTTTGGGTCAATATTGTTAACAACTTGTTTCACAAATAAACATTTAAAAATTTGTAATTCAAGTCTTCTTTGTGGTTATTGCAGAATTCACAATGCATGACAATTAGTAATCGACAATCTTCTTTCATCTAAATTTTCTTTCGTTGCAAGTTCATTTATTGCAATAAACTTTCTTAATTTTGGTTGAGCGTCTAGTTTCTAGATCTAATCACAAGCAGACTTAGAGTGAAAATGGATATTAATTTCATACGACAAATTTATTGCATACTTAATGGTGCACCATTCTTTTTTTTTTTCCTCCGATATAACAGATAACCCCATTTAAGCTCTACGAAAGCTGGAATATCTACGATGACATAAACTAACTAGTTATTCCCCAAACTACAAATAGGAAGGAAATAAGCCAATATTCTATCTATTTACAGCCAAAGGATTGAGGGAATGGATACAAATAATGATGAAAAAAGATGCTAACTGAGTGTTATCAAATACTCCATATTTGTATCTTATTTGTCCTCAACTAAGGTGCGTAAATATCTCTCTAGAGAACTCAAATAATGTCTCAAATGCAACAATATCAAACACTCTAATCTTATCATCATATCACATATGATAATATATGGTACAAGTAAAAACTCATAAGTTTCATAACCACTCAAGAGAATGTTCAGAACTCTATAGCATGTGTTTAGGAATATATATATATATATATATATATATATATATAACGCTCAATTTCACACATACAATGATCACTAAACATAAGTTTATCGTAGCATTCTCAATCTTCACCGATAGCTTTCCTACAAGTACATTATGAATCAAGAGGTCTTTTCATAGGTTGTAACTTGGTTAGGGGAGGAGTTATTTTGGTTTTGTGGTGTAATAAGATCCGAAAACTAAGACGTCATAAAATTCATGGTTGACTTGATTACCGCATCCAATAGATCAAAATATCTTCTTGCAATAGCTAGATTTTTTCACTCTTGGCTCAAACACTTGTTACATTCTTCTTTATAGCACATTTGTGCTTTGTAAAACTGATTCCCTCTTTTCTTCTCTTTTTCAGTTAGGTTCAAGTGGTACATAAAAGTATCTTTTGATATACTTTTATGTTCTTCACTTTATGCGTCACACAACATGGAACCATTTTTGTTGATGCTCTTTTACTACACACGATCCCATACTTGTTTCTTGCTTTCTTCCTCTATTTGATGGTGTCACCTCTTAATATTCGGATGAGTCAAATGAGGCTAAACATCGCTAGGGACATTTTTATGTAGCTACAAAGATGTCATTATAGGCTAGAAGGGGATAACAAGATGGAAATCATGCTTAGAGTAGTAAGGAATAATAAACTTAAGAAGACATGTCTAAATCATTTTCATAAGTGTAAAAACAAGAACAAACAAGCAGTCTTAAAAGAGACTCAATCTTTAGTTATAGATAATCAAAGCATATAAGAGCACGCTCATGAAAAATATAATACATAAACAATGTGTGCACAAGGCTAAAAGAAACCTCACAAAGCTAAAAAGAAAGAAGATTTTGATGCTCAGTCGATCAACCAATAGGGCGTCAGTCGATCAGCCAATAGGGCGTCAGCCGATCAACCGAGGCTAAAAAAAGAAAGAAGATCTTGTAAAAAGACAAGAAATTTTGAAAAGGAGAAAATTTTAAAAATATTTGAAAAACGTTTTGTACATGTCCCATACTTAAATGTTGCATTGTCTTCAATGTAAAAATAATAAGATAAAAAGCAAAGAAAAACTCACAAAATAGTTTAGGGTTGCATCCCTATCAATACTTCTTATAGATCTTTTAGTTGGACCTAAATTCTTTAGTTTGGTAGAGAATCCTTATACTCCTTGATATCGATGCTATCTGGAAGTGCATCTCCATATCATCTCCAAGGTTGGTTTAACAACATGAAGCTCCTCTTGAATGCTTCCCGAAAAGTGTTTGGTTGTCCATGAACATTTCTATTGTCTCATTGATCAAATCAATAAGAGTTGTTATCATGTGTTTCTAGGTAGTGATAGGCAAGAGTTTCTTGCTCTTGTCTATAAGCTTAATATCTCTTGCTTGAGTGTTCATATTCTTGACTTCATTTCGGACCTTTCATATCTTGTTGTCATGGATCTTGCTCGAACATAAGGGTAATAACTTATTGCTCTTTCTATCTTCCCCTTGTTTTCTCAGCTCATTTGCAATCTCGAGTATTGTATATCTCCTTTTTTCCCATGCTATAATTTCTCCCTACAAATGTGCTACTTTCTAATATAGTCCAACAAGAAGTTCACCTTCCCCTAAAGGTAAAGTCATATAGTCTTCACCGTGGATTCCACTCGAAGAGGAATACTGAGCTAACATTGCATTGGCAGAGTCGATTATCTAGATTGGTCTACCAACTTATCCATTATTGCATTTTGTAGCCTTTTCTTTCTCCATAATTTGCATGAGCTTTTCCGGATTAAAGCTCCGTATGGAAAGTCCTTTCTTGAGCTTCTTCCACCTCACACATGTATGCAAATCTAAAAATAGAAAATATTAAATGACCCAAGGTTTCAAAATTAATATATCAAACATACCGAAGTCTTCCCCGACAATGACGTCGATTTGATGAGGGCTAAAATGTGAGCCTCAAATCTCGCAATTAACTTACAATACCTAATGTAGTAATGGAGGTCAAAATCGAACACTAGAAAAAAAATGATGTTTTGATTAAACAAAGTAATAATGAAACAACAAACAAATGATCTAAAGTATATACAAAAACTAAAATAAAATAAAAGAAAGGTGAAAGCAAATATTGGCCGATCAACCAATAGTGTAACACCCCAAATCTCAGACTCGGGGCGCTGCGGGCTAGGACCTCACAATGGGTCCCGACTCTAACTAGACAGCAATATTGCTAGATCTTACAACAAGGCACAAACAATAAAAACATAGAAATCCAAAGTCGAAAGTATGCAATGCCATATAAGGTGTCGACACTCAGCCGAGGTGCAAAGGTAAACCGAAACCACAACAATCTATTAGAGTCTACTACAAAAGACAAACACCACCCAACCCATCCTATCAACGTACGGGAACCCCGGCTGACCACCTCCTTTGTATCACTCAGAAACGCCCTATTTGGTACGACATCTAACAAAACGGATAAACCGTTAGCTAACTATAACATGAAGGAAAGATACTAAAGCACAAACACATACAATGAGGACAGTAAACGCCCAACATGCTATCACAAAGATCCGGTTATTAATATCTTCAATAAATCATTAACCTTATAAATAATAAGTGTGATACGAGAAGTCATGGACTCTCGCTTTCGGACATTATTCAGTTGGAGTGTATCAGCGCACCAGCCCGCATACCATGTGGAGTGGACCGGTACCATCCCAGTATATCCAAATCTGGCCCAATCACGAAGCATCTCCCAGACCCTCGGGAGAACTGGACAAGTAATCACCGCCCGTTACCCGTGGGCCAATAAATAGGTTGGTAGATAAATATATACTACCTAATCCACAACACGATATCAAACACCGCTCAAGCATCAATCAATCAAGTCACAACAGCTAAGTAAGTCCTACAGATTTACCAGGAATCGTCTATCTTTGGATATCAATGCCACTCGATCGGAACTCACACCTCAAAGCCTTATATAAGTCAAGGCAAGGCGTTACTACCACATCTCAACCATATGAAACTGCATCTACGCAGTTTCCTATCGAAATCCATCTCAACGCACTCGGAACGCAACCTACAACTAGCCCACTACATGGGATTTACTCATGGACTGCTTGGCCACCTATCATGATACTACATCATGCTCAAAAGGGTACAAGGAAGGAGGGAAGACATACCACAAGATTATACTTAAGTCAGAAGAATGATTTAAGTCTCTCACTGGAGGAAAACCACAACTGCGGTGGTGAAGAGGCGCAGGGGCGGCAACGACACAACAGCCGCACCCCCAACAGGGAAGGCCTGCAGGGGCGGTGAGGCGCGGTCGCGGGAAAGCGCAAGCGCGGGGGCGACACTGGCGACGGCGAACTCCATCTTCTCTTCTTCGATTGATCTTTTGGTTCCACCAACTTCTTGCAATCCACTGTAGGTCCAAACGAGTCTACTCAGTCAGACTATCACGTAGCCCCCTCTAGGTGATCAAAGGAACGGAAAGGAAGAAAGACTTACCCTTCCTTAACAACGGAATCAAATAAACAGGATCTTCCTCTGGAATCCACACGGACGGCCTCTATCGGTACTTGTTGTAGTCCGGTGAAGGGAAACAATACCGCTTGTTGTGATGACAACTAGAAGGAAGAAGGAATTGAAGGATGGAAGAAGAACAAATGATGAGAAGAAGGAAAGAGGAAGAAGGAGAAGGATTCTCACTTACGTAAGTTCTCCAAGGTTGAAGTTCCAGGAATGACGACATGTTTCAGAAGAGGAAAATAAGAAGATAGGGTTTCAGATAAAAGAAAGGTTTGTAACCTTCAAACGTTACGAATCAAAACGACGCGGTCCACTGTTATACCGCCCCCATGGTGAACAGTGGCCGCCCCGCGGGTAGGCGCACCTGCTGCACCCCGATCGGTCAGCGCTCCTGCGACCGTCTGAGGCCGCTCCTGCAGTTCTTCTACTTGAGGCCTACCCTAAGGCCTCTGAAGAACCGGGTGCTATAAATAGGGTTCTTGTCAATTGGCCAAAGATACAAACTAAACAATTAATTATATATGGAAGCAAAACTAAAAGAAAGAAACTTTAAAGATTGGCCAACCGGCCATTATGGGCATTGTCAATCGGCATCCAACGAATAATCATGTGAAAACAGTAACAGTAAGAGAGAGGGACAAGTATAATTTTAGGAACCAGAACTAGAGAATTCGATAATAGGATGATGGGAGTAAAGATCGATCAATCAATAAAGCAATTCCAAGATCAAGAAACAACAACATGCATATGGATAGATCTTAATTGATAAATCCGTGTTTGAATGTAATTCCGAGGGAGACAACTTTGTTTTGTATTTTGGAGATCTTGAAATTTATAAGCTTTGGATTTTCTATATGATTATGATATGTGTGATGATGGCAGTGGTCTTAAGAGTTTTATCTTCCTAGTTGAAACATGTATATGAATCCTTCACATAAAGGTATCTTGAGATCTTACTTAAAGAAAAGTAAGATTCAAGTATGGAGTATATAATTATATCCATTTTGACATCTTTTTCATATTTATTTTAGCTCTTGAGTATATAATGTATTTTTGTATCATATTATAGTAGATTTCCGTTTGGAGATCTACTTGCGCGCCTATGTATTTGTAGACATTGTAGGCCTTTCAGAAACGACAATAAAGCTATACATGGAAGAATGTCTACAATACACTAAGGTTTGACCCTATAATCAACATATTTCTATAATCTATGATGAAACTAATGACTAAGAATAAATTTTAAAAGGAGAAATTTTATAAGTGATTTTTATAAGTTATCTCATGCTTATTATTGAGGTATGGAGAACCCAATTTTGTATGGAATATCTATGATTTTAATGATATATATATATATATATATATATATAGATAGATAGATAGATAGATAGATAGATAGATAGATAGATAGATAGATAGATAGATAGATAGATAGATAGATAGATAGATAGATAGATAGATAGATAGATAGATAGATAGATAGATAGAGAGAGAGAGATCCTGACTCATATGTAAATAGTTCTTACTTGTATAAACCGAATATATGTGACTATACCGCTGAATATATGAGTCAGGTCCGGCGAATATTTCTTCCACTAATCACACGATT
>BSUD01000001.1:16243866-16310961 GCA_033239045.1 Fagopyrum esculentum | reverse complement strand
TATATATATATATATATATATATATATATATATATATATATATATATATATATATATATATATATATATATATATATATATATATATCATACTCCCATGTAAACGACCCTTATAGTGTACAATGAGAACAAATCTAATCCGTAAGATTAGAGTAATATATGGTCAAGATTAAACATAATAAATAGGGGAAAAAAATAAAAATAAAACAATTTAGAATGAGAGTGGGGAATTGGCTGCACGTGAAAATCAATTTTCACTTAATTTGATCCATTATTATATATAAAAAGATTTGTTACCTTATATTGCCCTACAATCTCTCATTCAAATCTTCCATCTTCCATCATCGTTCAATAACCGATATATGTGAAACGACTCCAATGGCGAGCAAGGGTGATTCAACGATGATTAGGGTTGCTGTTGTTCGTCCAATAAAGGCACCACCGTCGTCTCCATACCAGATTTGGCCAGCCGGTTTTCTTCGCATATCCGGACTTGAACTCGCCATGGCTCTCCCTCGAATGCCTCAGGTACCCTTCCAACATTCCTTCAGTCTCGTGCATCGCGACTCAACCGTCTATGAGACCAATTTCGTCTCGCTCACCATCAATTTCGCTCGAGGCTATTCAAAAGCCGCGTTTTCCTTCATCCTTGTAGTCTCGTGTCGATATTACATCGTTACCATCAACAATCTTCTTGTACGACTCCAAATTTGTCATCATTGCAGACCAACCGGAATCCATGGTTGTCCTCATCCTCAACAGTACAGAGAAGCATGTGCTATTGGATTTGTATTCACTGTTTATTGAGATATTATTCGTTGATGTATGTTAATGTATTTAGCAAAATGAGAAGGACATTGATTTTGCTTAGATTAAGATTCAATATGTTTTTGTGGTGCTTGAAACCTTCTTTGATCTGATGAACAAAATTTGTTATTTCATTGTCATATACATGAATTATTGTACTTTAGTTTTTATTCGACACTAAATGTTGTAAATATTCGGTGGTTATATGTCTTTTATCCGGCGATTTGTGGTGGTTTGTCCGTGTATGTGCGACAACTTATTGGAAACAATTGAATAACTAAATTTTGCAACGAATATATTATATCATATGTACGAATATATTTAGTAACACTAACGAATATTTAATAGTACACTAACGAATATTTTAAGTAATATGGTCGAATATCTTCGTATACGTATATGTTCGCGAATTGTCCGAAGATTGAAACATTTGTCTCTTCAAATTATGAGCGTATATTTTTCACTATATAAATAAATAATTTATGTTCGCGAATTGTATGGAATATCTATGATTTTAATGATATATATATATATATATATATATATATATATATATATATATATATATATATATATATATAGATAGATAGATAGATAGATAGATAGATAGAGAGAGAGAGATCCTGACTCATATGTAAATAGTTCTTACTTGTATAAACCGAATATATGTGACTATACCGCTGAATATATGAGTCAGGTCCGGCGAATATTTCTTCCACTAATCACACGATTTCCCCCCCTTTAATATCACTTAATCTCAGTCATCTATTTAACGATCTAACGAATACAATTTGTTCTCATTTTACATGGTAAGAGCGGTTTAAATGGGATTCAACCCCCTCTCTCTCTCTCTCTCTCTCTCTATATATATATATATATATATATATATATATATATATATATATATATATATATATATATATATATATCATACTCCCATGTAAACAACCCTTATAGTGTACAATGAGAACAAATCTAATCCGTAAGATTAGAGTAATAGATGGTCAAGATTAAACATAATAAATAGGGGAAACAAATAAAAATAAAACAATTTAGAATGAGAGTGGGGAATTGGCTGCACGTGAAAATCAATTTTCACTTAATTTGCTCCATTATTATATATAAAAAGATTTGTTACCTTATATTGCCCTACAATCTCTCATTCAAATCTTCCATCTTCCATCATCGTTCAATAACCGATTATTTGTGAAACGATTCCAATGGCGAGCAAGGGTGATTCAACGATGATTAGGGTTGCTGTTGTTCGTCCAATAAAGGCACCACCGTCGTCTCCATACCAGATTTGGCCAGCCGGTTTTCTTCGCATATCCGGACTTGAACTCGCCATGGCTCTCCCTCGAATGCCTCAGGTACCCTTCCAACATTCCTTCAGTCTCGTGCATCGCGACTCAACCGTCTATGAGACCAATTTCGTCTCGCTCACCATCAATTTCATATGTTATTATCTATAACTATGTTATTAATATATATATATTTATTTATATATATGTTATTAATTCATATGTTATGTTAGTTTAGAGTTTGTTTATTGCAAAATGCGAGAATTATCTATAACTATGTTTTATTATATTTGTTCTTCAAGAAGTTAATTACAAGATACAGAAAGTACGTAATTATACTTTTCATATCTTGCAAGATGCTTTTATTCTATTTGTCCATTTCCATTTTCATTTTTTGTGTTACATATATTCTTAGTTAATTATAACAAATGTATGTTAAATGAATGCATAACTTTGCGATCTTGAGAACGAAAATATTATTTCTCAAATGTTATTATAATAATATTATAATTTCTGAAAAAGACCACTTTAAAATTGTGTTTAAATAATCTTCTATAAAAAAATTGTCTTATACAATATAAATCATAAAAAATAAACCACCAGTACTTATTATCTAATAATACATAAACTAGTTGACCAACATATGCTTAATTACCAATTAAATATTATTATTTTTGCAAGTTATTTTTTCAAATACATATTATTTTTAATTAAAATTAAAAGTTTTATATGATATAAACAAATCATTTAAAACTATAACTTTTTTATAATTCTAGGATAAACAAACAATAGATACCTATATAACTGAATTAAAAAAAAAGCGATAATTTTAAAAAATGAGTTGTGTGTATCAAATAAAGTTTTAAAGTTCATTGTTTTAAAATAAATATTATTGTAAAGAGGTATTAAAAAAACTACAATACTGATTTAGTTAGTTAATTAAATCTATTTTAGTCATGTAGTGTAATATTTATCAAAAATAGTATGCATTGTTCAATTTCATGAGTTCTATTATACGAAGAGATTTTTTTTAATAAAAAAAAAACTATAGAAAAGATGGTTTGTTAAAAAACATAAATTTAAAAAGTGACTTTTAAAAAAGTGATTATTATTGTTTTGTAACTTTGGAGTTTGTAGGCTAAAGCTAACCACAGAGTTGGGCCTTGAAGCCCATTTCATTAAAAAAAAGAAAAAAGAAGGCCCCTAAGAGCCAGAAATGAATACATAAATACAAATAAATGCAATGATCGGGCCCAACTTGTGACGCTAAACGAAGCAATCTTGTTGTTTGGGCTTCTCATAGTCTAATGTTTGGCCCTATAATCAACATATTTCTATAATCTATAATATAATATAATTTAGTCAAAGATCAACCCAGACCAAAAATAATGACCTCCCAGGGAGATCCTAAACAAAAAAAAAAAAAAGATTAGGTTGTGTTCCAGAAAACATAAGATCAACCGAAACCGAAAAAATTCGGAAAAAATTGATGTTATTTTGATCTATTTTTTTAAAACATGTAAACACCGGCTGACGATGTATTTAACTTTTTTATTTAAAAAATTATTTGTATTAATTTTTTTGTAAATATGTTAATAGTTTGTATCGTTATTGTAATTTTTATAGGTGATTTTATTTCTTTATTTATTGACACTTGAAAGATGAGGAGAAACTCAAAAAATTTTGACATGAAATTCTGCGTATGAAAAATAATGAAAGAAAATAAAAAAAATAAATTCAGAACTTAAAACTTACACTTACACAACAACTAATAAGGATCTATTATTCTTTTTTTTTTTTTTTCAAATAGAGGGTTTATTGCTTTTACCTACGATTAAATGAAAGTGTTATAAATAATGGGGTACACATACTGAAACAAAAATAGAAAAAGGTCTACTTGGCCAAAATCTTTCAATTGAGATTAGTTTGGCTTGATCTAACTTATTCCGAAATAACAAATTTTAGTATCATTTGAGAAAGTTATATGTTTAGACCGATATATTGAGATCAGGGTTGAATATCGTTTGTACATAATAAGCGGTTATGTTGAGGGGGTTGAAACGAGTTCCCCTATCCATTTCCTATGTGGAGCGTGGCCAGGTGGCTTCCACATAGCCAGGTGGCTTCCACATAGCCAGGTGGCCTCTTCTCTTCTGGGCGGCGCCTTGTCTATGTATTTTTCTTAACAGCAAATCTAATCATACTGAAATCTTCCAAAAATGGGTTTCAGAATTCCAACATGGGACCCCATGCTAATTTCGTCAAATCAACTTCTTTATTATATTATACATCATCATTATCACTTATATCTTAGTCCGCATACGAAGACCAAGATACAATAATTTCCATTCAATGATTTAAAATATAATGAAATTACAAAGAAAGTGTGTTGAATATATATATAGGGTGTGGTTCCCATGCAAACACGTTTATCGTGTAATCATGAGAACAATCTTAGACCGTCGAATGATGAGTATTAAGGGTCGAGATTTAAAGTAGATACCATAATTAATAATAACTACGAATAATAATAATTAAGAATAATCCATTACAATAACTACAAATAATCCACTCAACCAACAATAATTACGAATAATACATTAAACGATATAACACCTTCGTAGTAATAAAACTAATAATAATTACGAATCTATTCTCATGATTACACGATAAGCCTATATATATATATATATACATATATATATATATATATATATATATATATATATATATATATATATATATATATATATATATATATATATATATATATATATATATATATATATGGATGGAATTATAAAGTTTTATGTATAATATAATGTAATATTTTTGGTCCAAACTAGAATATATTAGTATGATAAATAAAATGAATTTAAATGTTTAGTTTTTCAGAAGTAGAATCTATAAAAGTTTCTCCTATCACCAATTGATATATCTAGAATAATATCTATCAATTCCATGAACTGTTTCCTACTGTACCATATACAGATAGAAAATCTCATCTATACTTTATCAACTTATAACATTAAAGTTTTCATATTTCAATAATAATAATAATAATAATAAAGAAAGAAAGACATTTAGAGGTTGAATAATGGCATGGCCGAAAGAGGAATTGACTTTTGTGGTAGAGCGTGGGCTCATTCACAAATCACATCAACTCCCGAAACTTCCAAATTCAAACTTCATCTCTCCCAACCAATTTCATCTCCATATTCATATTTTATTTCATCATATTTCTCTCTAAACTAATTAATCATTCAAATATAAGGTACAATATTAACATTGTTCCGTAAATTATGCATGTTTTCGTTGCGATTCATCTTTTCAAACACAACCTTTACATTTGTATGCCGATATTTTCATCCGAATTCGAAGGATATCCGATTTATCGTAAAAGGGTAAAAACCCGGTATAAAGCGGGTGGTTGGTAGATCAGGTAGAATTCTTGTGGACACTTCATCCACTTGTCACCCGATCAATCATCAAAGCACCCACCCAACCCACTTCCACCCGTGCTATATATTTTAATAAAGTTCTATTTTTAATGAAACCCTAAATTTTTTCCACATCTGTTCCTATTTTCCTAACCTAACTTTGTTCTCAAATTTCGGCGGCATGCTTCAGTCTTCACTTTCTTCGTCCAAATAGGAGAGAAAGCATGCACTACTAGAAAATTTGATAATACCGACCGATATTTTCCGACCGATAAGGTTTGTCGAATATATACCGACGGCTTATCTCGTTTGAACCTACCATCCGTTGGTAAATTTCACATCTAATCAATAATCAACGAAAATTTGTTGGTTTCACACCGACTGCTCTGCCGGTTGGAAATACTCTAACGACCATATCCCTTGGTAATACTATGATAGTCTAGTCCCTCGGTAATACTCGACGATATTATCCGTTGGTATCGCTTCCGACAACTTCATCCTTTGGTATCCTCTTAGCTTTATTTACCAAACAAAATAGGAACGTTAGACCCCTTATTTAATTCATCAAAGGAGATTTTTTAACCGTTAGAGATATGTTAAATTTATAATTAAAATTTTATTGTTGATTAATTATAAGTGTTTTTTTCATATAAATACAAATTGAGATCAATTGTTATAGGTAATCAGCACACTTCGTACTCAAAATTTTTAGTATCATAAACAAACATTTGTTGGGCGCAAGCTTTCTTCAAAGTACAATTCTCCTTTGGCTTGGTCGAAGCGATTTGATGTTGGCATTGAAGACTCGATCATCTAAATTCCATCTTTAATTTAAAAGGTATGCATATTTTTTCGCTTATAGAAGTCATATGCTTAATTTAGAGAACCGAACGTAGAATTCTATTTTAATATGTAATTATAGTATTTATGTCTTAAATTTTAAACATTGTGCTACTGTAATTGTTATAGATTTTGTATGAAATTACGTAAATGATAACATTATTATTTTAAAAATATATTATTCTTAAGATATGACAATTTATTTTATGTTATGCACTTTAGATTATTTATAACTAAACATATCGTTATATAGCTAATGTACTAATTAGCAAAATAGATCTGGACCATTCGTTTAATCTAACAATTATAATTCGATTGTTATTAGGCCACTGATATAGGAAGATCACCCAAGCTGCTAAGGTTTCAATATAATGTAAAAAACATTTATATAAAGTGTTATTAATTTATAGTTGAATATTATAATATACTAAAAGTTATATAATTTGAACTTTTTTAAAATAGTGAATCTCTTTCATATCTTTAATAATGTGTTGTGAAATAATTTCTGTGTATTTATTACTATATATATGTAACACCCCAAGTTTTGGGAACTCGAAGCGTTACGGGCTAGGACCTCACAATGGGTCCCGACCCTCAGAGTAGCAACAACACAACAAATCATACAACAAGACACAAACGAATGAAAACCAAAACTCAATATAAAAACAAAGGTTTAACAGAAGGAAGCGTAAAAAATTCGCAATCGAGTTCAAAACAAAAAGGGAAACAACAACATAAACATAAACCCAATCCCGTCCTATAATGTACGGGAACCCCGACTGACCACACATCCGGATCACTCAACAACATCTTGAACCTGTGGAACATCTACAACATCAGTATAAACCGTTAGCTAACATTCTAGATTTTAGAAAGAAAGTAAAGACACAAACACACATAAGGTAAAGTAAACACATAACATGCTCTTACAACAGCTGGTTAATATCTTTCATTAGGTTATCCGATTACTAATTCAACTTATGGTTGTTACACGAGTATCGTTGCGATCTCGCCTCCGTCCCCTTTCACCAACAAGAATAGAATGTATGCATCCTTCTGTCACCTGCTACACTGGTTGCGAGAGCACCTCCCAATTTCTCCATTCTGAACTGGACAAGCGGTAACCGCCCGATTATAATACACTTGGGCCAATTAAGGTATAACAAATGTCAATCCTATTCCGGTTATCAACTATAACAAGATAAGCAACACAAACAAGCCAATACAATCAAACCAACACGCGGAATGAAGCTAAGTAAGTCCAAGGGACTTACCTCACTCGAAGGTAATCTCAACACTCATCTAACACTCAGGAAAGCCTCAAGAAGGGACAAAGGAAAGCATGTTCACACAAGCATCAAGAATCAGGAACGAAACGATTGCTAGAAGTCTATAACTTCTAGTCTTCATGATCTCTAAGAGATCTACACAAGCTAAGGTCTCAACCTTAGTCTTACAGAACACTCAAGGGCAAGGAACATCTAGAAGGAACAAGGAAAGGAACGAGGAAAGCAAGGAGGAAGCAACTCACAAGAATGGGAGTTACTGTAGAGGAAACCGCAGGGGCGGCTGGACAGGCGCAGGGGCGGCTATCCGCGGGGCGGCACGATAGAGGCGCGAGGGCGGATCTTCAACAGAAGCTACCGTCGGCTTCTTGATAACAACAAAACCATGACAAGGCCAAAGCTTGCTTTTTCACTACTCTTCACACTTCACAACTCAACCAGGGGAGCCTCTGAACATTAAAGGGTCATCAACGAAACACTCCACGAGAATCAAGGATCAAACTTGATTCTTGGAGAAGAAGAAAAGAGGAAAGGAAGAGAGAAACGAAACGGAAAGAAAGAAAACTACAATATCACATGAACGTGAGGAAGAATCAGATAAGAAGGAACTTACACTTTCAGCAAGCTCACAGGGGAAGCAAGGGAAACGGCTGCAAGAAATTGGAAAAAGAAGAATAGACAGGAATATATAGGAGAGGTGGGAAAGATAGATGGAAAGGACGTCTAGGGTTAGGAAGAAGATAAGGAAACTGGCCCATAAGATAGAAGATCGGATATTATATTTATGGAAGGAAGATAAAACGAACGAAAACAGATCGGGCGCGATCTACAGCGCATCCGCAGGGGCGGATGCGCTGTAGATCGCATAAAACTCCGGATAGTTCTTCTGGATACTATCCTTTGTCTCCCAAGCCGCCTCATCAGCTCGTCGCATAGACCACTGGATCTTCATCATCGGTATGTCCTTCGAACGCAAACGTCTTGTACTACGCTCTAAGACAACCATCGGGTGCTCTACGAACGTGTGGTTTGGCTTGACCACTAGATCCTCATAGCCGACGATGTGTCTCGGCTCTTGTATGTACTCCCGTAACTGAGACACATGGAAGACGGGGTGAAAACCCTAGGCTCAAGTCTCGGTGGCAAAGTAAGTCTGTATGCTGCCTCTCCAACTTGCTCAAGAATCTCAAACGGTCCGACGTATCTGGGACTCAACTTTCCCTTCACACCGAAACGTCTAACGCTTTGTGTTGGAGATACTCTCAACTAAACCTGAGCTCCAACTCTGAACTCCAAAGGTATGCGCCTCTTATCCACATAAGACTTCTGTCGACTCTAAGCTGCTAGCATCCGCTCACGGATCACCGCTACTCAAGCCATGTCATCCTGAATCTGCTCAGGTACTACTCCGTTAGCACTACTCGGGTCATCCCAACACAACGGTGTACGGCATCTCTGTCCGTATAAAGCCTCATAAGGAGTCATCCTGATCGAAGCGTGCCAACTGTTGTTATATGAAAACTCCACTGAGGGAAGGTGATCTGGCCACACCTGTCCCTAGTCTAAAACACAGGCTCTCAACATGTCCTCCAGAGTCTAGATGGTCCGCTCGGACTGACCATCAGTCTGAGGATGATAAGTAGTCGTGAACTACAAACTCGTACTTAGGGCGACGTGCACTTGCCGCCAGAACCTCGAGGTGAACCAGATCACCTTCTCTGTCAGAGACTATAGTCCTAGGTACTGCATGAAGTCTCACTATGTGCCTCGTGAACTCCTTTGTCAATCGACTTAGCCACATTTCCTTGATAGGAATGAAACGTGCGGTCTTCGTCAATCGATCTACTATCACCCAGATAACATCAAAACCTCCACTCGGTCTCAAACCGGTAACGAAATCAATCGAGATATCCACCCACTTCCACTAAGAGATGGAAAGTGGGCGTAGCTCGCCTCCTGGTCGGTGATGCTCGATCTTGACCTATTGACAGGTCGCGCACTGAGCTACATATCTCGTCACGTTTGGATTCAGACCTCCCCACCACAAAGAGCGTCTGATATTCTGATACATCTTACTCGCACCGGGGTGCACTGAGTAAGGTGAAGAGTGAGCCTCCTGAAGGATCCTCTATCTCAACTTTCCTGCTTCTGTCGGATTTCGGCCAACAGATCAGGTACGATCTCCAAGGTGGATAGGTAGCTATCGGAATCCGGAAAGTGGATATCCATCTCTAGTCACGCAAGATCTCGTCGAACTGTGGGAGAGCTGTCAACCTAGCGATCACCATCTCCCGGAGAGTCTTCCTACTAAGGGCATCTGCTACCACATTTGCCTTCCCCGGGTGGTATTAGATCTTACGGTCGAATTTCTTGATCAACTAAACCATCTGCGCTGGCGGTTATTCAACTCCCGCTGAGTGAATATGTACTTCAGACTCTTATGGTCTGTGAAGATCTGACATGTAGCTCCGTACAGGTAATGCCTCCAAATCTTCAAAGTATGAGCGACAACAACCAACTCAAGATCATGGGTAGGGCAATTCTCATCGTACGTCTTCAAGTGTTGAGACGCGTAAGTAATCACCTTACCTCTCTACATCAGAACACATCCCAATCCCAGCTTGAATGCGTCTCTGTAAACCATGAAGTCATCAATGACCTATGGCTAAGCTAAGATAGGAGTAGGGGTCAACCTCTTCTTCAGCTCCTCGAAGCTCTATAGGCACGACTCGAACCATACAAATCTCGTAGACTTCCTAAGCAAGAAAGTGAGCGGTCGGGCGATAACTGAAAAGCCCTCCACAAAACGCCGGTAGTAGCCCGTCAATCCTATGAAAACTACGTACCTCCTTGACGTTCTTAGGAGGTGGCCATGAGGCCACTGACTCGATCTTCGCCGAATCAACCTTGATCCCTTCAGCTGAAACAATGTGACCAAGGAATCCTACCTCGGACATCCAAAACTCGCACTTAGAGAGCTTGACGTAAAACTCTCTATCCTATAAGACATGAAGAACGATACTCAAGTGTCCTGCATGCTCCTCTCTGCTGCGAGAGTAAACCAGAATGTCGTCTATAAAGACAACTACAAACTGGTCTAGGAAGTCAATGAAGATGTTGCTCATCAACTCTATGAAGATTGCGGGCGCATTCGTAAGCCCGAATTGCATCACTACAAACTCATAGTGTCCATATCTGGTCCGGAATGCCGTCTTGACTATGTCCTACTCTCTCACCCTCAGTTGGTGATATCCGGATCTTAGATCAATCCTTGAAAACACTGAAGCTCCATGCAACTGATCCAAAAGATCGTCAATACGGGGCAATGCATACTTGTTCTTGATCGTCACCTTGTTCAGGTCGCGGTAGTCGATACATAACCTCATTGACCCGTCCTTCTTCCTGATGAAGAGTATTGGTGTGCCCCAAGGAGATACACTAGGGCGGATGAAGCCCTTCTTTGCTAACTCCTCGAGGTGCTTCTTCAACTCAAGCATCTCGATAGGCGTCATACGGTAAGGAGCCTTAGAGATCGGTCTCGTACCGGGCTCTATCTCAATGCCAAAGTCTACACTCCTCTATGGAGGTAAACCTGATGGCTCTCCAAAGACGTTAACAAACTTGCAAGCTACTGGAATCTCCTCTAAAGCTAGACTCGTACTGTCCTTCATGGCACAACACTAAAAAGCTTTGCATCCCTGACTGATAAGTCTCGTAGCTCGCACTATACTGATGAATATACCAGTATTTCCTAGATCCTATCCTTTGAAGATCTCAACATGGCCTGCATCGATAGTTACCGTCACTTTCCTCTTGCCGATGTCCATAATTGATCGATGTCGATCCATCAAATCCATACCCATAATAACTTTTTCATGTACTAAGTACATGCCGAAGAAGTCAGCTGACCAATCGCGACCTCCTAATCTAATAGGGCACCTCTCGTGTACCTCAAATCTTACCCCCATCGGGTAATCCTATAAAGAAGGGTTTACCTTCTAGGTTAACTAAGTCTAAGGCCAATCTATCTACACATACATCAGATATAAAAGAATGCATAACACCGGTATAAAAAAGAACTCTAACAATAAAATCATTAATATGAATGATACATGTGGTCGCTAGAGCAGTCGGCTCCACTACACTCCTCAGCTCATAAACTCTAGCTGAGGCACCTCTGCTATCCGTAGTACCACCTCCTTGTCCTCTGCCCTGATCCAGAGTGGAACCTTGAGGGGCGGTAGATCCTGGAACTCTTTGATGCTGATATTGAGGCCTCTATCCACCTCTTGCAGCACTAGCAGGTGAAGAACCCTGATGCGATGGCCCCTTGCCCTGACGGCAAAACGCAACTCTGTGTATTGGCTTGCCACAAGGAAAGCAAGTCATAGTAGCCTTCTTGCAATCAACTCTTATGTGTCCGACGCCTCCGTAGTTAAAGCAATGTCGTCCTTTGTCAGAGCTCTGTATAGACTGTTGGAAACCAGAACGTCCCGGCGTCTGACTACGTCCAAAACCCGCTACTCCAACTCTAGCACTTACTGGTCCAATCTTCTTACTCTTCTTAGGACCTCCTGTCTGAGAAGCTCTCCTATGACCCGGTCGGTCTCTCTCATAAGCAGAAGCTCTATCTTGATTGTCCGTCAAAGAATCACAACGGAAACCAGCAAGATAAGAGTGTGTCGACTCTCTCAGTCTCCGAGAGAAAAGGTAAATATGCTGATCCTCAAGTGGTGCAGACGGACCCAACAAAGACAACTCATCTTGAACTTGTTGGTGATCTCAACATTAGGCAAATCCTCGAATCCAGCCTTGAGGAAATCTTAAAGACATTCCCTCCTCATAGTTGTAGGGCAGTAGCGATCCCTAATCACCGTCTTCATCTGCTCATAACTGGTGACCTTACTGCGAGTTGTCCTCCACCAAGAATGAGCCTGATCCTTTAGCAGTGTCTGTGTTATGTTGACTCGACGTACCTTTGGGCAACGAATAGCCTCCATAGCAGAATCCAGCTGTCCTAGCCACAACTCCACCTCCAATCCAGTCTTTCCCATGAAAGTGGGAACCTTTAGCTGATCGAAAGCCTTCAACCAACTGTCGGGCTTCGGCTCTCTCGGCTCAGTCGGCGCTCGAACAGCTTCAGCAACTCTAGTAGGCGGTGCAACGATCTGTGTAACTCTCTGCGACACCTCAGGATCTCACCGGAATTGGCGGTGTTGGTGCAGATTCTCCAATTTCAATAGCCTCCTCAACTTTCTACGCATAGTCGCGATATGTAGAAACTCTGATGAACACTCGAGCGGACTCTATCGATGGCGCTCTCTGTGCTCCGGACCTTGCAACGGTCCCGTTCCTAGCCTCAGGAACAACACTCTCAACAACCTCTTCAACGAACGCCTCGAAGATAGGCGGAAAAGCAGTTGGGGCCTGACCCCGACCTCTAGCTAGTAGAGATCTTCCTACACGTCCTCATCCACGGACGGCAGGTGGAAGTGGTGGTCGACCCCTTCCTTGCCCCATAGCAGATGTAGCTCTAGTACGTGCCATCTGCTACAAGGAATAATATATAAGGATATATATATATATAAGGCCACACTACAGTTGAAGCAAAAATTCAAGAAAAACACATAAAGGCCAACATATAAGAAACTACACTGCTGAGATCCGCGAAGGTAGTGGTGGTCGCCCGTACATCTATCCCAGACCGACAAGTTTAAAACAAAACTCCTTTTTGAAAACGTTAGACCCCTTGCGGGTTCTATTTATTTATCCATCCGACCTTTAGAAGATTTCGAGTGCCATTGTTTCCAACCTAGAGCTCTGATACCATATTGTAACACCCTAAGTTTTGGGAACTCGAAGCGCTCTGGGCTAGGACCTCACAATGGGTCCCGATCCTCAGAGTAGCAACAACACAACAGATCTTACAACAAGGTGCATGATAGCATGAATTATTGTCTATATTTTGGGACCTGTTTAGACGTTTTATCTTCGATAATCTGCATGTTTGTATATATATTATGTGATTATATTGTCGTTTCATCTATCTTTGCGGGAATCAAGGTCTACACCTAATTTTGTTGTAATCGTAGGTAAAATGACACATTTTGGACTAAAAAGGAGCAAAAGGAGCTAAGGAGTCATTGAAGCTACATTCAGGAGCTTAAGGAATAATCCAGGAATCATGGAATTGGATTAAAGATTCACTTTGGACCAGATTTGAGAGATTTCACATTCAGTTGTGATTCACCTCGGTTGACTACAGAGTCACCTCGACCGAGGTGATCCAGAGGAGCTGACTCGACCGAGGCGAACACCTTGGACGTGGCAAGGATATTTTATTCTTGGCTGAGATCTTTTATCTTTGGAAAGAGGATCTTATATTTTTGGGTTGAGTTCCTGGAAGGAAGAAGATAAGTTAGCCCATATATTTTACCTATTTTTATGGGAAGAGATCTTTCTAAGATATCTTATCTTTGGAGAGTAATTTTTCTATAAAAAGGGTTGGATTTTCCACAAATCCATATCTCGCATACGCCGCTTACACCGAAGAACATCCGCTACAACCATACTCCAGTTGGAAGATTTGAAGAACCTTTTTGAAGGTTGAAGAAGGAAGTTTATAGCTTTTATAGCTTGTGAAGGGTTTTGTAAGATTCTCTTAGATTCCCTTCGTTGTCATTTGTCTTGTTGGATTTTTATCCAAGGAACGCTTTTGTTTGATAATTGATTCAGTTATTGAAGCCTTTCTCTTAAGATTTTCTTGTTCAATTATTCTCTTTCTTCCCATATATTTGATTATTACTTTCATGATGATGAGTGGCTAATTTCCTTGCGTGATTCTAGGGTGATTGGCTGAAGGTTGTGGGAAAAACAATGATAGAATAATCTTAATCGCAGTAGGACCCTGAAAGTTCGAGTCTTTATCCTTAACCCTAAATCATCTCGCTCAATCGATGAACATCTCGGCCGGGGTGGAATTCTTCTGACCGAGGTGACTTATCTGATCCGAAACTGAGAGTTGAGTGTTAGAGTTTGCCAAATCCTATCCTTATTACACCTTCCTGGTTCAATGCAAGCTTATGATGAGACTTACCCGGTAATTCCTTTGTTTGTTTACCAAAGATCATAAGTGTAGGTAATAAAGGTTTATCCTTTATTGGGGTTTGAATGTGCTTTCATTCCATCTTTGTGAGTTAGCCTGAGACTTACCCGGTAAAGGTTGATTCTATTCCCTTAGTTGGAATGTTAGTTTGAGGTTATAGTTCTTTATCTTGATTCCTTGAGACTTACCCGGTAATAGGAGTTACGGTTTGGGATTAGTGAGTAGTGAGACTTACCCGGTGATCTATTCCACTTTAGTAACACCCTCCCTTTGCAAAATCTCAGCTTTGTCCGCTTATCTTTAGATCTTGAGTTGGAACCACAACTAGATGCTTTAATCCCTAGAATTGCATATTTCTTAATTGACTTTTTATCATCTTTGATTGCTTTAATCGCTTTTGTGGTTAGTAATTACATTGACAACCTATACCTGCTTTGTTTCACTAAGTCCCTGTGATCGACCCCTGGAATTCCTTGCTTTTACTACGATTGACCCGTACACTGCGGGTTCGCATCCTTGTTTTAAGCTTACATCTAGGGTTATAAATTTAAAGCTTGCACACACCGTTTGGAGCGAACAGTGCAGACGAATGAAAATTAAAACTCAATATAAAAACTAAAGTTTAAACAAAAGGAAGCGTAAAAGACTCGAAACCGAGTTCAAACAAATAGGGAAACAACAACATAAACATAAACCCAATCTCGTCCTATAATGTACTGGAACCCCGGCAGACCACACATCCGGATCACTCAGCACAACAATTGGCTCAACATTGGGGGGAACCAATAATTTTGACGCTTCAAATGAATGTGAAACACCCGTTATTCCCTCGTCAAGCAATGGGAATACAACATCTCTAATTATTCAACCTGATTTGAACGTTGATATGGATCATCACGTCTCCTCTTCGAAAAGTTATTGGGAAGCTCTACAAGCTGCAGACAAGCCGTTATGGGATGGATTTGAAGATGAAACTCTCTTCTGTCGTAGAGCTACTTAACATCAAATCTGAGTTCAACTTGTCTAAAAACTGCTACAATAGGATTTCTAAATGGATAGGAAATTGTCTTCCTCGAGATCATATGTTTTCCAATGATTATTACCAATCAAAGAAGCTTGTGCGAGACTTGGGAATGTCATTGGAAAAAAATGATGTTTGTCCCGAAGGTTGGATGCTATTTTGGAAGGAAGATATCGATTTATGAAATTGAAAATTTTGTAAAAAGGATAGGTATAAACGCACTAGCAAAGGAAAAGATGTTAAATATAAGCAGTTGCTTTATTTACCTTTAATACTGAGGTTGCAACGGTTATATGCATGTGAGAATACATCAAAACACATGAGATGACACGTAAATTATGAAGCCGAAGATGGAATCATGAGTCACCCTTCTGATAGTGAAGCATGGAAACATTTTGATAGCAAATATAATGAGTTTGCATCAGAACCTCGCAATGTTCGGTTGACATTATGCACGAATGGTTTTAACCCTTTTAGTCAAGCGGGAAAACCTTGTTCTTGACGCTCCTTTTACCTGGACCACATAATCCAAATAAGCTAATAGATGTTTATTTGCAAGCACTAATCGAGAAATTGAAGTTGTTGTGGAGTCAAGGCATACTTAAATTTGATATCTCCCGTAATGAAACATTTCTTATGCGAGTTGCCTTGTTATGGACAATTAATGATTTTCCAACGTATGGAATAATGTCAGGTTGGAGTACGGCCAGGCCGATGGCTTTTCCACATTGTATGGAAGAGACAAAATAATTTCGATTACATCATTGCAATAAGCAATCTCGGTTTGATGATCACCAAAGGTGCATAGATGTCGACCATCCATTCAAAAAAAATTAAAAGGCTTTTCCCAAAAATCGTGTTGAGAAGTTTTCTCCTCCAAAGCGTTTAAGTGGTCACGCTATTTGGGACCGTGCCAAGGATATCCCGACGGTGATGGAAGCTCCTCCTTTAACTACTCCGGGATACAAGAGTCTTCACAAGGGGACTAAACAAAGTATATTTTGGCAACTTTCATACTGGAAAACACTTTTGATTACGTTTTTTACACGGTGATGGATATCAGTGGCAAGTCAAAGGGTACTTTAAATGCGAGGAAAGATTTAAAATTTTATTGTGATCGTCCTGAATTACAAGTTGATGCGGATTACAAAGGCCCGAAACCGAAATCAATTTGTACCTTAACGAGAGCCCAAAGAAATGAAGTATGTGAGTGGATAAAGTCCTTGAAATTTTCATATGGTTATGCTTCCAATCTTGGACGGTGTGTGCAAACGGATAACTATAAGCTAATTGGAATGAAGAGTCATGATTTCACGTGTTTATGCAACGATTGATACCAATTGCTTTTAGAGAAATGTTACCAGAGTCTGTTCCGGGAGCACTTACCGAATTGAGTTTATTCTTTCACTCCATATGCTCGGGGACATTATCAGTTCTCGAAATGGATAACTTGGATAAGCTATTACACTACTTTTATGCAAATTGGAGATGATTTTTCCTCCATCTTTTTTTGACTCGATGGAACATTTGGTGATACACTTGCCTTATGAAGCAAAAGTTGCAGGTCCGGTACATTACCGTTGGATGTATCTATTAGAGAGGTAATTGTCAAGTTATAATATTTTTTTGTTTAAATTTAGTGGATTTGGAGTAATTTTTTTTTATTTTACAGATTTTTATATCACTTGAAGCAAAAAGTTGGTGAGAGAGTTGGAAATAAGCGACATGTTGAAACTTCGATTTGCAACTCATATATTATTGAAGAAATATCTACATTGTGCGAGCACTACTTTAAACCAAAAGTTTGTGCAGGAAGAAAACAACCACGCCACACCAACGAGGTTGCATCTCAAATTGACTCTCCTATATCTATTTTCAACTACCCGGGTCAAGGAATGGGTAAAACCATTACACGGTGGCTCACTGATCACCCCATAGAGAAGCACGCAAATGAGACGTGTATTTTGATGAACTGTAATGATGTTGATGAATATACTCTGTAAGTAATTTTTATTTCATAAACAAATTTTTGTTAACATGTTCCCATATAGACAGTGTTAATAATATTATTTTATAATTAACAAGAAGTTTGACAATGAGGTTGGCGGAGCAAACGATAGAAGTCGTGAAATCGAATTTGTTCCATGGTTTGAATCATATGATATTATCTTTTCATAATGTAGTTGCTTAAACAAAATGCATTGATACTAACACATTTTATATAGATTTACTCACACTAAAATCCTTTATGTAGGTTGCCAAGAACAAGGTATCAAACAAGCTTACAGTAAGCTTATCCTGGGGCCCAAGAGCAATGATAACGGTGTGGCCGTCATATGAAATCAATGGTTACACGTTTCACACATTGGAAAAAAGAGAGGGCAAATCCACAATGAATAGTAGAGTATGAGTTCGATCATTAGACTGCACAAGTGGCGCACACATGACTTTTATGGGCTTCTTGAAGAAATAATTCAACTGGAGTATCCAAGTAGTCCGACAAAGAAAATAGTGTTGTTTAAATGCCGCTGGTTTAATCCGATCAATGGCATGCGCGTACATCCAAAATTATGATATCGTAGATGTTAATCACAAGCGGTTGTATAGGGCAGACGACCTGTAACACCCCGAATTCTCGGAACTCGGGACATTACTGGTTAGGACCTCACAATGGGTCTTGACCTCAGTTTGACAACAATATTACTAGGATCTTGCAACAAGACACAATAAGAAAAACCGAAATTCATAAAATAGTATTTTAAAGGAATGAATGCAACAACGTCTAACAGCCTATAGTACTTAAACAACGAAACCGACTAACTGTCTTAACAAGATGAAAGAACAACAAATGAAACACCCCAACCCCGTTCTAAGGAGTACGGAGACCCGGCTGACCACTACTTCCGGATCACTCAGTTGCTACTCTAACCTGCGGTAAATCTAAAAACACAACAAAACAACCATTAGCTAGTTATCTAAACATTAGGAGAATAATAATAGCACACACACATAAAATAATAAACACTCATCATGCTCTCAAACAGTTCATTTATCATCTTTGCTTAGGTGATTCACCCTTACTAATGATACTTAATTTGTGACACGAGGGATTCCCAAACCTCGCCTCCGCCCCCGTGTACCCATCATGAGTGGATCCGATGCATCTCACCGTGTACCTGTATGGTCTAGGTATAGAGAACCTCCCAGTCTCCTGGCAGAGCTGGGCAGTGATGTCACGGCCCGTTATACATACACTTGGGCCTTAACACATAATAACGACGGTCGTCCTAACAAGTTGTTATTATAACACACATGGTACACACAACACTATTATCACTCAACTAATATCCGGAAACCAGCTAAGTAAGTCGCAAGGACTTACCTGGATCAAATCTCAAATCCCATTATCTCGATTCGGCCAGTAACCGTAGAAACTCAGTCGCCCACTGCATGCTTGTTCTCTGTACCTACTCCACATGTCTCCGGTTCGATTTCTCTCAACCTCAAATCTCATCTAAACTGGTTATGCAACAGCTCTCCCCTTCGATCCCTACTGAAGCCGATCACACCTGTAATTTACTGCTCTTGTGTATCCTTTGATGAGGTGTAAGTTGGTCTACTGCTTATGGACTGCCTTGGGTGTCTAGGACAGGAATGGATGGCCGTCCTTAAGAATGGGTATGTGCAAGAGAAGGCGTAACCAGTCTGGGTCTGTTGCAAACGTCCAGGTTAGGGGTCAGAACAACGTAAGTGAGGGAAGTGAGAGAGGAAAAGGAAGGACTCACCTGCTGCTATTCCGCTTGGACACAGATAGAGGGCGACGGACTGGAGTGGAGGAGGAGAGGCGCGTTGTTGCTCTTCACGTGGCAGACGTAGTTAGCCCAGGGAAGAGGGTTCGTCTTGGTTCCGAAAATAGAACACGATGGTTGTGCAAGGCTTGAGGACGCTCAAAAATCCTCTTCTCAGTCAACTCTCAGATCCACCGGCTAGGCGTCGAGGTGGTGCTGAGTAGTCTGGGTGGCGCTGTCTGGTAAGGATCTGAAGTATGTGTGCAGTGCAGTGTAGGAGGTCAAGGCGAATGATGATTTCTTGAGCGAGGATAGGCTACTCGTGCAAACTAACTCCTTGGGCGCCGTTGGACAGGAGAGGTCCTGGGTTGTGAGTCGACGACGGTGGCTTCTCGCTGGTGTTGTAGCAGTCGTTTGAAGGAAGGTACATCATTGCTGCATTAGTGTTGGGCGATCCGAGAGGAAGGTGAGGCAGGTGAGGCGTGATATCTGGGAACTGATCAAGCGAAAAGGAAGGTTTGGAGCCGTTACGTAAGGAGGGCTAGAAGGACGCTGATGATGAGGCTATAGGTTGGGCTCTTCACTGCTGGGTTGGCCCGTCCGAGAGGTGGTACATTGTTGGGCTGGAGAAGCAAAGCTGAAAGTATGGGTTGTCACTAGAGAGCTCATCATGTTGGGCTGAGCAAGGCTACAATGTGGACTTCTCACCAGGCTGGCTGGCAACGGTGGGCTGGAGTAGTGAGGAGAGAGTGGGCTGAAATAAAGATGGAGAGGTGGGCTGAAATAAAGATGGAGAGGTGGGCTGAAATATTTATTCAAGGTCTTGTCACAAGCATGTCATGGCTTTGTCCTAAGCTTGTCGGTGACGTTGTCATGGCCTCGTCATGGTCTTGTCAAAACTCGTCGGGTGGCGTCCTCATGATCTCATCTAGAATATGAACTCATGGTTGCAATTTAGGGCTTGATGTTATTTTTCTATCATTTTATGTGAGAAAAAGGTCTCACATAAAATGATAACATTTGTGATGAAACCGAAAAAATTAGGGGAAATGGAAAGGTCAACGGATCGAAAATCCGGTTTGACTCGGAAATCATTGAAAAAAAATTCCGGATATTACATCAGTACCCCCTTAAAATAAGTTTTGTCCCGAAATTTAGAATAAGGTCATTTAATCAAAAGACTTCCCTCAAGAAGAGTATCTTACTCGGTTTCTACTATTTTTTTAATTTTATTTTATTTTATTTTATTTTTTTTCCTCCAACTTTCTAACATGCACGGTCTACTCAAATATCATAGTTAAGTAGCACATAAAGTCACAAAAACTCAAAATCAAAACATAGTCATGTAGGCCACACAAATTATCATTCTAGTACTAACTCGTCAATACTGAAGTAGCGGTCACCTCCGCAAAGGACTTATGATAGCTACACCTAATGCTCTCCTCCGTCTCCCCATGTAGCCTCTTCAGCTCCTCGTCTAGATCCCTGGATCAACAGTATCGGTATGTCTTTAGACCGTAGACATCAAATACCACCATCTAAGATGGTCCAGTCATATCCTACGAAAGTATGTCCTGTCTCAACTATCTGTTTCTCATAGCTGACGACGTGTCTCGGATCCGGTAGGTACTCTCTCAAATAAGGCATGGGAACATGGGGTCTATTACCTCTAGTAGGAGTAGTAGTTCTAGTTGATAACTTTTCAATCCGCTTTAGGACATCAACAATTGTCTTTCTAAACTCACTTCTTGCTCTTTTGGTGACTCGACTGAATTAACTTCTATTCTTCCGTTGCATCTACTTGCTCCTAACTTTTTCGAGAGATCCAGACTATAATTCTGAACAATGATCTAATAAATAACCCGGCAGTTTACTAAGTGTCTAATGCTCTTTGTAAGACCACTCACTTGGTCTTGTGTGCCTAAAATGACTCAGTCGGACCGTCTCTCCATTAATGAGTTAGCACATGCCTTGGTCCAATCTTCAAGGATTTAACACATGAGGATTTCGATCTATAGTTTTCTTAACTTGTAGTCCTCGTTGACCTAACATCGAGTTTCATGTTCTGTGGGTTATGGGTCCCCCACGGTTCCGCTGCGCCACTCTGATCAATCTATTGCTAAACTCCCGTGTGTTATCTCCCTTCTCCTAATGGCAGGTCCTCTCCACCGACCGTCAGTATAGCGATGATTTACCATAAAGTACCGATCATCCGAACTTCGGAATAACCGTTCATATATGGTGAAACTATGATCCTCGACCCCCATGGAGTTTCACAATAGGCCTAAATAATTCCTCAGTAAACTAACTCATTGGCAACGCCTCCTTGTAAGGATTGGAACGTGCGGTCTTAGAAATTCCCGGAATTCACTTATGTCACATCGGAACTTGACTTACTACTCGTCATAACTACTCAATGGGGTTATCCTTTCACCAGCCTTTTTTACCTCCAACTTAGGAGTACATCACGATGACCTACACGTCCTTATCTTGACATTTTTTTTACCATCTTGACGTGGAGTTTTCTATTTACCTCCAAATTCTCGAGGTGTGGTAATAAGTCTACACCGAGACAATAATACCACCCACATGATTGTCTCTCATGCTTGTCTTGTGAACTCTTCTACTAGGTGACTTATCTTATAACATTTTTCTTATCTGAATCGGTCCCTAACTATCGGTGGATCATTAACACTCACTCCGAGTCGAAACCCTAGTTTTGTTGTACTCTTGCATAGATTCCATAAAGGTATATTTATCTCGGCCCTTTATTTAAATTTAGCACGACTCGCCTTTTGGTTTTTCCGAAAGTGCACCATCAATCTCATTTGTGTGGTATACTACATACGTACCCTCTGTCTGGACTGACGTATGACTTGGTCAAAATCATCTGCTTCTTCTTACCCCTCTAGTTCTTCTTATACGAATCCATCTGTACTAACTGTGATTTGTAGCATTTTTCTTAGTCAGTGGACAAGCAACTGCTCACAATAATTCTCTTTAGAGTTACTGACTTGAACTTATTCAGTGTTACTAGCACTCGTATTGATTGACTTCACAATTGCCGCAATTGGTCGCTTTACGGATTCCTCCACATGTCGATAAAGTTCTTTTGTAACTCTGTGGTTATTCTTATTATCTGGCAACCAGTCACCACTAGTTAACCCGCACGTGTAAAGTTTCAGTTATTACCAAGTAGTCTATAGTTGACCTTCTACAAGATCATAGACATACTTTTCTTCTATCTCTTTGAAATTTGATAAACCTGGTGAAAATCTATCTTCTCCAATTTCTTCGTTTGTACTTCTTTAACTCTTCTATAATCTACACTTCTCTTTCGCACTATAAGGGCGTTATACTCTTTCCGAGTTTAGATTTATCATTCATCTACCGTCAACGGACTAGTGAATTCTCCCACGATAGCTCGTATATGCATCTTCGCGATTACTTTTACCTCAGCCATCAGCTGCTCGTGGTTCCCCGGGGTATAACATTGGTGTTGAAAATTTTAAGTCCACTTGTGAGGGGGAGGTTATTGTGGGCCTTCGGGTACGCCAAGATCCTTCTCACAAACTCTCCTTCTTTGATTGGTATTATAATGCTGCCTTTATAGTGATCCCTTTGACTCTGCTTTCAGGATTCTATGAATTGGATATTTGTATCATGACCCTTGATGTCACTCACTTGTCTTCTATAAAGTCACTCTGCTTCCATGTTGGTGAAATCCACCTTTCACTTTTTGGCAACACGTAGCTTCCAATTTGTAGCTCTTTAATTCTTCATATTTGAATGGACAATGTATTTCGGGTTGACTTCTATGCTTTTGACTACCTCGGTTATCCATCTTGATGGTGGTGTCATGTAAATGGTCGAGGTAATCATATTATGTTCTGTTTCTGACATCAAATTTTGCCTTCTGGTCCGTCAGTGAGCTTGAATTCTATACCTCTTGTCTGAGTCCTTACCACCTCTTTTTGACTTCCACAGTTATGCTTGTTTCTGCCGCCATCTTCTTTATCTGTAACGTTGCTTTCCACCACTTGAAAGAACTTATGGGTTGCCTCTCCCAATTTGTATAATTTTCGACCAGCAACGGAACTTCTCTCATGTATTTTCTTCATTTCACTTTGTTGAGTTGGTTGTATCTCCTTCTTGCTATTGTCGTTGACGTTGTCTTTTGGTCTTCACTTTTCCGGCTCAACATTCCTCCACAAGTTCGAAGGAGTTGTCGGACGTTCGCGTACCCTAATGCTCATAAGCTGAGCGTACTTATCCTTACGTTGAAACCCTCCAAATACACTTAGGTGGGTCAACGGAGTGAGGATCTCATTTAGTTATCTCCGTTAAGGGTAATATAACTATCATTTCTACTAATCTTCTGCATGTACTTATCTATATCACATATCTGTATAATCACGCTAATAAGTCCAACTAAAGTAAAACCTAAAGTTCATACTAAGCATATTGAGATCCGCGGTAGTAGTGGTGGTCAGCCGTACTTTTCTATCCCCAACCAGACTATGCATGCATTTGAAAATCAAAAGTCCTTTTTAAAGCTCAGATCCCTTTTCGGGTTCTACTCAAGTACTTATTCGGTCTTTCAGAAGATTTCAAGTGCCATTGTTGCCAACCTAGAGCTCTGATACCATGTTGTAACACCCCGAATTCTCGGAACTCGGGACGTTACTAGTTAAGACCTCACAATGGGTCCCGACCTCAGTTTGACAACAATATTACTAGGATCTCGCAACAAGACACAATAAGAAATACCGAAATTCATAAAATAGTATTTTAAAGAAATGAATGCAACAATGTCTAACAACCTATAATACTTAAACAACGAAACAGACTAATTGTCTTAACAAGATGAAAGAACAACAAAGGAAACATCCCAACCCCGTTCTAAGGAGTACGGAGACCCGGCTGACCACTACTTCCGGATCACTCAGCTGCTACTCTAACCTGCGGTAAATCAAAAAACACAACAAAACAACCATTAGCTAGTTATCTAAACATTAGGAGAATAATAATAGCACACACACACATAAAATAATAAACACTCATCATGCTCTCAAACAATTCATTTATCATCTTTGCTTAGGTGATTCACCCTTACTAATGATACTTAATTTGTGACACGAGGGATTCCCAAACCTCGCCTCCGCCCCCGTGTACCCATCAGGAGTGGATCCGATGCATCTCACCGTGTACCTGTATGGTCTGGGTATAGAGAACCTCCCAGTCTCCTGGCAGAGCTGGGCAGTGATGTCACGGCCCGTTATACATACCCTTGGGCCTTAACACATAATAACGACGGTCGTCCTAACAAGTTGTTATTATAACACACATGGTACACACACCACTATTATCACTCAACTAATATCTAGAAACCAGCTAAGTAAGTCGCAAGGACTTACCTGGATCAAATCTCAAATCCCATTATCTCGATTCGGCCAGTAACCGTAGAAACTCAGTCGCCCACTGCATGCTTGTTCTCTGTACCTACTCCACATGTCTCCGGTTCGATTTCTCTCAACCTCAATTCTCGTCTAAACTGGTTATGCAACAGCTCTCCCCTTCGAGCCCTACTGAAGCCGATCACACATGTAATTTACTACTCTTGTGTATCCTTTGATGAGGTGTAGGTTGGTCTAGTGC
The DNA here is from genome assembly GCA_033239045.1 of Fagopyrum esculentum. Classification (NCBI taxonomy): domain Eukaryota; kingdom Viridiplantae; phylum Streptophyta; class Magnoliopsida; order Caryophyllales; family Polygonaceae; genus Fagopyrum; species Fagopyrum esculentum. The sequence goes on along the minus strand of BSUD01000001.1, from coordinate 16,285,716 downwards.
TTACGGACTGCCTTGGGTGTCTAGGACGGGGATGGATGGCCGTCCTTAAGAATGGGTCTATGCAAGAGAAGGCGTAACTAGTCTGGGTTTGTTGCACACGTCCAGGTTAGGGGTCAGAACAAGGTAAGTGAGGGAAGTGAGAGAGAATGAAGGACTCACCTGCTGCTATTCCGCTTGGACACAGACAGAGAGCGACGGACCGGAGAGGAGGAGGAGAGGCGCGTTGTTGCTCTTCACGTGGCAGACGCAGTTAGCCCAGGGAAGAGGGTTCGTCTTGGTTCCGAAAATAGAACACGATGGTTGTGCAAGGCTTGAGGACGCTCAAAAATCCTTTTCTCGATCAACTCTCAGATCCACCGGCTAGGCGTCGAGGTGGTGCTGAGCAATCTAGGTGGCGATGTCTGGTAAGGATCTGAAGTATGCGTGCAGTGCAGTGCACGAGGTCAAGGCGCATGATGAATGCTTGAGCGAGGATAGGCTACTCGTGCAAACTAACTCCTTGGGCGCCGTTGGACAGGAGAGGTCCTGGGTTGTGAGTTGACGACGGTGGCTTCTCGCTGGTGTTGCAGTAGTCGTTTGAAGGAAGGTACATCATTGCTGCATTAGTGTTGGGCGATCCGAGAGGAAGGTGAGGCAGGTGAGGCGTGATATCCGGGAACTGATCAAGCGAAAAGGAAGGTTTGGAGCCGTTACGTAAGGAGGGCTGGAAGGACGGTGATGAGGAGGCTATAGGTTGGGCTCTTCACTGCTGGGTTGGCCCGTCCAAGAGGTGGTACATTGCTGGGCTGGAGAAGCAAAGCTGAAAGTATGGGTTGTCACAAGAGAGCTCATCCTGTTGGGCTGAGCAAGGATGCAATGTGGACTTCTCACCAGGCTGGCTGGCAACGGTGGGTTGGTGTAGTGAGGAGAGAGTGGGCTGAAATAAAGATGGAGAGGTGGGCTGAAATAAAGATGGAGATGTGGGCTGAAATATTTATTCAAGGTCTTGTCACAAGCTTGTCATGGCTTGGTCCTAAGCTTGTCGGTGACGTTGTCATGGCCTCATCATGGTCTTGTCAAAACTCGTCGGGTGGCGTCGTCATGATCTCGTCTAGAATATAAACTCATCGTTGCAATTTAGGGCTTGGTGTTATTTTTCTATCAGTTTATGTGAGAAAAAGGTCTCACATAAAATGATAACATTTGTGATGAAACCGAAAAAATTAGGGGAAATGGAAAGGTCAACGGATCGAAAATCCGGTTTGACTCGGAATTGATTGAAAAAAATTTCCGGATATTACACGACCCCTTTATATTGGCGCAACAAGCTACTCAAGTTTATTATGCGCCGTATCCTGGAGCAAAGCAAAATTAAGCTAATTGATGGGTTGTATGCAAAACAAAGCCACAAGGCATAGTTGAACACCGGTGGACAGATATTCAAGTGCCTTATCAACCTGAGGAAGTAGTTCGGGCGCCGAGAGTCGACGCCACAACTTATATCAATCTACGAGATCCAAATGGGGATTTTGTTGAAGATATGAAGCCTAATGTTATTATTCAAGTACAAAATGAAGATGATGGGTACACATCTTTAAGTTCAAATGAAGGGCATTTAAACCGAGATGGTGATTGTGAAGACGAAGTCTATGAAGAAGAAGATTTTCAGATTAAGGGTATTTATGTAGTGATTTTTTTTTAACTAGTATAACATTTATTTTTCCGCTGAACTAAGTGTAATGAATGACCCTCTCGAGAGTATAGTGAACCATTTATATTTTGATGTAGCAGGTTAGGCTATCTCTATGCGATTATCACTTAGCCTTTTTTATGCAATAAAAGCGCGTTTAGATTTCCACCAAAAAACAATAGACTGACTTTGCACTAAATGATTTTGTAAGTATGATATTTTTTAAATACTTGATTAAAATTTTATCACGAAAAAATCGTTAATATAAAAATGCAAACTAACCTAGTAGAAAAATTCCTAAAATTAAGGAATTATTGTTATATTGCACAATAAATTTTTATTTATTCCAATTCATTAAATAAAGGAATTATTGTTATACTTTTATTTAATTTGATATATATTTTTGTCAGGTTTTATCCAAATGTCTTAAACACAACAAAAAAAACTAACTTAAATTCATGATACATTTGCGTGACTATAGCTTCAGATAAGATTATCATAAAGGATTAGTTGTGTAATTTAAATGTTATAATATAAAATGATTGTCAATTTCTTATATTTTAAATTGAATAAAATACTAATTCAAGTTAAATTATATAATTAAGTAAAATTGATATGGTTATTACGGTGAAGATATGTAAGCAAGTAAAAAAGGAAAACGAGCATTTGAAAAGATTTAAATAAACTCATATTCTAATCACTCACTTGACCACATGAAGCTAGTAAATATCTTGGACGAGGACAACAAAATTGATGTACATATAATTGAAGTGATTTATTACAGTATATGTTTATTCAAAAAATTTTGGAATTATTATTTCTCATATACTCATAATTGCTTCTTGAGTTTCCGGACCTCGATTCAAATTAAAACTATAATGTTTTCGATTACGATTATTGTCCAAAGTTGACCTTACATCATCCGTACATTTGATATCTTTTTTTTGATCCCAATATTATATCTTCTCCATTTTGTTTATCGACCGTGACATCTTCGGTTGATGGAGAATTTTAAATCAAAGTCACGTCCACGTTTTTTTGTTGTGATTTACGTTGTTCATATTCATTGTATCACGAATTTAGCATACAAACTTGAAACATAAACAAAAATTAATGAGTAAACAATGATGAAGTTATAACTTTAATACGCAATAACTATTACGAAGACGACTTACCATACGCCATGACATACCTTTTTCGAGAATGATTGTATTAGCCTAATGTTTTCTTTCTAACTATAATGCTCGTGTATTTATAGTTTCTTTATTATATTTTTTTATATATTTATAATCAACAAAATTAAGATTTGTGGTGGTAAGTTAAAGACTAATTCTCTTCTCTCTTTATAAAGTGCACCTAATGCTAAAGAAATTAATATCATCCTTATAAAGTGCACCTAATAGCCTAATATGGAAGTACATAATTAATATAGATCAAATTAATAGCTAATTATCTAGTGCACATAATATGTTAGTAAACAAATTAATATCACCATTTTAACATTTAGTTCAAATTAATGCTTAGTTTTCTCCATAAGAAGTGCACCTGATTTGTTAGTAAAAAATTAATATCATTATTTTAATTAAATTAATGACCAAGGTTGATTTTATCATTATTAAAAATTAATTGTGTAAAAAAATTCTAATTTTTTTTTGAATGTCTTGGGGTACAAAATTTTGAGAACTTTAAAAGTGGCAATTCCCCCGGCAAGTTTTCTAAAATTTTAAAGTTTTGAACCTTTATACTGTTTTTTATCTTTAAATTTTAAAGACACATCTTTAATACGATCCAATCCATTTACAAACAAAACAATTGCGTCAAAACTAACCTAGAATTCCCTAATCTCCCAAAACTAATTCATTCTCTGCTTTGCCGATACTTTGCCCATACTTGCATTCAATGGAGTCTCAAGATACTTCCGCGCCACTTGCAAGGGAAGACACTATCTTTTCCAATGATGACATTACTCAAGAGGAAGATGGAGCCCCGTGGAACTCGATGTAACGCCCCGAATTCTCAGAACTCGGGACATTACTGGTTAGAACCTCACAATGGGTTCCGATCTCAGTTTGACAACAATATTACTAACCTATATATATACACACACTCTATACAGAGGCAAGGGACTCAACCGTCTCCGCATCAATCGCCGCTCCATTTGAAGGGGATGGTCTACACGATCGGAACCGTCCTCGATTAAAGCTCGAGCCAATTTGTTTGCAGCGATGATAACCGAGGTCAACAGACGGTGGTGCGACTCCAGTTTACGAGAGGGAACGAGGTCGATGTTGTGCCGCCGGTACTTCGGTTCTGGAGGGTCGGGAGTCCAGTATTTGCCTGCTTGTTGGTCCAGCACAACGGTTCGTATCGTCACGATTCCGGCTAGGAAAGACGCTCCTCACCAGCCTGTGGTTCGAAGTACAACTCAGCCATCTAAATAGAAGACCAAGATGACTCGCAAGAGGGAAGAAGCTTACCGATGTCTCGTGCTCTCCGTCGCAGGTGAGCCCGGTCCAATGGTGGCGACTGTGGTGCAGGGGAGAGTAGGCGGTGCTTGAATTCCTCCCGGCGTGCAGTAGTGTCTTCAAACCCAGACGAGCAGCGGCGTCGTCTTCTCCAGGTCGTGAGGTAAGGAACGTGAAGGAGAAGCGGCAACTGTTCACGTTTTGTTAAGTTTAAAATTAGGTTAAGTTTGGATTAGGTTAAGTTTAGCATTAGGTTAAGTAGATAGTTGTTGGGCCGGCTGAAGGACATGGGCCAATAATTTGGGCCGGGTCAGTTCATCTAGCTAAAATGGAATGGTAGCTAGATCGTTATTCGTACGGAACTGCTCTTCGGTTTTTATTTTATTTTTATTTTTATTTTATTTTTATTTTTTTAAAAATTAAACGGAATTATTTTCAGAATTATTTAAGGCATTAATTAAGTTATCATTTTATGTGAATCAAGGTCACATAAAATGATAGAATTCAATACGTGTTCTTGTATAAAAGAATTAAGGTTGGCGGATTGGAATCCGGTTTAATCCGGTATTAAACGGAGTTTTTTTTAAAAAAAATTTCAGTTATTACACTCGACCCTAAAAGTTCCAATCAGATTGAGAAGGATGCAAAAAAACAGGGAAAAACTAGTACCTTTGGGAACCACGTAAGTGCTCTTCCCTACTTTTAATATTTTAATTTTTAGTTGAAAATTGTGATCAAACTTGCACACATCAATTAGATAGTTAGTGTGTACTGTATACTCTAGGCCTAAACAACAATAGAGTACACAGTAGAGTTTGTAAAATGTACCTAAAAGGGAAAAGTATAAACAAGATACCCTCGGAAGTTAAATATAAATGACTAAACGACTTCAAGGTTTCAACCTCCTCAAAACCCAACAGACATGGTTCTAGTTGATAGGCCTGCAGAAGGAAACAACGCTTCTGGAGCATGCTGTTCTTAAGTCAGTGCTATTTACAGGTGTGTAAATTTTTTTTGTGAAAACACTATAACTATAGTAAGTTAAATATAGTATATGCAGTACCTATCACACTTCTACTGGTGAGGCACTCATCTAGAAAACATTCAATCTAAACCTAAAGCAATCCACTGCTGTAAGTCATTGAATTATAGGTGTGCAAATTTTTCTTGTGAAAACACTATAGTGACAATAAAAGCATCCACACCAATACATAGTTAAGATTAATCTTAACATATATTTTATTACCTTTTTATTATTCTCTTCCTTCCACATCATCTTAAAACATATCTGACTTTTCATCCACATCAATAGAATACCTCTATATTCTTCTTAGCAATTATAAACATATATTTATGTGTACAAATAGATATTATTTTAATATAAGATAATATACATAAAATGGATTTCTATAGATAAATAAATTTATTTTATATATTACAATAATTTTATATTATTCAAAATATAATTTCCTTACCATTTAATTTGAGTTTTTAATAATTTGAGCAAAAGTAGAAAACTTTATAGTGGGGTCCATTTAAGTATACTTTTAAGATTTATCTTATATAAGATCAAAATTTCTTGATTCTTGCAAAATTTAGTTACCTCTCTCCTAGGTGGTGCTAAGTACATGGTTAAGATTAACCAATGTGGATCCTCTAATAAGTTAAATATAGTATAAGAAGTACCTATCACACTTCTACTGGTGAGGCACTCACTATTGAATTAAGCATTTGAACTTATTTTGACTTTACAAGGCTGAATAAGTAAGCAATCCACTATTGTAAGCCACACAAAAATAATGTATTAAGCACAAATACCAATTAGTGTTTGGATGCACACAAAAATAATGACTAAAAATGAGCAGCCATGTGAAATGATTTTGACACTCTTGTTCATATGTGTTCTTCAATTGAGTGAATTTGAACCTAAATCAATCCACTGTCGTACTATTCGGGTGAATTCGACTAAAATCTGAAATAAAAATACCAAATTCTTATGTGAATCGAATGAAGAAGATTATGCAATCACTTACTAGAGTTTTCTATTCGCATCCAAAATCCTTAAACCAATCTACAAATCTATGGAACTGTGTCACGCATCAGCTATCACCTGTGCTCATAAACCCGCCCATGAATCCAACTCCATTGCAGCTCCCACACAAGACTTCCCTTTTCCCCGTCAACAAACAAAACGCATGAGCATTATGTCTTTGTTTATCTTCCTTAATACAAGACTAGTAATAATTAAAGTAATATGAAATGATTACTTCAATCTGATTTTCTTTTATAGATGATATTAATAATAGTTTACTACTATTCCAATGATTTGGCATCTTCGGGTTGGAAGCTCCTATAATTTGTATTTGTACATTTGAGGAATACTAGTAATAATAATAACTTGCACCAGTCATGGAATTATAAATTAGCAGACTTACATCAAACAACTCCTTGTAGTCCAGCCTCTCTCCTTGTCTTCTACCAGACGCAGACATCGAATCGTCCAAATCTTGAACTAGCTCATAAAAAGACACCTCACATCCATCTTTGCTAGAAATATCATCTTCTGTTAGTCTACAACGATACCATGATCTGGACGGTGTTGTCAATCAATGGGTGAAGAGAAGAGGTGAAATCAGAGAAGAGAAAGTAATCGGTTACCAACGGGGTTTTCTTCTTGAAACATTTGGAAGGTAGAAATAAAATTCAGAAATGAGATTCTCACCTTCATCCATGTAGTCTAGGGGTATCGGTTGAATATATCATAAGCTTCCTCTTCCACCCCTTCAATCTCAGCATGCTTAACTTCACCTTCCCACCGAACACTGATAGGGTTTGAAATCAGCTTCATCTTCAATCGGTACCGAACGGCTATTCTAAAGAGTTTTTTTTACCACTAATATAGCTATTTAGAGTTTGTCTACATATTTAACCATCATAACCACTTCATAAGAGACTAAAAATTTGTTAATCTCACTTACTGTTCGAATACACATAACATAATTCTAATCTATTTTATATGTTAAGTTTTACAACAAATCTCGAGTTTTCAAGGTTATTAATAAATCTATACATGATCACTATGATGGCCCTTGGAAGTGTCTATCCGAAGTTCCCAAAATGTTAAAACATTATGGTGGTCTGAATTTCAGGTACGTAAACTTCACAAACTTTTACCTATATATTTGAGTGTATCTAAAATAATTTGCATCACTTTTTTTTTTTTTTTACATAAAACATGTCACATATTCTTGTTACAAAAGTAGAATTATGTGTTATATCTTTTGAATTATGAATATCGTGTCACTATTATGTTTGTCATATACTAATTGTAAAATTGTACAAAATGCTTTTTTTGGGGGCAATCATGACGGTCCCGTAATCGAACGAAATTGGAGAACTAGCTGTAGTAGACATATTACAACTGCAATATGTGAAGCTCAGAACAACGGAGTCAAACCAAAAGTTATTGAAAGCGAGCATTGGTCACAAATATTGATAGATAGTAAAAGTGCCGAATATCGGAAAAATGCGAGGTTAATAAGAAAAATAGAGCATCTAAGGGTGATCATGGAATGTCAGCGTATGCGGGTGGCTCTAAATATGCCGCCGAGTATGGAGAAGAGTTTGTAAGTATTTTCTTTCTATTTTAAATTTTATAGTTGAATACTCTTTTATTTTGAACTAATATATATTTATTAAACTTACGTAGAAGGGAAAGATGGACGAGAAATAACCCAAGTAGAGATTGTACAAGCAACTTATCACAGTAAAAGACTTGGAACGTGGATTAGTGAACGCCCTAAAAAAGCAATTGTGAGTATTTTCTATATAGTTTAAATTTATATTAAATTAATCATTGTTTTTTTCATACACTTGTGTGATTATGATTTTTTTATGATAATATATGTATATATATATATATATATATATATATATATATATATAGCATGAATTATAGTCTATATTTTAGGAGTTGTTTAAACGTTTTATCTTCAATAATCTGCATGTTTGAATGTATATTTTGTGATTATATCGTCGTTTCATCTACCTTTGCGGGAATCGAGGTCTACACCAAGTTTCGTTGTAATCGTAGGTAAAATGGCACGTTTTGCATAAAAAAGGAGCTAAAGGAGCTAAGGAGTCATAGGAGCTACATTCAGGAGCTTAAGGAAGAATCCAGGAAGCATGGAAATGGATTAGAGATTTACTTTGGACCAGATTTAAGAGATTTCACATTCAGTTTAGAGTCACCTCGGTCTGCTACACTATCATCTCGACCGAGGTGATTTCGAGGATCGCCCCGACCGAAGCGAACACCTGGGACGCGGCGAAGATATATTTTATTTGGCTGAGATCTTTTAATTATGGAAAGAGGATCTTATATTTTTAGGCTGGATTTCTGGAAAGAAGAAGATAATTCAGCTGATATATTTTACCTATTTTATGGGAAAATATCTTTCTAAGATCTTTTATCTTTGGGAGACAATTTTTCTATAAAAAGGGTTGAATTTTCCACAAATCCAACATCCATACAGCAGTTAGGAGGAATTTTTGGAGGTTGAAGGAAGATTGAAGGAATGAAGTTGATAGCTTTTATAGCTTTTGTGAAGGGTTTTGTAAGATTCTCTTAGATTCCCTTTTTGTTGATTGTCTTGTTGGATTGTGATCCAAGAAACGCTTGTTTGTGATATTTGATTCAGTTATTGAAGTCTTTTCATTAAGTTCTTCTTGTTCAAATATTCACTTTCTTCCCATATATTTGATTATTGCTTTCATGATGATGATTGGCTAATTTCATTGTGTGATTCTAGGGTGATTGGTTGAAGGTTGTGGGAAAAACAATGATAGAATAATCTTAAATTCCAGTAGGACCCTGAAAGCTCGAATCTTTATCCTTAACCCTAGAGTATCTCGCTCAGTCGATGAACATCACGGCCGGGGTGGAATTCGTCTGACAGAGGTGACCTTTCTGATCCGAAACTGAGAGTTAAGTGTTAGAGTTTGCCAAATCATATTCTTATTAGACCTTTTCTTGTTCAATGCAAGCCTAGGATGAGACTTACCCGGTAATTCCTTTGTTTGTTTACCCAAGATCATAAGTGTAGGTAATAAAGGTTTATCCTTTATTGGGGTTTTGAGTGTGCCTTCATCCCATCTTTGTGAGTTAGCCTAAGACTTACCCGGTAAAGGTTGATTATATTCCCTTAGGTGGTGTGTTGGCTTGAGGTTATAGTTCTTTACCTTAATTCCTTGAGACTTACCCGGTAATAGGAGTTGCGGTATGGGATTATGAGTAGTGAGACTTACCCGATGATTTATTCCACTTTAGAAACACCTTCCCTTTGCAAAAATTTCAGCTTTGTCCACTTATCTTTAGATCTTGAGTTGGAACCACAACTAGATGCTTTAATCCTTAGAATTGCATATTTTCTTTAATTGACTTTTTATCATCTTTGACTGCTTTAATTGCTTTTGTGGTTAGTTGCAATATTGATAACCTATACTTGTTTTCACCTAAGTCCCTGAGATCGAGACCCCGGAATTCTTGCTTTTACTACGATTGACCCGTACACTGCGGGTTCGCATCCTTGTTTTAGACATACATCTAGGGTTATAAATTTAAAGCTTGCACACACCGTTTGGAGCGAACAACTAACCATTGTTTTGTTGATGCACTTGTAATTATGCATTGTTTATGATACTACGAATTGTTTATGATTTACTTATGATGCATGCATATATGTTTATGATTTTATTTATAAAACAATTGATATATATCATTGAACCTGTTTTTTTTACATATAATGCTTCATATAATAATTATATATTTTTTATTAGGAATGTTATAATGAGAAGTGTAATGCTCTGATTGGATCGCAACAAGAAATGTCTAAAGAAGATAAATATATGTTATAAGTTGAATCCGTTTGTGGTGAGAAGAAAGGAAGAGGGACTATGATCGCTTTATTCTAAACATGATTATGTCTTCAATCCTCCGATTACTAGTTCAATGTCTCCAAATTGTGTCACATCGTCTCCAATTCGCAATCCTTCTCCTCCGAACAATCGCTTATCGCCTCCGGTTAAAGGTCCTCCTTCTCCACAACTACATGGTGCGTCTCATTTGATTCATGGTTCATCTATACCTCTTCTTACTCCTTCACAATTGCCTTATGGTCAAGGTTTGTCTATGACCGAGGTTGAACGAGCAAAAACATTAACTGCAGCTAAAATAAAAGAACATAAAGCTTATGAAGCTATGATACAGAGGGAGATGCAAATGTATAACAATTTGCACCCAAGTGTCTCATCCGACATGTCATTCTAATCGTTATTGAATGACGATTGCAATTTGTTTTCTCTCACGAATGATCTAATTGGTCATACAAATATTCCAAGTTGAATGTCTTCATTTGCCTCTCATGTTCGAAGGAGTGCAAGAAGTGATAATAATGGTGTTCAATGGAGTAACAATGACAATGAAAATGGTGGTGGGATGTGTTAGATAGTATTAGATTTTTTATAAGTTGGATGCATGTTTTATATTATTTTTATTAGATATTTTGATATTTTGAAGTGTTTGATATACATGAAATTCTTTAATTGGAATTATTTTAAGTTAATTGAAAAATTATGTTTCAACAATATTTATCTATATTTATTTTATGCTAATGTATTTCTTATCAAACAAAATAATATATATTTAATGGTAATTAAACTTATTAGGTCAATCAATAATAATGTGACTCATTAAAATAATCCAGGAAGCAAACCAACCGTTAATCCCTCGGAAGACTTGTCCGGGTGAAAAACCCCAACCACGTAATCCGTCGAACTAATTCAACGACCGATTCGGTCGGAAATAAACCAACGACCGATCTGTCGAAAACAACCCACATCCTTATCCATCGGAAACAATCCAACGACCGAATTGTCGGAAACATCCCACAAACGAATCCGTCGGAAAATACTAACGATCAAATCCGTCAAAAACAACCAACAGGTTAACCCGTTGGAAAAACCACCCACAGGTTAACCATTGGTAATCAGCCCAGCCGTCTAAGTCGTCGGAACATTTACAGACGAGCGATATACCATTAGATTGAAGCCCAACGATCAAACCCTTTGACATTATCAAATCGGTCGGAAAAGGGCAACCATTCTAGGTGTCAGTATCATCAACTTTTCTAGTAGTGAAGGCAACGCGAGACTAAGAGAGATGAGAACTCAATGTCTTATTTGAGCCATTTCCACCAGCCAACTAGCCTCAAGGTCTCATCTTTGTCCTCCACTCGGTCCTCAGATCTCGTCTTCTCATTGTTCCCATTCACCGGCCTAAGTTGTAAGCGTCATTCTTCTTCACTAATTTGTTTAGTGAATATATTTCTTCTTCACTAATTTGTGCTAAAATAACTTTTGTATGTGGACAAGACACATGCATGTTTATTTACGATAACGGGATTAAGATGACTTGTTTATTTTTGGCCTAAGTGTAACGGGCGGTGCCATCATCTGTTCAGCTCCTGAGAGAGACTGAGAGTTTCTTCGTGACTATCCCAGTCATGATATATGGAGAGGTGCATCGAACCGCTCCTGATGGTATACGGGAAGGTGCATTAAACTACTCTTGTTGGTACACGGAAACGGAGGTGAGAGTCAGAGACTTCGCGAGCCACAAGCATAAATTGGAATTAGAAGTGATTGACTTAATTAATATAATAAATGAATTTGTGAGAGTATGTTATGTGTTTCATTTCCGCTTTGTGTGTGTTGGTGCCGAGTGATCCGGATGGAGTGGTCAGTCGGGGTTCACGTACGATATAGGGCGGGTGTGGATTTATTGTTATTTCCGTTTTGTTGTTGACATTAGTATTTCATGTTATGTCGTTGTTGTTATACTCGGCTGAGAATCCTGTTATTTGAGCACGACATGTCATATTCAATTTTTATGTTTTTATATGTGTCTTATTGTAAGATCCGCACAAGTGCTCTTGTAGAGAGACGAGAGTCTTGGTAGCACCGAAGTGACCACGACCATCATGAGCCTCCTTTATCAACAAATGGTGTATAGACAAGCGTTTGATACAAAGCTTACCCACACAGAATAAGTAGTCATCGTTAATAAAGAAAGACTCATACTCTCGGAGGTCAAGGCATTGAGCGAATATATCCTTGAAGTCAAGATCCGTGGCATATAACTCTTTGAAAAGAGCAAAGTCATGGATCTTGGTGTCTATATGCACAAGAAGGATATATCGTTGAGAAAGGACATCGGCTATTGCATTCTCTTTACATTTCTTATGTCGAATGACATAAAGAAAGGTCTCAAGAAATTCTACCCAACTTAATTGTGTGGAGCCGACATAAAGTAGTTTGACCCTTGAGATACGAAAGAGCTGCATGATCCGAATGAATCACGAACTACATCGGCCACAAGAAATGTTGCCACGTTTTTAGACAACAAACTATAACATATAGTTCTTTGTCACAAGTTGGATAGTTGAGTGAAGGACCGAAAAGTTTTTCGCTAATGTAAGAAATGAGTCGATTCTCTTGTAGGAGAACCCCTTAATGCCCATATTAGAGACGTCACACTCCACCTCAAAGGTTTTAGAAAAATTTGTGTGTTGACGTAGAGGTGCATTACAAAGACGGTCTTTGAGCGAATAAAACGCTCGAGCATGGGTGTCACGCCACTCAAATGTGACACCTTTATTAGTAAGCTCATGTAACAGTTTCGCAATCAAGCTAAAGTCTTTGACAAAGCGTCGATAGAAGCCCGCTAAGCCGAAAAAGGCTCGAATCATGGTGGCCGTAATAGGAGTAGGCCACTCCCGAATGCCTAAACCAAGTGATGCATAAACCAGTTCCGAAACTTAATCCCGAATGGTGTGAACTTAGACATCATTTAAAATGAATCAAGCACCCACTATATAAGGGGATGCGTGACTCATTTGTAAATGATGTCTAAGTTGCTCCAAGTATTGAGAACGAAAATTCTCTTACTTGGTTTATGCATCACTTCTTCAATATGACTTCACTTCGAGGATAATTTTGCAAGTATCAACTCTATCTACTTTACTTCTTGGATGATTCGATCTTACTTGGTTTAGGCATCACTTCTTCTTCAATTCTCTTAAATTCTATCATGGATCTAATCTTTGATCCAAGTCTTCATACTCGAGCATCCTTTTGGAAGGCTCAAATCTATATGACTTCACTTCGAGGATAATTCGATCTAACTAGATTGGATCGACTGTACGCTTCCGCATCCATTTCTAAGTTTCTGTCGCTCAAGTTGTACATTTGATCCGACTTGAACGATCAAGAAGAAGTAATTGAAGTTTCTCCTCGATCTGCATCGCCCCTATTTCTATCAGTCGGGACCCATTGTGAGGTCTTAACCCGTAACGCCTTGAGTTTGAGATTTGGGGTGTTATATTTATGATGAAGATACTTAAACATAGATTTGACTCAGGATCTCTTCTTTTGGGTGGTGATATTTTGTATATGCGTTGTACCACACATATTAAACTTGATTGTTCAAGATAGATCGAGTGTTATTAGTAAGAGCATTGAGAAAATACGTCATTGTGTCTTATTTTGGACTGGAACACCAACAATAACTGATCAACTTGAAGTTAAAGCAAGATCATGCAAACTTGATTGTTCCAAAAAGTTAGTCCCTAATTGCAAAACAAGATGTAACTCAACTTTTTTGATGCTCCAAAGTGCTTTGTTGTTTAATGATGTTTTTCTCTAAGTTTTCGTCCAATGACCCTCACTTTAAGTTTGTGTTTCTTAGTCACAAGAACTGAAAGTTTACTATTGAAGTATGTCAAAAGTTGAAGGTTTTGTACAAAGTGACATTGTAGTTTTCCGGAAGAAATAATTCAACCACTAATGTGTTATTCAAACAAGTCTGTGAAATTAAGCTAGCATTGATTCAGTGGTTATCAAGTGATGTACAAGTTATTCTGGTCATAACTGAAAGTATGGATGCAAAGTTTGAAAAATATTGGTCTAATATTAGTGGGATTTTAGTTGTTGCTACATTTTTAAATCCTAGAGACAAAATGGAATGTGTGAGTCTTTACTTTAATATGATTTATGGTGAACTTGTTCATATTGAACTTAAAAGGGTCACGACTCTCATATATGATTTGCTCGCTGAATATGCTGAGTTTGAGGGTACAAATTGTGAGAATTATGCTCGGGAAGATGTCACACTTGAAAAAAGGAACTGTAGTTCTCAAATGAGTGGTTCGAGTTTGTGGGATCAAGTTAAAGAAACTAAACAAGGTAGAAAGAAGTCTTCGATGAGGTCGATGAGGGTAAGTTAAACTTATATCTTGATGATAATGTGGAACCAAACAGTAGTCTATTTGATGACATTTATTATTGGAAGTTTATGACTAAATTTCCCACCTTAAGTAATATTCCATCAGATACTTTAACAATTTCTATTTCTACAGTTGCACCTGAGATTGTATTTAGTTCGGGTGGTAGACTTGTTAGTCTACAACATTCTAAACTTGCTTCTGAAACCGTAAAAGCATTTATGTATTTACAAAATTGGAATCTTCAAGAGTATGCCGGTACATTCTATCATTTATTAATATTACATATATATATATATGGTAAATGTTCAGGTACGGCCCCTTTATTGCGGTACGGTCGTACGGCCGTACCGCAGGGCGACACGTGTCCCGAAAAAAGAAATTTTTTTTTTTCTCTCTTTTCCGAAACGATTTTTTTTTTTACGGAAACTAATGAAAATTTATTTGAACTACCATGTTATAATTTATGCACTATTATCCTATAAACTTTGAACTATTCCTATATAATTCATGAACTATTCTATTATAATTCATGAACTATTCTATTATAATTTATGAACTATCCCATAATAAGTTTTGAACTATTACTTTCACTCCTTTATAAATTTTGCACTATGAACTATTCTATTATAATTCATGAACTATCCTTTTAGAAGTTATGAACTATTACTTAATAAGTTTTGAACTATTACTTTCAATCCTTTATTAATTTTACACTATGAACTATTCTATTATAATTCATGAACTATTTTTTTATAAGTTATGAACTATTCCATAATAAGTTTTAAACTATTACTTTTACTCGTTTAAAAAAAAAAAAAAAATTTCCGGGACACGTGTCGGCCGTACAGACGGCCGCACGGACTTACCGGAATAATGGGCCTTACTTGAACACTTCCCATATATATATATATATATATATATATATATATATGGTCCAGTTCCGGTGAGGAGGACCCTTGCAGATAGGAATGAGGAGAATTGTGGTGGTGACATGTAGCATGCCACATCACCGTTTTTTTTTCTCCAGATTTTCCTTTTTGTAAATAAAAATTGGTGTTCATATTTTTATAAGTATGTGTTCATTTTTAAAAGAGTCATTGTTCATATTTTATCAATAAATGTTTATTTTTTTTTCCAACACTAACTATTCATATTTTGTTCATTTTTGTATTTTTTGAAAACATTTTTTTTGATTTTTTTTTGACAATTATGCTATTCTTTCAAATCGTGTTAATAAAATATGATGTTCATTTTTTACAAGTATGTATTCATTTTTTACATTTATGGTGTTTATAATATGCTATTCATTTTTTTTTGAAAATTATACTTTTCTTTAAAATTGTGTTTATAATATTCAGAGATTGATTACATAAAAAATTATGAAATCAAAGAGAATACAAGACGATTCAGGTTTTATTTCCTCGAATTTCTACTCTCATTGTTTAGATTTTCATTCTTAAGGTTTATATTTCATTATGATTCATGTTTGTGTTCGAAATCAAATTTGTTTGAATCATTTTGTGTTTGATCAGTTTGATTAAAAAAATACATGTATATACATATGTTGAGTTGATCTAATAGCTCCAATTGAATAATCTATATGCTCCTTTTAGTGTGCACGCAAACTGTTCAGCAAAATGCCTTATAAAAAATAGTTTATAATATTTACAAGAACAATGACATAAAAAGTATGAACACTGACGAATAAAAACATGAACAATGACGTATAAAAGTATGAATACTGATGACTTATCTATAACTTTGACACATACATAACATATTATGATCATCTTTTAACGTTTTGTGATGACATTTTGATGAATAAAAATACTATGAACACCAATATATAAAAACATGAACAATGACATATAAAAGTATGAACATCGATGACTATTTTGAATGTGAGGGTATTTTTCCAGATTTTAAGTTAATTTACAAAAATATCATTAATGATGAGCGTGTGAGAGCCTTTGATTTAAATTCATCCAATGACTTACAGCTCTCCTAATTCATATCCACAAGCTCTCTCCTCACTTGAACTAAAATCTATATATATATATATATATATATATATATATATATATATATATATATATATCCCTCTGTTTCCTAATAGATGTCATTAGAACTAAAAACACACAAATTAAGAAACCTAAAAATAAAAATATACAATATTTATTATTCAGATAACAAATACTAATATTTACTTTTTTGATGTAATTTGATACATTCACCGGCATAAATGACTAGTAGACTTTTCAAGATTGAAATTAATAGGAGATCAAATACTATACAAACCACTCATGCTTCCACTAGTTCATTAATTTAGTACAGCATGATGTTAATTTGGACGATTTCAATTTGAAAAAAATTTAGTTTTAAATATAAATATTGATAGAGAGAACTGGAAAGACAAATTTTGAAAATATAAGCAATAAATGCAAATTTAATATGAAATCTATATGTAGAAGGTTTAAGCATTAAATGTACCAATAATGTCATGTATTGAGAAATAAATTTTAAACCTCTAATGACATCTATTAGGAAACAGAAGGAGTATTGTTTTATTAATATGTAATTTTCTTTCAGGACTTTATCAAAATTCTCAAGCATGTGCCCCTTGTACAGATGATGATTTTGAGGCTGAAAGTGTCAAATTTGATATAATTAATATTACTTTCTTCTTATTTATAGTATATGCATTGAAATAGTTTATATTTAAGTATTTTTACTTGCTTTTCATCTACATTGTAGGACATAGTTCAATATGTTGGTGGAGATGTTCTCTCATGTAAATGAAGTGTCACGAAGGACAATTTCTGCTTCTATAGTAACAATTTCTGCTTCTACAGTACAAGACATACTTTATAGTTGTTTTTACTTGTAATATTTATATTTGGATGATTTGTGTTGGCTTCAAATTTTACCTTACTTTCTTTATGAATAAGACATGTTAAATTTATTTTTATTGATTTTTCATATTTGAATCAGAGTTAATACCGATTAACAGAACATGCGTTAAGCACCCGTTCCGTCTGCTTCATCCGTTGAATGCGGGTGATAGGTTTGACAGATGGCGGGTCATGTAGGTGAAATATGCTCGCTGATCGGGTGGCGAACAAGATCATCCTCCCACCCCAATCCATTGTCGTCCCTATCGGTATGAAACCAATACCTAAACGGGGCAACAGTTGGGAAGTATCATTTTTCTCATTAATGTCCTGCAATTATTATAAAATAAACTCAACCCAAAAAAGGGGACCACATAATTAAATTTTAGAAAAAGAAGGTTACTCCTCTCAAAATTGAACACGTAGCCCTGCAGTAACTCTGCATATTTATTCAGCCATTCAAAGTTCAAACTTCTCTCACTCATCTAGTTCCCTTTACTTTTCTAAATATCTACTCTTCATATCATATATATATATATATATATATATATATATATATATATATATATATATATATATATATATATATATATATATATATATATATATATATATATATATATATATATATATATATATATATATAACTCTGTGGTAAGTTATGTACCACACATTTTTTTGAATGACTCCTGTTTTCTTGTTTTATCTTCTCATACAACTTACACTACGGATACATAGAACACAAATGTATGTGTAAAAATTAAAATCTTTGTTACTAATCTGATATTAAGGAATACAACACAAGAATATGAAGCAAATCTGTTTGGATTTGCTCAATTTCACTCAAAACAACTTATTAATAACTAAGTTGATACATAAGAGAAGAAACAAAAATATGAATATGCACTTCTTTTTTAACTTCTCATGCATGTGAACAAAACTGTAAAGGTTTCTCATAACAGTTGGCTTAACACTATCACAACTGTGCTATTTGCTTTGCTCCACTCTTTTTCAAAAAAAGGCATTATAATGCATTGTGGCCAAACAAATTCTCTCAACTCTTGAGGTAGAGTAAAAGTATCTTGTAAGTGCTTTCCCTTCCCTCCTAACTATAAATACCCCACAAAGGAGATATTCATATGCATAGCATATACAACTTATTTTCCCCTTGCTTCTTCTCTGATCCACAGCTATTTTTTGTGCTGTTGGATCACCAGTATATCTCTTTTGGTTTTCTAATTATAATTCTTAGGGATCAGTTTTGAAGTATCCCTCTTTCACCAAGCTTCTCATCTTTAATCTATAACAGAAACCCAACAAAAATGCAAACAATCCAAGAAACCAACTTCCCATTACAGTCCCAGGAAGCTACGAGCAACATCAGAGATTCACTTTCAACACTAATTCTAAAAGCAGGGCAATCAAACACTTTGGACTCCATCTTCCGCGAATGCCCTCCATCAAACCCTATTAACCCAAACCAATCCCTTGAGCCTCTAGGATCCTCAGTCTACCTCAAACAAAGAGATCTTTTCCACAAATTTTGGCAGCAAAACAGACCAAAAGCCTCATTTTCTGTCCCTTCTATGATCCTAAGTTACCCTTACCAAAACTCTCCGGCTTCCTCCACCAGGAAGAAGCTGTATAGAGGAGTTAGGCAGAGGCATGTCGGAAAATGGGTAGCGGAGATTAGATTACCACAAAACCGAATGAGGGTCTGGCTCGGAACTTATGATAATGCTGATGCTGCAGCTTATGCCTATGACTGTGCAGCCTATAAGCTTCGCGGTGAATATGCACGCTTAAACTTTCCTAATTCAAAGGATCCTAGCAAATTAAGCATCCAGGATTCTTCCGTAAAGAACTCTGAAATTAAGCGTGCCGTGGATGCTAAGATTCTGGCCATTTGCCAGAAGCTGAAGAGGCAGAAAGCTAAAATGAAACAAGCTGCTACTAATGGTGATGATACAATGAAGAAGAGCATTCCTTCATCTTCTTACTCTTCATCGAGTTCATCATTATCATCTCTGGCGGTTAATGAGATTTGTTTGGGTACTGAAAGGGAGTCATCACCCTCATCATCATCATCACAAGAGTCTTTGGAATACGATGGAGGCTATCCTCTTGCTAGGATGCCATCTTTTGACCCAGAACTAATCTGGGAGGTCCTGACTAACTAGGACAGCCAATATCTTTGTATAATAGAGATGGAAAGCCTTATCCTAAGTATAACTACTTTACAATTTGAGAATGTATCCATAAATATTTTGTAAGGTGCTGGGATTTCTGTGCTGGGATTTCATTGATACTCGGGTTTATGTGCTGGGATTTCGAGGGGCAGCTGGGTTATCCATACCAACATGGCACTATGGCAGAAAGGTGTTAGATAGATTTTGCAGCTTTGGTGGTCCTTTTGTGTTTTGTATGGATATGCAGGTGTCGAATGAGTAACCCGTCAATGAAGCAACAGCAATGTTGGGACCAAGTGTTGAGCAAAAAACTATCTGTTTCAGTTTCTACCACACAATTTTTGGATATACGTTCATGATTTGATTATCTAATCAAAAGAAAACGACTTCTGAATTAAATTGAAGATAGAAGTAGATCGTACCGGAAAAGGAAAGCCCCAACTTTGGCTTGTCATCTTCGTCTACTCGCTTTCAAAACGAAAAGCAGAAACCTAATTTCAGACGCAAATTGCCAGAACAGGCATTTCTTCTCTTGAAAGCTACAATCTGAGGCAAAGAAGAAAAAAATCGCAATGTCTCTCAAATTTCGAAAGGTAAAGTAGATCCACAAAGAGCGAAATAGGATTTTGTTTAAGAATCGTAATGGAAACGATGAGAATCAACGAATTTCTCTCAATGAAGCAGATATGAAACTGGAATGATGTACAAAGAGGATGAAACAAATGTTTGGGAATGGGCGGGTCTTGCTTTTAGCAGATAATGGGCCTGAAGGCCCAAATACTCGAGGCAAAGACAAGAATGGGCCGGATTTGCTGTGTATTGGATTGGGTCGGTTGAAGTCAGGTAATGACCAATTGAGTTTATTCGGGCTGGTCTGTTTGGGCCTCTTAGGAGTTCCACAGCCACTCTCAACATGTTTGATCAACTTGTTACTGTAATGAGCCGCCAGATCCACCGTTGTCATCAAAAGATCTTCTCCGCCATGCGGCCACCCAATCTCCGACACCACCAAACCCACATGCTGACAGGCGCCCCTGCCTTCTCCATTGCCCAGTAAAACGAATCTCCCATCGTATCAAACAAGTTCTTGTAAGTTGTAACCCAAGCAAAGTATGGGTACAAGTTAACTAGCAACTTGGATTCGTGGACGTTGTGGGTGAGAGTTGTTTAAGTAAGAAGGATGGTTGGTGGAAATGGTATATCAACCATTAAACGGCCCATTTTCATCGCTTATCTATATTCTATGTATACTACTAAACAACACTACACTAATGTTGATGTGACGCCCCATAATTTTTTTCGGATCAAATCTTGTACTAAATCAAAAATTAAGCCAATAAATCTTTATTTACTAAAACAAAATCTAAAACAAAATTTTTTTAACTAATCTTTTAAAAAATTTAATCCTAAAAGTTAAGTATATCACGTTGTAGACTTCTCTAGTACGTTTTATCAAATTAAAAAAATATCAAAATCTACTAATTTCACAATTTACGTTGGTTGATCATAAAAACTTAAACTTCTCCTGCACGTTTTACTTCTCCTTCACGTTTTCTCTCTCACGCTATATATATTGATAATACCTCATCCTTCTTTCAATATTGATTATATTTCTTCATCTTTTTCAAAGTTGTGATAATTTGACGACCGGCTTCGTCTAAATTTTTAGGTTATCCCCTACGTTTTCAATATCACATTCATTGTGCTATTGTTTATTCATTCCTTAATTTGTTTTCAATAATTGTTATTTCAACAACTTTGATTTTCACTATTCCCTGTTTATGAAAGTCTCTCCCCTTCCGCCTTTCTTCTCACTTTCCTACTCGCAGACATACTTTCCGAGATCCGCATGTGAAGATCCATCAATATTTAAATTACCCACACAAGGTGCGGGATATGAACTAGTTTAAACTAATAGAATACTCTATATGAACTAATAGTATAAAAGTTTTGAAATAACAAAATACTATAATAAAAGTATACTAATAAATTTTATTCCATTAACATTAATTGAGAATAGTGCAAAAAAGACATGAACTTATAGGGTAAATCTGTGAACTAAAATAACAAAAAATTGTTGAACTAGTATATTTAGATTCATGTTAATTTAAATAAAAATTTAGTCTATACTTATAAAAGTCTAAACACGAAAGAAATACTATACACCCGGTTATTTTTCCCGAACCATCCAAATATCCGGTGGGTGCGGGTGGGTGGGTGGGTGACAAGTGAAACGTTAGGCGGGTGGTGGGCGCGGTGGGTGAGAGTTTAAGTAAGATTGATGGTTGGTGGAAATGGTACATCTATCCATTAACCGACTCATTTCTATTCTTATTTTGGACTAATAAAACAATATCATATATAAATTAATAGGTGTAAAAGTTTTGAACCAACAAAAACTATAATAAAAATATACTAATAAAATTTGTATCAAAATTTTAAACTAAAACCATAACAACTATAAAAAATTTCTAGCCAAAAATTATTTATTTTAAATATATGAAAAAAACAAAAAAGATTTTTTGTATTAAAAATTCTTGTTTTTTTTTTGGTAAAAAGGAGTATAAAATTCCGGCACGAGGCTTAATTAGAAGAAGAATGAACTGTTAGGGGCAAAGCGAGGCCCCTAAAATCATTCGCAATAAAATGGAAAGCACCCACAGGCGGGTGATCGAGATAGTGAATCCCTAATGGAAACTCAAAAGCGTAACTAGCAAGAAAGTCCGCAACGGTGTTAGCCTCGCGGTAGATGTAATGGAGATGGGCAGTCCAGCTCCTACGAAGGAAGTCTTGGCAGCGTGCTACCAGACTAACTAACGGGTGCGTGTTGCTCACCCCTTTCTGAATCAGATTCACAACGAGAGTCGAGTCAGTTTCAAAAATGACTTGTCGATGGCCCACATTCCAACATGCTTCTAATCCCAGTAACAAACCCCAAAGTTCAGCAGCAGGGACCGAGCAAATACCTATATGATGTACGCCCCCATAGAGCCATACCCTGCGCTGAACGTAGAATTCCACCAACATCAGCTTCTCCATTACCATTATCATGTTGTACAGCCCCATCAGAATTCCATTTTACCCAGTCCTCTAGAGGTCTATTCCACTGCACATTACCCTCTCTTAAACCATGTTGTCTTGCAGAATACAAGTTAGTCTGCATCACTTTAGAATATTCCTTAACTTGGGCTCTAATGAAGGACAATGAATTTGGCATGTTGTCTGTCTGTCTGAATAATCTATTACGTCTCCATCTCCAGAGCCACCAGATCGTGTGAGCAACGAAAGATTTTCATTCGACTCCATCATCTCCCTTCGATACCTCCGATATGTTAGACATGAACCAATATGTCACATTAAGATTGAAGAAGTTCATACGACCGGGAACCTGTGCGCATTGATCCCAAATTGTTCTTGCAGCGACGCAGTCTCTTCCAATATGCAAGAGACTTTCCTGTTGATCTGGACACAAATCGTAGAAGGGTGAAGGGGCAAAATGTCTACGATATCTTTCTTTATTTGTAAGCGTTTTTCTTAAAGCTTCTAACCAAAGAAAAACTTTAATCTTTTCTGGAATTGGCACATTCTAGATGAGAGTATATACTGAGTGTTTAGGTAAGGTCTCAGTTCCATGTTTGAGAAACCGGTATCCAGAACCTATAGAATAGGTTCCATCCCCATTATGTGGCCATTGAATTCAATCTTCCACGTTATATTCTTCGAAAATCCTAACTGCCGCCAGCCTGAGTAGTATTGTAAAAGGAAAGACTTGTTGAATGCTTGACCAATTCCATCCTTGACCTTCTAACCACATATCTCTGACTTTTATGAAAGGAATAGGATCATCTTGGCTCCCAGTAGTTAAATTCAGTAAGGGCTCATTCGAAATCCACCGATCCCTCCAAAAGTTCACCATCCGTCCATCACCAACATACCAAACAATACCAAGTTTGATAACCTCTTTAATACCTCAAATGATGCCTTTGAGAACCACCGATCCTTTTTTATTATTAGAAATATTAAGGATATCCGAAACAGAACCAAGATTGTACTTGGCTCGGACAAGCTTAGCCCATAATGCTTCTTTTTCAATGACGAGTCTCCACCCTAGCTTACCCAGGCTTGCCATGTTACTTTCTGTAAGCAATCTTAGTCCCGCTCCCCCCAAGACTTTCGGGGAGCACAGTCGGTCCCAGGCAACTATATGCAGCTTATGATCAACTATATTTCCACACCAAATAAATTTCCGGCAGACACTCTCGAATTTTCTAATAAAAGGTGAAGGGAGCTTCACAGTTTCATGACATAACTCGGAAGCGCAGTGAGGACTGATTTAGTGAGGATCAGACGGCCATCAAGATTGAGTGATCTTCCTTTCCAGTTAGATAGTTGAGGGCTTTTTGGGTTTATGAATTTTCGGAATAAGAACAACCAGCGTATCATTCAGACCTTCTTGGAGTGTACCCAACTCCCAAAATTGTCTTATACACCTGCTAACTGAATTCCCCACGTCTTTCCAACAATTTTGGAAAAAAATCAGCTGGTATCCGTCCGGGCCCGGAGCCTTCCATGGTCCCATTGACTTTAGAGCCATCTCAATTTCCTCGTTTCTGAGCTGAAAATCCAGTTGCTGGAGTTGCATTTGATCAAGGGCAGGAAAAGATGCATCTGAAAAATTCCCACTGAAGCTTGGAAGGACAGAAGGCGCATAGAGATTGAGGAAAAAATCTTGTGCGTGCTGTTCAATGTTGATTGGATCTGAAATCCAGTTACCCTCGTCATTTTTAATAACCTCTATATGATTCTGGCGTCTCCGAATGATAGTAGATGTATGGAAAAAGCTTGTGTTTCTATCCCCAAACTTGATCCAATTAACTCTTGATTTTTGAAACCATAATAGCTCTTCTTGTGATAGCACAATTTCGAATTCTGATTGTAGGCTATTCAGCAAATCAAGGCTTTGTTGAGAATTGACCAACTCCAATCTTTTTTGAGCAATCTCCATTCTCTTGATGAGCTCCTCTTTCTTTGCCGGAATGAGTCCGAACGTCTTTTTATTCCATTTCAGCAGATTGTTTCTCAGGAAAGTGAGAGCCTGGTGGAGGTCCTTAGACGTATCCCATTTTGTAACTAGAAATTCATTGAAATCCGGATGTGATAGCCAAGCAGCTTCAAAACGAAAGGGTCTCCTTTCCTTCTTAAAGTTCCATTTTTGGAGTTAATTCACAAAAAATGGGGTTGTGATCCGAAGAGAGGGTGGGGAGGTGTCTCACACTAGCTTCAGGCCACCTGATTCTTCCATCCCTATTAGCAAAGATTCGATCTAATCTTTTAGCAATCCGTCCAGAAGCGTCCTTACCTCTAGCCCATGTGAAAGAAGGGCCCAAGAAACCCAAATCAATCAGATTCCCATTTTCAACCCAACTTCTAAATATGGATGAATCCTGAGACAGGGATCCTTTGGAATGCTCTTCAGAGTTAATGGTAGAGTTAAAATCACCTCCAATAAAAAGGGGTCCATCTGAGCTTTGCACGGCCTCGAGTAACTTCGGTCATGCTTCCTTTCGTCTGTCAGAGGTAGGGGGTTATAAACGACTATGAGTGTGTACTATTCCAGATTGAGCCTTACTTTAGCCTGGATAAAGAATTTTGAGAAGCATCCCAGCGTGATGTCAACTTTTGGTTCATTCCAAAGGAGCCAAATACCCCCTGAAAAGCCTTTTGCCTCTACTCTCGTATGGTTCGTAAAACCCATTTTCTTGCAAGATTCTTCCGCTGCTTCCCCAGCGACCTTGGTTTCTGATAGGTGATGGAATCACTATCATTTAGGATAGTTTTTAGAGTCTTTTTATTACATTTTTGTCGGTTTAGGCTACTAACTCCTTGGTCCAGAAGAAGAAGACTAAAAGAAGCTAAGGAAGGAGTTATAAGCACTTAGGAGTGAAGTTCGTTCACGAAGCAAAGCTTTTGTTGCTTCACCGCCCCGCGGAGCCCTTTCACCACCCCAGCGGGTGACACCTTACTCCGGAGCGCTCCCTGCGCCTTCGCCAGCGCCAGCCACGAAGACTGTCACCGCACCTGCGTCAACCCCTGGCGCCCCGGCGGTGACTTGCCCTAAAGAAGCGAAGACCAGCGCCCCTACGCCTTCCCCTACGCCTCTGCTTGCGCCTCAACCTGGGAGCTGGAAGACGAAGAGTCTGTGTCACCGCCCCTGCGTTGACACTGGGACGCCCCGGTGGCTTGGCATCAGAAACGACAGGAAGTTGAAGAGTCAGACGTTTGAAGAGCATTAAAGATCCGCCCCCTGCGGAATTGCCTAGCCGCCCCTGCGGCCATGAAGAAGATCAAGCATTTTTGATTTCACCGCCCCTGCGGAGCTGAAGGCCGCCCCTGCGGTTTTACGTCAGAAGCTTTACTCCGACTGCTTACACCACCTTTATGGCATTAAAGGTGGTTGTTTTGGGCCGGCCATTTACTCCTATTTAGTGTCTTTTGTAGTATAAATAGTCCTTGGTTGATTGCTAGAAAAAGGAACCAAATTATCTATCATTTTCCACTTAGAAACCAATTTTCTCATCATTTCCATTGTAATGAGTTGCTAACTCCCTTGCTATATTGGGTTGGTTTGAAGATGCGTTGTTACTTTGGTTGTAAGTTTTCTTTAATATAAGTTTTCATTCAGTAATGCTTTGTGTTTCCTTGATCTCCATTGTCTAATTGCATGTTTTACTATTACTTGAGATTGATCACCTTATATTCTAAAGTGCATGCAAAGAACTAGGACTAATAGGTTCCAGGTTCGGGTCTTTAATCTAGTAGTAAACTTTAAGTAATAACGGGTTGTAATTGCTTAAAGAAAAGGAACATAAATATAAAGATAAGTTTAACGGTTTTAATCTTTTCGTTATATCCCTTAGTCTTTGTTGGAAGCTAACTTGTTATTTGTTCTTGTAGGTTTACGGAACACTAACATGTTAAGTTGTGTTGATGCCGGTTGGCTCAACACATATATATGATCGAGACGGGAGATTACTTGAAAACTTGTAAAAGGAACTCATCAAAGTAGCAATTGGATGCTAAGAATCAACCTAGTGTAGATTCATCCATTATTGTCTTACTTGTTGCGTTATTCGTTTTCATAAGCTTTTGTGTGCATCAATTCAACCAACCCCCCCCCCCCTTTGTTACTTGTTCTTATAATCAATAAACGCATTTAATAAAAATACCTTAACTCTCTTGGGTTCGACCCTTACTTAACCACTATACTTGTTTTAGTGCTAAGTCGGGATTATATTTTGATAGGGTATAGACGACCATAGAAATACCTTCAGTCAAACTTTGGCGCCGTTGCCGGGGAGTTTAGTATTTTTATTCTATTGTTATTATTTATTATTGGTTTGAACCATTTTTATGGTTCAAACCCGTGCTACTAACTCCGGCTTTGCTTCTTTTGATCCAGAAATTGAGAGGACGCACATCTGGCAACGAAGACAACAACTCCAACAAGAAATGGATGATCGTACTCTTCGTCAACTTACTCAGCCCACTTTGTGATGCGCCCTTGGATGCCCCTTTTACGTTGACCATAGTTGAAGAGGACGAGGCTCTTAGAGTTCGCTCAGATGGACCGATCACCCGATCCCGAGCTAAGGCCATTGCTCGAGCCACCGGCTCCATCATCACCCGCATTACTTCTTCACTTGGTCCCATTACCGGCATGCCTTGTCTCTACACCACCATGGCATAGGCTACCGGTTCCGTTAGCGGCATGTCCCGTCTTTCCGACTCCATGGCATGAAGCTAGCTTATTTTCGGACTATATTTTCATGTTTTCCTTTTTATGTAATAAAGGGATATTCCGTATAGGAATATTCCCTTTTTGACCTTATCCGTTTAGGGTTTGCTTTTATCCTTTTAGGTTTTTCCCTTTTGGGCTTTTTCTTCATGTATTTTTGTTTGGCCTGTTGGCCCATAGGTAGGCAAGTTTCTCTATATAAGAGATATCTTGCCTCACTTAGCTTGGGCATCAAAACCTCTCTTCTAACCCTCAAACTTCTTCTTTGAATCTCGTCTTTGATTCAAGAAATCCATATTCGAGGATTCTTTTTAAGAATCAACCTTCGCTCCACACAAAAAGGTTCCTTCGATCTCTCTAGATCGAAGTAACCCTAGTTTCTTCATCGCTTCCGCCCCTTTGGATCCGAAACGATACAACGTTGCACAAAGAATCAAGGAGTAGTTGGAGTTTTGCTTGATCTAGATCCGGAGTTATGCTTGGTTACCTCCAAGGACGCATCAAATTGGTATCAGAGCAAGGGATCAAAGCTAAGTTCTCTTTACTCTTGTTTTTGTGTGTTATTATCTTAAACCTATTTAGCCTTTTTTTTTTGTTCATGATGTTCTTCGTTTGCTCATGATGTTCTTCATTTGTTCTTCATGATCTTCATGTTGTTCATCATGTTCTTCATCATGTTCATCCATTTTTCCTGAATTTTTTTTTTCTTTTCCGTGTTTAACTCAAAACAAAAAGAACAAAAATAGGAGATATTTGGTTTACCTTCAAACCATTTATCAAACCCGTCTTTTTCTTAAACCGACCTAATCCGACAATTTTGTTAATTAATTTCACCAAATCTCTTGGGATATTTTTGTTAACGAAAAGTTCGGATATCTCGCATTTGATATTCCAAGAAAAGCAAAACAACTCTTCATCAATACGGATTTGTGTTCAAAAAAAAAACAAAAGAAAGTGTTGCTCAAAACGTTTCAAAGAAACAAAACACACAAAGTGAAAAGACGTCCGGCAAACCGGTCCATCCGAAAAATCGGATTTTACAAAACGGTCAAAGACCGAAAGCAAGCAAAGCTTGCGGAGTGAACAATCCGTCCATCTTCTATCTCTCCATTTTCTCACATACGTTTGCAAAATATCACTTGTTTTTTGTGTGTAATTGGTTCAATTTTGTTGGATTTGCCTTCCTTGCCTAACCGCCAAACGGCCTTCCCCAAAGTAGAACCCGATAACGCACTTGAACTTGGGTAAAGTTGACCTAACTTGTCACCTTGCTCACTTGATTGCTTGAACTTGTGTGCTGATTTGGAGCAATGACTAACGTTGAAATGGAAACTTCTCAGGATTCTGGTCCGCAAGAGTTCAGTGAACCCTTGGCTCAAGAAACTGCTTCGTTGTCCCTCGAAAATGACTCCATAAGGCGAGAATTGGAAGCCTTGAAGGCACAACAAAAGTTTGATGCCTTGACCCGAGAAAACATTGCCTTGAAAAAAGAGCTAGAAGCTCTTAAGTCCCTTCAGAATGCTCACCGTCCCACCCCAACTTATCCGAATGAGAACGTGGTCAATGCTTCCACTTCCGATGCACAACGGAAAGGCAAGGGACTTTTGGGAGCCGGCCCATCAAACGTTACCCGGCTTGCGTCTGTCATTGAACGCACCCATCCTTTACCTCTTGACGGAAATGAGTCCCATGAATAAGAGGAGGAATTCCCCGACCCGCGTCAAGATAACTTGCCCATAGTCGATACGGAACATCGGCACCAATATTATGAGCATCAACATCAACGGTATGTACCTTCTCCACCTCCACCTAGTGTGCCCCGCACCGACCGACAAACCCGGGAAGAGCCCCGGTACCGTCCCAACTCAACCACAAATCATGGTCGTGAGCATGATCGGTCCGAACACCGTCACCAACGGTCAATCCGGCAACCGAGGACCCTTGACTTTGATGAATACGATGAGCAACACAACTTCAATGAGTTCTCCGGTGATGAATCCGATTTAGAACGGGTAGCACATAACCGTCCGTGGCACCCACCCGTCATAGACCCCTATGAGAACCAAGACCGGGGTGAAGAATGGTTGCCTCCCCCAAATCCAGCTAGGCCGGCCCCACCCGTTCATGGGCGCCAACGTCATCATGGCGGCCACCGGCGAGCCCGTGCCGATGATGCCTACATTCCACCGCCCCGCCCGGACCCCTACCGAGCTCGTAGGGAAGGTAAGGTTAAGTTCCCTACCTTTCATGGTGAATATGATCCGTGTGTTTTTCTTGATTGGGCGCATGATATGAAACGAGCATTAAAACATTGTCATTATGAGGAGGAATCCGAGAAAATCGAGGCGGCAACTCTATACTTTGAAGGAGATGCGAAGTCTTGGTGGAACCGGTATGAGTTCACCCGAGAGAGGCGAGGATGGGCACCAATTGAGACGTTTGAGCAATTGCTCTATTGCATGACCAAGAAGTACGTACCCGAGGACTTTAAGAATGATATGCGGTTGCAAATTGCCGAGTTCAAGCAAGGCAACCTCACTCCGGTGGCTTACTTGGCTAAACTTGAGGACATGCACATTAAGGCCGGCGTCTCGGCCATTTGTTGGTCAAGGAAGCTCATGAGGGCCGTGGTCATTCCGGTGCTACCAAGACCCTTTCCGCTCTCCAAGAGCATTTCTTTTGGCCCCGGATGCGTATGCATGTGACACGGTTTTGCAAGGGTTGCATCACATGTCATCATGCCAAGTCGCGCCAAGGTCCGGATGGGATGTATTCTCCTTTGCATATACCAATGGGACCTTGGGAGGATCTATCCATGGACTTTGTGGTCGGGTTGCCTATGTCAAAACGAGGCAAAGACTCCATTTTCGTGGTAGTCGATCGTTTCTCCAAAATGGCTCATTTCATCGCATGTAAAAGCACCCTAAATGCTAGTGAAGTTGCCACCTTGTTCTTTGACAATGTGGTGCGTTTACATGGGATACCACGTTCCATCGTTAGTGATCGGGACGTGAAATTCGTAAGTCATTTTTGGAGAACGTTGTGGGGAAAACTTGGAACCAACTTGTTGTTTTCAAGTAGTTATCACCCCCAAACCGATGGTCAAACGGAGGTGACCAATCGGACTCTTGGTGCTCTACTTAGAGCCACCACTAGGACCAACCCACGTAGGTGGGAGGACTTACTTTCTGTTGTCGAGTTTTCGTATAACAGGTCTAGGCACACAGCAACTAAATTGTCCCCATTTGAAGTTGTCTACGGCCTCAATCCACACACACCATTGGATTTCACTCCCCGCCCGCTCAAGGATGGAGAACACATCATCGCCGGAAACCGAGCCGTCCAAATCATTAAGCTTCATGAGCGGACTAGGACACAACTCGAACGTCGTGCCGCCCAACTTGCCGGACAACGCAACAAGGGCCGCCGCAACGTCTCTTTTGAGCCCGGTGATCTTGTTTGGCTCCACCTACGGAAGGAGCGTTTTCCTACTCGCCGCATGAGCAAGCTCTCGGACCGTGGTGATGGCCCATTCCGCATCTTAGCCCGTCATGGTCCAAATGCATACAAGTTAGAGCTTCCGGATTCCTACGAAGTACACCCAACGTTCAACGTCAAGGACCTTGCCCCTTAAGTTGAGCCCTCTTTGACGATGGTGAAACGGGGACGTTTCACAGCCAAGATGGGGGGACTGATGCGCCCTTGGATGCCCCTTTTACGTTGACCATAGACGAAGAGGACTAGGCTCTTAGAGTTCGCTCAGATGGACCGATCACTCGATCCCGAGCTAAGGCCATTGCTCGAGCCACTGGCTCCATCATCACCCGCATTACTTCTTCACTTGGTCCCATTACCGGCATGCCTTGTCTCTACACCACCATGGCATAGGCTACCGGTTCCGTTAGCGGCATGTCCCGTCTTTCCGACTCCATGGCATGAAGCTAGCTTATTTTCGGACTATATTTTCATGTTTTCCTTTTTATGTAATAAAGGGATATTCCGTATAGGAATATTCCCTTTTTGACCTTATCCGTTTAGGGTTTGCTTTTATCCTTTTAGGTTTTTCCCTTTTGGGCTTTTTCTTCATGTATTTTTGTTTGGCCTGTTGGCCCATAGGTAGGCAAGTTTCTCTATATAAGAGATATCTTGCCTCACTTATTTTCCATGTTCAATATTACTAAGTTTTGAGAAGAATTTCCTCCACTTAGCTTGGGCATCAAAACCTCTCTTCTAACCCTCAAACTTCTTCTTTGAATCTCGTCTTTGATTCAAGAAATCCATATTCGAGGATTCTTTTTAAGAATCAACCTTCGCTCCACACAAAAAGGTTCCTTCGATCTCTCTAGATCGAAGTAACCCTAGTTTCTTCATCGCTTCCGCCCCTTTGGATCCGAAACGATACAACGTTGCACAAAGAATCAAGGAGTAGTTGGAGTTTTGCTTGATCTAGATCCGGAGTTATCCTTGGTTACCTCCAAGGACGCATCACTTTGGCTCAAAATCCTCTTGCGGTTACCATACCGGCATTTGGGGAACATACTGGTCACCGCCTCTGCGGTGACACCCCACGCCCCTGCGGTGGCCATCCTTGACACATATCCTCAGCGCCACCCCCGGCGCTGAGGCTGCGTGCCCCCTCTTCCGTGTCACCACCCCCGCGGTGGCAAACGCCGCCCCTGCGGTCTTATCAAGGAAAGAAAAAAAAATAAACTTTCCAAAAATAACCCACAACTACGGTCCCTTCCCCTACCTTTCCATTCACTCTTCGAAACCTGCACCGTCTCGCCTCCCACGCCCATGCGCCCACCGGAAGCTCTCATACGCCGCCTTGTACAAACGCTCTTGCGCCACCTCCGGCGACCTAGCCACAACCGCCCCTGCGACACCAGCCCTCACCACCACCACACACCCTACATACTCTCAAACCTCTCACTCTACAACGCCCTCGCTCCTCACACTCTTGCTCATCACCACCGGCGACACTTACACCAACAAAGAAGTCGCTGGAACAGCCCCAGCACCGCCACCTTCGTAGGCTCCCAGAATCGCCCTCTGCTCTTCTCCCGCCCTCGCGCCTGCAAGCTACCGCCCCTGCGTCAAGCCGCCCCTGCGCAAGCTACAGCCGCCCCTGCGGAAAACACAACAGAGGGTTCGTCTCTTACTCAAATTTCTGAACTTTCTAATTCATTTGCTTGTTCAACTGCAAGAGATGGAAAACTAGAAGAAATACAAGTTTTCGGAAGCTGAGAAGGAGCGGTATAGGATTGTGCAAGGTTGGGATGTGTATGCAACTCGATTTTTGGACGTTCTTACTTTGGAAAATTTGGGCATGCTGGAGAGCATGCATGCATTCCTCAACAATGCTGGGCTCGGAGATTTTCTGATAATGAGTGCTCACCCCGAGCTCAGCCGTCAATTCATCGCCACATTCAAAATAGAAACAGTGGACCACATGTGTGTTGGACTTTCATTCAAGTTCAACAAAAGAAAGTATACATTGGATTACACCCAACTACAAGAGGCATTAGGGGTGAATATTGCCGCCTCCGAAGACTGGTGGGAACCCATCCCGACTTGATGGAGTTTTGGCAAGCCGTCACCAGATCTGAGTTTCATGCAGGAGGTGAGTATTCCAACAAATTGACTCACCCCAGTTTGAGGATCATCTCGAAGATCTTCATGAGTGTCTTCTGTGGACACAAGGAGGAGAATAAGGTTGCCCTCAAGGACCTTCCACTATTATACGCCTGCCTCCTCACAAACGACTGGGTACCAGATTGGTCATACCTCTTCCTTACCGCTTTGAAGCGGATTAGGAAGAATGAGCCACGAGACATTGTGGGAGGTGGGGTGATCTCCTTGTTAGTTGCAGAGGTGATGGATCTCCCTGACTTGGAGGAAGGCCTAGAGGCCCCACTATATACGGAAGGGATGCTGAGGAGGTGCAGGCTCCTCATGAGAGATGGGGAGAACCTATTTTGGATCTTGCTGGCAGATGGGAGTCACATCACATACCTCCCCCGACCACTTCCACTTGGAGACGAGCTCTTCGAGTTGTACGTACCAGCTGACCCCGTTGCTCCGAGACGGCCTCAGGAGGACATTGTTGGGAGATATATTGTGGGCTCTAGTTGGGCCCCTGTTACTGATGAGGAGATGCCTACCGCAACACTGGACGACAGTCAGGCCATGGAGAGCCTTCAGGCTCAGGTGGCAGCCTTGACCACACAACATCAGGCATGGCAGACCAAGTACTAGTGGTCCATGCTTGAGCAGCAGCACGCGTGGCAGTCCAGCTTCGCCTCCTCCATGACCACCCATTTTGACAGCTGACAGGATGCTTGGCAGGCGGTTCATCAGCGGCAGTTAGAGACTCAGCAGCTGGCTTGGCAAGCTAGCTACGAGACTTCATTTAGAGAGAGGATGGAGGCTCAGGAGGACCGCATCGACACGCTCTACCGCCGGCAGGAGCATTTCTTCCGCCACTTTCCATACCCACCAGAGGAGGGTCCGGATGGTCCAGCTGGACCATCCCACTAGTGGTATATTTCTCATCCCTTCCCCACATTTATCTTTGCTTCATTTCTACTTTGAGGGCAAAGTGATCTTCAAGTATGGGGGAGGGACATATCATTGCATGTACAGTTTCTTTTGTTTTGTTTTGAGTTGATTTGCATTGAGTCTTTTGTGGTTTGAAATTCAGTTGAAAAAAAAAGAAGAAAAGCCAAAGAAAATGAAAAAAAGGCATGAAAATCCTTGGATAAACCAAAAATCCGAAAGGGCAGTTTAGGCAAGAAGAAGGTAGTACGACCAACCTTAGGTTGGTGCAAAATTGGACTTGAGGGATGTGAGTTCAAAGTGAGATCATCAAAGAAAAGAAGAAGAGTGGCAAGGTGAAAACCCAAAAGGACACCTTGGCAAAATGAGCGACACTGAGTGTAGGTTTCCCTTCCGGCGTTTGGCGACATAAGAAGGGGAGTCATAAGGAGGATGTCCGGGTAGGCCACTCTTGGAGCAATAAGGATGGTAGTTTCTCATATTTTCTCTCTTTTCCTTCTTTCTTTCTTGTCTTTTCTTTTGTTTTCATTGTCTTTTCTACTTACCCATGCTTCCTGAGGC
Organism: Fagopyrum esculentum; assembly: GCA_033239045.1. NCBI lineage: Eukaryota > Viridiplantae > Streptophyta > Magnoliopsida > Caryophyllales > Polygonaceae > Fagopyrum > Fagopyrum esculentum. The sequence goes on along the minus strand of BSUD01000001.1, from coordinate 16,251,245 downwards.
CTTTGAGTCTAGTTGTGTCATTTGTTTTACTCGGAACGAGTAAAAGGTCTAAGTATGGGGGAGTTTGATAGGTGATGAAATCACTATCATTTAGGATAGTTTTTAGAGTCTTTTTATTGCATTTGTGTCGGTTTATGCTACTAACTCCTTGGTCCAGAAGAAGAAGACTAAAAGAAGATAAGGAAGGAGTTATAAGCACTTAGGAGTGAAGTTTGTTCAAGAAACAAAGTTCATGTTGCTTCACCGCCCCCGCGGAGCCCTTTCACCACCCCAGCGGGTGACACCTTACTCCGAAGCGCTCCCTGCGCATTCGCCAGCGCCAGCCACGAAGACTGTCACCGCACCTGCGTCAACCCCTAGCGCCCCGGCGGTGACTTGCCCTGAAGAAGCAAAGACCAGCGCCCCTGCGCCTTCCCCTACGCCTCTGCCTGCGCCTCAACCTGGGAGTTGGAAGACGAAGAGTTTGTGTCACCGCCCCTGCGTTGACACTGGGACGCCCCGACGGCTTGGCATCAGAAACGGCAGGAAGTTGAAGAGTCAGACGTTTGAAGAGCTTTAAAGATCCTCCCCCTACGGAATTGCCTAGCCGCCCCTGCGGCAATGAAGAAGATCAAGCGTTTTTGCCTTCACCGCCCCTGCGAAGCTGAAGGCCGCCCCTGCGGTTTAACGTTAGAAGCTTTACTCCGGCTGTTTACACCACCTTTATGGCATTAAAGGTGGTTGTTTTGGGCCGGCAATTTACTCCTATTTAGTGTATTTTGTAGTATAAATAGTCCATGGTTGATTGCTAGAAAAAGGAACCGAATTATCCATCATTTTCCACTTAGAAACCAATTTTCTCATCATTTCCATTGTAATGAGTTGCTAACTCCCTTGCTACATTGGGTTGGTTTGAAGCTGCGTTGTTACTTTGTTTATAAGTTTTCTATAATATAAGTTTTCATTCAGTAATGCTTTGTGTTTCCTTGATCTCCATTGTCTAATTGCATGTTTTACTATTACTTGAGATTGATCACCTTAGGTTCTAAAGTGCATGCAAAGAACTAGGATTAATAGGTTCCGGGTACGGGTCTTTAATCTAGGAGTAAACTTTAAGTAATAACGGGTTGTAATTGCTTAAGGAAAAGGAACACAAATATAATGATAAATTTAACGGTTTTAATCTTTTCTTTATATCCCTTAGTCTTTGTTTGAAAGTTAACTTGTTATTTGTTCTTGTAGGTTTACGGAACACTAACATGTTAAGTTGTGTTGATGCCGGTTGGCTCAACACATACATGATCGAGACGGGAGATTACTTGAAAACTTGTAAAAGGAACTCACCAAAGTAGCAATTGCATGCTAAGAATCAAGCTAGTGTAGATTCATCAATTATTGTCTTACTTGTTGCGTTATTCGTTTTCATAAGTTTTTGTGTGCATCAATTCAACCAACCCCCCCCCCCCTTTTGTTACTTGTTCTTATAATCAATAAACGCATTTAATAAAAATGACTTAACCCTCTTGGGTTCGACCCTTACTTAACCACTATACTTGTTTTAGTGCTAAGTCGGGATTATATTTTGATAGGGTATAGACGACCATAGAAATACCTTCAGTCAGTTTCCATCAAAGCCAGTATATCAATTTGATGTCTATTAATCATGTAACGTATAGCCTTACGAAAGAGACGAATGGCTCCTCCCCTACAGTTCCACAATAAGATATTCATTAAACCTAATGGAGGGAGGATACGATGTCATCATGTGCTAGTGGTAGGATAGTTATCACAACCATCCCCCACCACCATCATGTCTTTATCTTTGTCAATTGTTTGTTGATTGGTCTTGTTCTGTTCAAGCTCATCTTCTTCATTTTTGCCTTCAGTATCACAAGATTGGTGTTCATTTTCAGACTAAAGAGAGCTAGTGCTGTCGATCGTCATACTCTCCTCGTTTCCTCTGGGGGGGGGGTTCTAGTGCGTCACTATGGTTCTCCTTATTTCTGTCAGCAACCAGTGAAGACGAATAAGTAGCAACTTCATGCCTGCCTCTTTTATACGGGCTAAGTGGGTTGTTGTTTTCCTGAATGGGAAGGGTCTTATCTGGGTGGTCTGTGGCTGTCTGATGAGGTTGGTCTGTTATGGGTCTTTCAGATTGAGGGTGGATTGGCTGGTTTTCAGGAATTGTGGTGGTAGGGTGTGCTGGTGTAGGAGTTTGGCTCACTGGAGTAGCATGGGAATTCTTATTAGGGTTTGCATGAGTATTACTCTGACGTGCACTTACTGTAGCAGTGGGCTCCAGATGGAGACTTGTGAATCTGTTTGAAATAGGGGTGGCCTTCTCCGCCTGTTGGGTATTTCGAGGGGGTTGTTTAGATTGTCTACGTTGGCGTGATACTGTCATCCATGGGCCTAGGTTTGTTTCTGTAGACTGGGTCTGATCTGATCCATTGTGTCCTTGATATGTGTGAGTGCTTGGTTGGACTATTGTCTGGACTGCGGGAGCCTATGTGGGTGCAGTTGATGCAGGAATATCAGGTTTGGGCATAGTGTATCTTTCAACCGTATGTCCATACTTTCCACATCTATAACAGATTGCATTCAATCCTTCATACTCCACGTGGATGCGCCTTCCTCTAATTAGAATTTTACCCAGTAGGGGCTTGTTCAGATCTATCTCAATACAAACTCTTGCAAACTTCCCTCTCGTTGCATAAAGTGTGTTAAGGTCCACTTTCAAAGGGGTTCCAATGGCGGTTGCGAGTCCATACAGTACAGCTTCATCGTATAATTGTAGGGGTAGGTTGGAAAGTCTTGCCCATACAAATAAAGAATGAAGTTGATCCGAGTAGGGGTTGAAATTCGGGTTCCAAGGACATAAGGTGATGTAGAAACCGAAAATCTCCCATGGTCCCTCTGTTAGTGCACGCATGTAGTCAATTTCGAGCTCGAATCGGACATAGTAGTTCTCATTCGGTAGGTCGATGATTGTGATCCTTCCTTTTGAATTCCAGAGTTGGAGAAGTCGCCTTTCAAGAGTCTGGAATGGGACTGATAGCATGAATTATAGTCTATATTTTGGGGTTTGTTTGGACGTTTTATCTTTCATAATCTGCATGTTTGTATGTACATTATGTGATTTTACTACCATTTCATCTACCTTTGCGAGAATCGAGGTCTACACCTAGTTTCGTTGTAATTGCAGGTAATATGGTACGTTTTGCATCGAAAAGGAGCAAAAGGAGTCAAGAGTCATTTGGAGCTACATTGAGGAGCAAAAAGGAATCCTTCAGGAAGCATAACCATGGATTAAAGATTTACTTTGGACCAGTTTTGAGAGATTCTACACTCAGTTATGATCACCTCGGTTGCCCAGAGATTCATCTCGACCGAGGCGATCTAGAGACACCGACTCGACCGAGGCGAACACCTAGGACGCGGCGAGAATATTTTATTCTTGGCTGAGATCTTTTAAAATTGGAAAGTGATCTTATATTTTTGGGCTGAGCTTCTAGAAGGAAGGAGATATGCAGAATCATATATTTTACCTATTTTTATGGGAATATATCTTCTTAAGATTTCTTATCTTTGGAGGGTTATTTTTCCTATAAAAAGGGTTGGATTTTCCACAAATCCGAGAATGCTTAGAGGCTGCAAACATCCGCTTACAGTTAGAACATCCCGCTATCAGCGCAGCAGCCGCATCATACTCCAATTTGGGAGAGAGTTGAAGAACCTTTTTGAAGGTTGAAGGAAGATTGAAGACTATAGCTTTATAGCTTTTTGGAGGGTTTTGTAAGATTGTCCTCAATTCCTTTCCTTGTTGTCTTGTCTAGTTGGATTATTATCCAAGGAACGATTTTTGTGTGATATTTGATTCAGTTATTGAAGTGTTTTCATTAAATTCTTCTTTATTCAAATATTCACCTTCTTCCCATATATTTAATACTTTCATTATGATGATGAGTGGCTAATTTCCTTGTGTGATTCTAGGGTGATTGGCTGAAGGTTGTGGGAAAAACAATGATAGAATGATCTTAATCACAGTAGGATCCTGAAAGTTCGAGTCTTTAACCTTAACCCTAAGCATCTCGTTCAGTCGATGAACATCTCGGCCGGGGTGGAAACTGGCTGACCGAGGTGGCTTATCCGATCCTTAACTGAGAGTTAATGTGTTAGAGTTTGCCAAATCCTATTCTTATTATACCTTTCTGGTTCAAAGCAAGCTTAGGATGAGACTTACCCGGTAATTCCTTAGTTTGTATACCAACGATCATAAGTGTAGGTAATAAAGGCTTGTCCTTTATTGGGGTTTGAGTGTGCTTCCATCCCATCTTTGTGAGTTAGCCTGAGACTTACCCGGTAAAGGTTGATTCTATTCCCTTAGATGGTGTGTTAGTTTGAGGTTATAGTTCTTTATCTTAATTCCTTGAGACTTACCCGGTAATAGGAGTTACGGTTTGGGATTAGTGTGTAGTGAGACTTACCCGGTGATCTACTCCACTTTAGAAACACCTTCCCCATGCAAAAACCTCAGCTTTGTCCGCTTATCTATAGATCTTGAGTTGGAACCACAACTAGATGCTTTAATCCCTAGAATTGCATGTTTGCTTATTTGACATCTTATTCATCTTTGATTGTATTACTTGCTCTTGTGGTTAGCATCAACACTAGCATACCGTACTGGACTTTGTTTCACTAAGTCCCTGTGATCGACCCCTGGAATTTTCTTGCTTTTACTACGATTGACCCGTACACTGCGGGTTCGCATCCTTGTTTTAAGCTTAAGTCTAGGGTTATAAATTTAAAGCTTGCACACACCGTTTGGAGCGAACAAGTTTTTGGCGCTGTTGCCGGGGAATTGGTCTAGACCGAGCCGGTACGGTTTGCTCTTGGGGCATTTGCCCCGTGTTGCTACTAACTACTCTTTCTATGAGTTTTGTAGTTTTCAGGATTTCTGATGGCTATGTTTGATCCAGCCTGGATAGCAAGACAAAGTGCTAGGGCGGACCATTATGAATACTTGGAGGAGAAGTACTCCTTCTATTGGTTCAACAATGAATGGGAAAGAGAAGAGGCCATTCAACATGAACTTGCGATATGGGATGAGAAGAATGTCCCTAAAAACATTTATGAGCAACCTTTTGAAGACTCTCTCGAATCAAGATTGGAGAAGTTGATGAAGAAGGTGAAGGAGCTCAGGGAAAGCACCATATCCTATGCTAAGCCGGAAGAGGAGCATAAGGAAGTGTTGCACGTTCCAAGCATTCCTCTGGTCGGACCGGAAGCTTCTCCTGATGTTTTTGTGGAAGAGGAGGATGTGGAGGATCTCGATCCGACTGTTGAGACTTCGGCCGAGGTGGAAGAGATCTCGACCGAGATGGAAGAAGAATCTGCAAAACCAGAAATGGAAGATGCAGAGAACCTTGGCCAAATTACTGAGATTGTGGTCAAGGTGGAAGAAAGACCAGCAGAACTGAGAGAGATTTCGTGGGTGGATTATCAACCCAACACGAAACTTGTCTCAAGCTTTGGAGAACTTTGCAAGGTACATTCTCCTACTTCATTTGAATTCCCTATTAATATTTCTGAATTTTTCAGGAATGCACCGGAGAGTTGGAGGTCTCTTCCGAAAGAACCTCCTAAGATCAAGATGAAATCTCTCTTGAAATTGTTGGAGGAAGATGCTCCTTGGATTATAAGGAGTGAAGTTAACAAGCGCTTCACCGCTAAGGCAACGAAGTGTTATTTGTTCAAGTATGGGGTCCCTCGCATGCTCAGGACCCTGTACCATCCCCAAGCTATAGATGGGGAAGCTGCTATGATTCTCGAGAAACTATTTTCTCGATCAAGGAAAGGATGGGACACGAGGAATGTCCCATTGAAGTGCAGGAAGCCTAGACGAATTCCGGTGAGAATCAAACCGTACAAGCTTGTACGTGGGAGATCTTACCATTTGCCGGTGAAGTTAGGAACCGGAACCTTCTTGGAAGATTTTTACGGATGTGATGAGCACTCCACGACATTCGAAGTGCATTAAGCAATCACATGCCGTATGGTCCAGCTAGCGACCTTAAATCAAGCGCTTCTTGGGAGGCAACCCAAGGTATTGCTTTCTTTCCCGTTTTCTAGTCTAGTTTAGATAGTTTTTGTTTTTGCTTTGCTTTGCTTTGCTTTGTTTTTGGCGTTCTGGACAGATAACAGGAAGGAGCACTCCAGGAAAGGGAGAAGTTCGAGATTCTGAGAAGAAAGAGGCACCTCGGTCACTGTCAGAACACCTCGACCGAGGATGATGGAGCTACAGTTCCAGCAGACTATGGGCTATCCATTCGATCCGACCCAGTATCCTTATGTACCACCACCACCACCACCGGATCAGGACTTCTGAGGAGCTGCAGGATTTTATCTATTTTATTTTTATGCAGTTCGGCTCTTTATCCGGTGAGTCCTCCTTTCTTTCAGACTTTATTTACACCCACTGGGACAGTGTGTCTCAAGTATGGGGTATTTAGTTGATGTATTATCTGACTTATTCGACTCATGATGTATTATTTGACCTTTGATGTATCGGATATTTTCATATTTATGCTTCATTCTGCATTTATATGTTTATCTGAGATTGCATGCATACTTACAGGTTATTTGATTGAGAAAAACGTCGAAACCGAAAAAAAAAAAAAAAAAAAAAATGGTTTTAAAAAAATTTTTGACCTCGACCGGGACAGTTCTGGCAAAACGAGGTGTTTCACCTCGGTTGAACCAAGAACATCTCGACCGAGGTGGGTTAACTGAGAGTTTTCGAAAACGATTTTTGTGTTACTTATCTGGATATGATCTCAGTGAAGATTTTGTTTACCGACTGGATTTAAATTCTTTATATGTTTGAAATGTTTTATGATATGATTAAGTTGCTAAATGCTTTGTTTGAAATTATTGGCATGTTTAATACTTTATTTTTATCCAAATTATGTTGAATTTGAAGGTTGACACCGCAGCATAAGTTCTCTCACTTTCTTGTTGGAAAGACCAAGGCAATTCATTCTTCTTCTTCTTCTTCTTCTTGATCATGCTTAGCCCCTCATATACATATTGCCTCCCTTTACCTATCCGGGAATTTGGAAGCAAGCGAAGTGGTGAAAGCAAGTCAAAAGTTGAGAAGTGGCTGAAAGTGAAAGTGTTAGAAAGCAATAATAGGTTTGGGGAAGTCAATCATGAAGATGAGTAACTCGGCACCATTCACATAGCCGGGTGTTTGTGTCTTGCCAAAGTCGGATTGAGCGATATTCCTAACGGGTCATGGTATGTGCATCAAGGGTTTGACGCATCTCGAGAAATTGATGATTGCGGATTTCCTAGGCTTCGGTTATTGTGCACCTCTGTCCATGCATCCCAAAAAGTAA
>BSUD01000001.1:16208434-16235035 GCA_033239045.1 Fagopyrum esculentum | reverse complement strand
GATTTCCTAGGCTTCGGTTATTGTGCACCTCTGTCCATGCATCCCAAAAAGTAAAGTAAAAAGAAAAAGTGTGAAATAAGCAAAGCTTATTGGTGGAAGATGTCGCAAGTCAAAGTGAAAGTGAAGTTCATCCTTTTCCCGGATTCTAGCACCACATTACCTTACATACATCCCTACCCTACACGTTTCTTGACCTTTTCTTTTGGGAAGCCCTTGAGACCTTGAGCTTGTTGATTGACTTAGCGGTTTAAATCGGATTATACATGATTAATTTTGATAATTATGATTTATTATGCATTCTATGATTTTATGCAAAGATGAACAACTTTCCTATATTTATAAAATGTTTTGATCATATTGAGTTTTTAATTTCCAGGAAGTACTCTCTTAGAGTGATCTATGATAATTGCACACCATAAAAATGTTTTTGAAAGACTTTTCATTGATTTTCTTGACTTATAATCCATTCTATCTTGATTTCTATATGAGGAACTTGCTTAGGGACAAGCAAAGGCTAAGTATGGGGTATTTTGATAGCATGAATTATAGTCTATATTTTGGGGTTTGTTTGGACGTTTTATCTTTCATAATCTGCATGTTTGTATGTACATTATGTGATTTTACTACCATTTCATCTACCTTTGCGAGAATCGAGGTCTACACCTAGTTTCGTTGTAATTGCAGGTAATATGGTACGTTTTGCATCGAAAAGGAGCAAAAGGAGTCAAGAGTCATTTGGAGCTACATTGAGGAGCAAAAAGGAATCCTTCAGGAAGCATAACCATGGATTAAAGATTTACTTTGGACCAGTTTTGAGAGATTCTACACTCAGTTATGATCACCTCGGTTGCCCAGAGATTCATCTCGACCGAGGCGATCTAGAGACACCGACTCGACCGAGGCGAACACCTAGGACGCGGCGAGAATATTTTATTCTTGGCTGAGATCTTTTAAAATTGGAAAGTGATCTTATATTTTTGGGCTGAGCTTCTAGAAGGAAGGAGATATGCAGAATCATATATTTTACCTATTTTTATGGGAATATATCTTCTTAAGATTTATTATCTTTGGAGGTTTATTTTTCCTATAAAAAGGATTGGATTTTCCACAAATCCGATCATGCTTAGAGGCTGCAAAGCCCGCTTACACCGAAATACAGGCTGCATACACCCGCTATCAGCGCAGCAGCCGCATCCTACTCCAATTTGGGAGAGAGTTGAAGAACCTTTTTGAAGGTTGAAGGAAGATTGAAGACTATAGCTTTATAGCTTTTTGGAGGGTTTTGTAAGATTGTCTTCAATTCTTTTCCTTGTTGTCTTGTCTAGTTGGATTATTATCCAAGGAACGATTTTGTGTGATATTTGATTCAGTTATTGAAGTGTTTTCATTAAATTCTTCTTTATTCAAATATTCACCTTCTTCCCATATATTTAATACTTTCATTATGATGATGAGTGGCTAATTTCCTTGTGTGATTCTAGGGTGATTGGCTGAAGGTTGTGGGAAAAACAATGATAGAATAATCTTAATCCAGTAGGATCCTGAAAGTTCGAGTCTTTAACCTTAACCCTAAGCATCTCGTTCAGTCGATGAACATCTCGGCCGGGGTGGAAACTGGCTGACCGAGGTGGCTTATCCGATCCTTAACTGAGAGTTAATGTGTTAGAGTTTGCCAAATCCTATTCTTATTATACCTTTCTGGTTCAAAGCAAGCTTAGGATGAGACTTACCCGGTAATTCCTTAGTTTGTATACTAACGATCATAAGTGTAGGTAATAAAGGCTTGTCCTTTATTGGGGTTTGAGTGTGCTTCCATCCCATCTTTGTGAGTTAGCCTGAGACTTACCCGGTAAAGGTTGATTCTATTCCCTTAGATGGTGTGTTAGTTTGAGGCAATAGTTCTTTATCTTAATTCCTTGAGACTTACCCGGTAATAGGAGTTACGGTTTGGGATTAGTGTGTAGTGAGACTTACCCGGTGATCTACTCCACTTTAGAAACACCTTCCCCATGCAAAAATCTCAGCTTTGTCCGCTTATCTATAGATCTTGAGTTGGAACCACAACTAGATGCTTTAATCCCTAGAATTGCATGTTTGCTTATTTGACATCTTATTCATCTTTGATTGTATACTTGCTCTTGTGGTTAGCATCAACACTAGCATACCGTATTGGACTTTGTTTCACTAAGTCCCTGTGATCGACCCCTGGAATTTTCTTGCTTTTACTACGATTGACCCGTACACTGCGGGTTCGCATCCTTGTTTTAAGCTTAAGTCTAGGGTTATAAATTTAAAGCTTGCACACACCGTTTGGAGCGAACAAGTTTTTGGCGCCGTTGCCGGGGACTGTTCTTGCTTTTGCTATTAATTTTTCTGCTTGAGTGTTCTTGCAGGTTTGTGTTCTTAGGTACATACGAAGTTCTTGTTCCGGCAACGGAACAGAGTTTTGCCAAAGAACAAGTTTTTGGCGCCGTTGCCGGGGACTTGGTCTAGACCGAGCCGGTACGGTTTGCTTTCGGGGCGCTTGCCCCTGTTGCTACTAACTACTCTTTCTATGAGTTTTGTAGTTTTCAGGATTTCTGATGGCTATGTTTGATCCAGCCTGGATAGCAAGACAAAGTGCTAGGGCGGATCATTATGAATACTTGGAGGAGAAGTACTCCTTCTATTGGTTCAACAATGAATGGGAAAGAGAAGAGGCCATTCAACATGAACTTGCGATATGGGATGAGAAGAATGTCCCTAAAAACATTTATGAGCAACCTTTCGAAGACTCTCTCGAATCAAGATTGGAGAAGTTGATGAAGAAGGTGACGGAGCTCAAGGAAAGCACCCTATCCTATGCTAAGCCGGAAGAGGAGCATAAGGAAGTGTTGCACGTTTCGAGCATACATCCAGTCAAACCAGAAGTTTCTCCTGAAGCTTTAGAGGGAGAAGATGTGGAAGATCTCGATCTGACTGTTGAGACCTCGGTCGAGGTGGAAGTAACCTCGGTCGAGATGAAAGAAGAACCTGCAGAACCGGAAGAGGCAGATGCAGAAGACTTTGGCCAAATTACTGAGATTGTGGTCAAGGTGGAAGAAAGACCAGCTGAACTGAGAGAGATTTCGTGGGTGGATTATCAACCCAACACGAAACTTGCCTCAAGCTTTGGAGAACTTTGCAAGGTACGTTCTCCTACTTCATTTGAATTCCCTATTAATATTTCTGAATTTTTCAGGAAGACACCGGAGAGTTGGAGGTCTCTTCCGAAAGAACCTCCTAAGATCAAGATGAAACCTCCCTTGAAACTGTTGGAGGAAGATACTCCTTGGATTATAAGGAGTGAAGTTCGCAAGCACTACACCGTTAAGGCGATGAAGTGTTTCTTGTTCAAGTATGGGGTCCCTCGCATGCTCAGGACCTTGTACCATCCCCAAGTTCTAGATGGGGAAGCTGCTATGATTCTCGAGAAACTGTTTTCTCGATCCAGGAAAGGATGGGACACGAGGGTAGATTATGTCCCATTGAAGTGCAGGAAATCTAGAAGAATTCCGGTGAGAATCAAACCGTACAAGCTTGTACGTGGGAGATCTTACCATTTGCCGGTGAAATTAGGAACCGGAACCTTTTTGGAAGACTCTTATGATGGATGTGATGAGCACTCCACAACGTTCGAAGTGCATTGAGTAATTCTATGGAGAAGGGTCCAGCTAGCGACCTTAAATCAAGCGCTTCTTGGGAGGCAACCCAAGGTATTGCTTTCTTTCCCGTTTTCTAGTCTAGTTTAGATAGTTTTTGTTTTTGCTTTCCTCTAGACAACAACCAGGTATTCCAAAAAGGAAGGATCACAGTTCAGGAGCTACACTGGAAGAACAAAATTTCGAGAAGTTGAGGAAACGAGCTTTACTGAGATACATCTCGGGGACTGTCAGAACACCTCGACCGATATGTGCTTCGCCAACCGAGATGGTCTTATCTTGGAGCTGTTTCTTACTTCTTCATGCAGCTTAGCTATGTTCGGTGAGTACTCCTTTCTTTCAGACTTTATTTACACCCACTGGGACAGTGTGTCTCAAGTATGGGGTAGTTGATGTATTATCTGACTATTTGACTTATGATGTATTATTCGACTTATGATGTATTATATTCATCGGATATTTTCATATTCATGCTTTATCTGCATTTATATGTTTATCTGAGATTACATGCATACTTACAGGTTATTTGATTGAGAAAAACGTCGAAACCGAAAAAAAAAATGGTTTTTAAAAAAATTTTTGACCTCGACCGGGACAGTTCTGGCAAAACGAGGTGTTTCACCTCGGTTGAACCAAGAACATCTCGACCGAGGTGGGTTAACTGAGAGTTTTCGAAAACGATTTTTGTGTTACTTATCTGGATATGATCTCAGTGAAGATTTTGTTTACCGACTGGATTTAAATTCTTTATATGTTTGAAATGTTTTATGATATGTTTAAGTTGCTAAATGCTTTGTTTGAAATTATTGGCATGTTTAATACCTTGTTTTTATCCAAATTATGTTGAATTTGAAGGTTGACACCGCAGCATAAGTTCTCTCACGTTCTTCTTGGAAAGACCAAGGCAATTCATTCTTCTTCTTCTTCTTCTTCTTGATCATGCTTAGCCCCTCATATACATTTTGCCTCCCTTTACCTATCCGGGAATTTGGAAGCAAGCGAAGTGGTGAAAGCAAGTCAAAAGTTGAGAAGTGGCTGAAAGTGAAAGTGTTAGAAAGCAATAATAGGTTTGGGGAAGTCAATCATGAAGATGAGTAACTCGGCACCATTCACATAGCCGGGTGTTTGTGTCTTGCCAAAGTCGGATTGAGCGATATTCCTAACGGGTCATGGTATGTGCATCAAGGGTTTGACGCATCTCGAGAAATTGATGATTGCGGATTTCCTAGGCTTCGGTTATTGTGCACCTCTGTCCATGCATCCCAAAAAGTAAAGTAAAAAGAAAAAGTGTGAAATAAGCAAAGCTTATTGGTGGAAGATGTCGCAAGTCAAAGTGAAAGTGAAGTTCATCCTTTTCCCGGATTCTAGCACCACATTACCTTACATACATCCCTACCCTACACGTTTCTTGACCTTTTCTTTTGGGAAGCCCTTGAGACCTTGAGCTTGTTGATTGACTTAGCGGTTTAAATCGGATTATACATGATTAATTTTGATAATTATGATTTATTATGCATTCTATGATTTTATGCAAAGATGAACAACTTTCCTATATTTATAAAATGTTTTGATCATATTGAGTTTTTAATTTCCAGGAAGTACTCTCTTAGAGTGATCTATGATAATTGCACACCATAAAAATGTTTTTGAAAGACTTTTCATTGATTTTCTTGACTTATAATCCATTCTATCTTGATTTCTATATGAGGAACTTGCTTAGGGACAAGCAAAGGCTAAGTATGGGGTATTTTGATAGCATGAATTATAGTCTATATTTTGGGGTTTGTTTGGACGTTTTATCTTTCATAATCTGCATGTTTGTATGTACATTATGTGATTTTACTACCATTTCATCTACCTTTGCGAGAATCGAGGTCTACACCTAGTTTCGTTGTAATTGCAGGTAATATGGTACGTTTTGCATCGAAAAGGAGCAAAAGGAGTCAAGAGTCATTTGGAGCTACATTGAGGAGCAAAAAGGAATCCTTCAGGAAGCATAACCATGGATTAAAGATTTACTTTGGACCAGTTTTGAGAGATTCTACACTCAGTTATGATCACCTCGGTTGCCCAGAGATTCATCTCGACCGAGGCGATCTAGAGACACCGACTCGACCGAGGCGAACACCTAGGACGCGGCGAGAATATTTTATTCTTGGCTGAGATCTTTTAAAATTGGAAAGTGATCTTATATTTTTGGGCTGAGCTTCTAGAAGGAAGGAGATATGCAGAATCATATATTTTACCTATTTTTATGGGAATATATCTTCTTAAGATTTCTTATCTTTGGAGGGTTATTTTTCCTATAAAAAGGGTTGGATTTTCCACAAATCCGATCATGCTTAGAGGCTGCATACATCGCATACGATCCGATTACAGCTGAGGACACGCAGCAGCCGCATCATACTCCAATTTGGGAGAGAGTTGAAGAACCTTTTTGAAGGTTGAAGGAAGATTGAAGACTATAGCTTTATAGCTTTTTGGAGGGTTTTGTAAGATTGTCCTCAATTCCTTTCCTTGTTGTCTTGTCTAGTTGGATTATTATCCAAGGAACGATTTTTGTGTGATATTTGATTCAGTTATTGAAGTGTTTTCATTAAATTCTTCTTTATTCAAATATTCACCTTCTTCCCATATATTTAATACTTTCATTATGATGATGAGTGGCTAATTTCCTTGTGTGATTCTAGGGTGATTGGCTGAAGGTTGTGGGAAAAACAATGATAGAATGATCTTAATCACAGTAGGATCCTGAAAGTTCGAGTCTTTAACCTTAACCCTAAGCATCTCGTTCAGTCGATGAACATCTCGGCCGGGGTGGAAACTGGCTGACCGAGGTGGCTTATCCGATCCTTAACTGAGAGTTAATGTGTTAGAGTTTGCCAAATCCTATTCTTATTATACCTTTCTGGTTCAAAGCAAGCTTAGGATGAGACTTACCCGGTAATTCCTTAGTTTGTATACCAACGATCATAAGTGTAGGTAATAAAGGCTTGTCCTTTATTGGGGTTTGAGTGTGCTTCCATCCCATCTTTGTGAGTTAGCCTGAGACTTACCCGGTAAAGGTTGATTCTATTCCCTTAGATGGTGTGTTAGTTTGAGGTTATAGTTCTTTATCTTAATTCCTTGAGACTTACCCGGTAATAGGAGTTACGGTTTGGGATTAGTGTGTAGTGAGACTTACCCGGTGATCTACTCCACTTTAGAAACACCTTCCCCATGCAAAAACCTCAGCTTTGTCCGCTTATCTATAGATCTTGAGTTGGAACCACAACTAGATGCTTTAATCCCTAGAATTGCATGTTTGCTTATTTGACATCTTATTCATCTTTGATTGTATTACTTGCTCTTGTGGTTAGCATCAACACTAGCATACCGTACTGGACTTTGTTTCACTAAGTCCCTGTGATCGACCCCTGGAATTTTCTTGCTTTTACTACGATTGACCCGTACACTGCGGGTTCGCATCCTTGTTTTAAGCTTAAGTCTAGGGTTATAAATTTAAAGCTTGCACACACCGTTTGGAGCGAACAGGGACTGATCGGCCTAGAACCTTAATGATCAATGCGGAACTCCATTTGGCATTTAATGATTACAAGACTTCGTCATCAATTTCAATAAAGGCCAACCCTTTTTCCTCTTCAGAAACTACAACCCTCATTTTCCTAGATTCAATGAGGTTGTCCTTGATAAGGGGTGCAGACTTGGAGACTTGTGCACCTGTAACTGCTTTTGCATAAGACGGAAGGGTAGGTGTGCCCTGATTTGGACGAGGTTCTGTGCCTGGCTGGGACGCGAGGTCAGGGCCTTCCGGTGAAGCAGGGGAGCCTATCGGAGTAGTGTCAAGGAGAGGTGCAGAGGGAAAAGGGGGAGCAGGGATTGGCGGCTAGATTGTCGCCTGTGTCGCCATTAGGGTTTTTTTGAGAAAAAAAATTAGAAATTCTTGTTGAAGGACATAAAGTATATGACGTTCCTGTAATTTGGACTTCCCTCATGCATTTGTGTTATGGCCTACCACATGTCCTTGGCCATTGTGAATCTGTGATAGTATAACAAGTAGATATTGGTGGGTAGCAAAGTTCTTCTCAACAGGCTTGTAGTCTTTTACTTCAAAAACCCTCCCTTTCCTTCTTCACTCTACCTCTTCATTGTCAAATTCTATGATTTTCCAACATCTGAAGTCGACGTGGCATTCCATATGCTTTTTTCCATCAATCGTATTGTCCTAGTTTAAGCAACGGAAGGAGTTCCCTATTCTCATCTCGATCTTCTTTGATTCAAACATCAAGTGGATATTCTTTGATTCAAACATCAAGTGGAGTTCCCTATTCTCATCTCGATCTTCTTCGAAACGATAACAATATGTAGAATATGAAAGTAAAGATCAACCCAATGATTACTTATCTTCGATTACACAATAATTCTCAATTATCCTCTTTGAATCAAGATAATCTAACCAAATATAACTTGTGATATTCTCTAGTACTCTTATGCAAATTCTATATCTCTTCCTCTCTCTCTCTCTCCTTCTTCGTAAGCTACTTTGGGTGTCTTCTTTTCACTTTCTTAACTTGACTATCACTTCTCTTCTTCGTATGTATGTGAATGTGTATTACAAGCAAAAACCCTAATGTTAGCCCCTATTTATACAGCCTCCTTGTCCCTTAAATAAATCTAAGCTATATAAACAAATAAGATCTAACAAGGATCTTAAGATATATTTTTTTAAGATAAATTATGTCATAAATCTTCAAGATTTTCCATGAATAAGGCCGGCATGCATATTGTGCGTAGAATAACAATATTTTCGTATTTAACTTAGAAATCATTAGACCATGTGTAAGTGTTTCCTCCTGTTTGAGTTCTAACTTCCCTGTCATGAACTTCTTAACTACAACGTCCGTATGAGACGTTCATTGTTATACATTAGAATATTTATATGGGATTTGTTGATCATTAAAATCTATAAATATTTAGGGGACTCCAAAATTAAAATGTCCTTAAATTTTAACAATCGTAGAAATCTAAAACCCAATAATTTGTATATGTAAGATGGTTCATATTTGATGTGTCTACAATTGAAGTTTTCATCCTCTTAAGAATGATGTCGATGTGAAATGATAATACGTTGAATTGGGTATCTACCGGCCTTCTCATCCCAAATGCGACCAAAAGTAATTGCCTAAAACGTTTGCATGTGTCAGTGGCGGCCGCATGATTTTAAAAGGGGGGGGGGGGCAAGATTTTATATTCGATAAAAATATCTATGAAAATAAAATTGCGATAAAAACAAAGTCAATATGTCATCTACTTACAATAAGCAAAAAAAATTTAAAAAAAATTATAAAAACATTACACTTAAAAGGCGCAGTCATGGACTGCGCCTATATATTTAAAAAAAAAAAAGGTGTCCTATAGGCGCGGTCTATAACCGCGCCTCTTTAGTTTTTTTTTTCAAAAACGTTACACTATAGCCGCGGTTTAGGACCACACCTCTATTTGTGTTTTTGTTATCTTTATTTCAGATTTTAAAACGTTGTCTTCGACAATACTTTTTACAAATAAGAGTGTGGTCTAAGACCGCGCTTCTAATCCAAACAACAAATCTCGTGCATTTTGGTGAATTATTTCACACAGAGTCTAAAACGAGAAATACTTATGAAGTTTCGTTCACTTCGATGAAAGATCCTAAAAAACATTTAAATATAACACGAGAATAGTGATATTTAAAAAAAATCGTAGAAAAAATTTTTATAAACGAGAGAAGTCACAACTCATTGTAAAACGATTTTTTTCAAAAAAAAAAATTTTATTTTTTGGAGGGGGCGGCCGCCCCACCTAGCCCCCCCAAGGGCCGCCCCTTATGTGTAGATCCATACGACTGTCAGATTTTTGAATTTTGTTTCTTAGTTTGTGATTCAAATTTACCCTGAGAAATATTTTGGAATAATAAATATGAGATTTTGAGACATAAAAACCTAATCATGAATGAGTCACGGTTCATTCTATTCGTACCAACATATCCATGTTATTCGTACCCAGTACCCGGCTACACTTCTCGTAACCTTAGTAGATACTCAAATTCTCTCTCAAAAATGAGGAGAGTTTTGTACGAGTACGCGTCTCGTAGGCGTATTAGTCGTGGAACTACTACGCCTACGAGACGCGTAGTCGTAGTCTTTCCAACGGCTAGTTGATAAAACTACGACTACGTTTCTCGTAGGCGTAGTGTCGAAAATTAGCCGTTATACAACGGTAATGTGTTCCAAACATTAGTATAAATATTATGCATTCGACCGAACTCGTACATATTCAATCCATAAAACATCACTGTGAATCGTTGCTTCGCAAAAAAAGTCATTCGAAGATGAATTCCGACGATGGCGAAGCGAGATATCATTCTGGCGATGAAGAAGAGGATGACGGTGTTGATTTCGGCGGAGGTGAAGATGATGTGGAGGGTGACGAGGGCTTGTTCAATCCCG
This sequence comes from Fagopyrum esculentum, assembly GCA_033239045.1. NCBI lineage: Eukaryota > Viridiplantae > Streptophyta > Magnoliopsida > Caryophyllales > Polygonaceae > Fagopyrum > Fagopyrum esculentum. Next base: position 16,224,870 of record BSUD01000001.1, on the reverse strand, counting down.
CGATGCTTAGTAGTTACGATCCGTATTCGGGTGTTGAGGTTAGTTTTTTCAATTCGTTTGTTTTGACGTAGTTTAATGTTATATGTTTTAGTTAATTTTTATGTTATATGATTTAGTCGTTAATTTATGAATTAGTAGACAACTAGTCAATAAGTAATGTTATTTGTTGTTAAATGAAGAATTTAGTCGTTAACTGAAGAAATTAGTCGCTAATTAGTTAATTAGTAGCCAATTATAATGTAATTAGTCGGTAATTAATTTTAGCAATGTTAGAATATATGATATAGTCATAGTGAATGAAAATTTTGAAATAATTATTGTAGGCTGCCGATATTTCCGATGATTATGACTATACTAGTTTGTTCGTGGACCATTGGATATGGACGGATATGGACTCGTTAGTTGCGTGGGTTCTTGAGAGAGCTGGAAGTAGAAATATGGTTCTCATCAAACTAAAGTCCTACAAGTCGGATGATCGTCGTTTTAGAAAAGTGGTATTTGTGTGTGAGCATCACGGAGTGCGCAAGAGTGAGGTGAAGGGCTTGAGGAAATTATGCAAAACGAAGAAGTTCGATTGTAATTTTCGCTTACACGTTGATGAGGTGCAAAGGGGTCTATGGGGTGTGAGGAATGTTCACGGAATTCACAATCATCCTCTTCCAAAGAAGTTGGTAGGTCGTGCTTTTGCTGGACGGTAGGCACAAATGAAACGAGTCCAAATTTACACCGAAGCGGGAATGTCTCCGAAAGAAATTTTTCGTTTGTTAAAGAGCAATTTTGAAGATCCCGAAAAGATGGTCACTTCTAGGAAGCAAGTTTCAAACGCTCGGAATAAAATTAGGTTGGAAGCGATGGGAGATCGAACGGTAATTCAAGAAGCATTGAAATTTTTGAAAGAGAAGGATTATATGTGGGATATTAGGATGAAAACCATTGAAGGAGTGGAGGAAGTGAGTGACTTATTCCTAGCCCATCCCGAGTCGAAGCGTTGGGTTGTCATGTTTTCATACGTCGTCATCATGGATGCTACATACAAGACGAACAAGTTATTATGTAATTCATTTATCTTGTTTATATTGACCTCTTTTTTATTACCTAATCTCATACATTATATTTTGAAGATATGACATGTCGTTGTTGGAGATCGTTGGATCGACCAGCACACAACAAACTTTTCCCTGCGTTTGTGTTAATGAAACAGGAGACGATGGGTCATTACGAGTGGGCTCGAAGAACTGATGGAGGTTGATGAGCTCGAAGAACTGATTGACAACGTCAACTACCTTAACCCCGCACCTTGCGCATCACAGTTTTGGATGGAGGTTCCTACTTGTGCTCTCGCATATGCCACTTTGTTTCAGGTGACCCTTGTCGTCTTTTCTAGATTGGACTCATACACTTGCTTGCCCTTGATTGCCGATACTGAAGAAGAACAACAACCTCCAACAGAAGTGCAAGCAATTGCCGTACTTAATGATCATCACTACGTTCCGGTAAGTCGTTTTAATTCTAACGTACTTTTTAATACGTATAAGCCGTCAGAAATGTTTGATTAACTTGCCTTTGAATTCTGAAAACACGTTTGGTTGCACCAAAACGCTCCATTGCCCCCGGTATGTCATGATTGGATGTGAGGTCATGATGCTTCAGTTGAGGGTTTCCCCCACGTATATGACCGGAGAATAACAAGATACAGAAGACTCCTTCAGAGAGAAGAAGAGGCGGATTCCTAGTTAGAAGTCTATCACTTGTAGTTTGCATTTCTGGTTTTGAATTGTTGTATTGATTGTGTTATTGAGTTGTGGTTTGCATTTGTGGTTTTGAATTGTTGTATTGAATGTGTTATTGAGTTGTGGTTTGCATTTGTGGTTTTGAATTGTTGTATTGAATGTGTTATTGAGTTGTGGTTTGCATTTGTGGTTTTGAATTGATGTATAAGATTCAAAAACGATTGACACATAATAAGTAACAAAATATCATCCACATAAAGTCATAAGACAGCTAATAGTCCAACATATTCAAAACATCTAATAGTCAAACATAATAAGTAACAACTGCAATCTAGTCCTGCCGCTAAGATGCCCTAACAGGTGGTGGCACCTCTGGTGCATCCTCAGCAACTAAAACAGCTAATAGTCGTTGAGGAAAATCAAACGGTAATGGAGGACCACGAGCCACTGCCTCTCGTGTCATACCAATAGCTATCTGTAAGCGCTGTTGAACAAAAAAAGATTTTAATTAATTGTATCTAAAACATAGAGAATTGCAAAGGTAACAAAGATTAGTTTTTGTACCCGCTCAAGAAGGACAATAGGTGCAACGGGAGGCGGTGGTGGTGCACCATCTGGAGGTGGCTGCACGTATGGGTGAGTACGTGGTAAGAACCAATCCAAGAAGTACTCATCCATCTGCCATGGGTCGACAACCGCTGGGACGCTGTGAATGTCGTATAGATGTTGGTCCCGCGTCGCCAATGATGCCACTCTTCAGGAGAAAACTGCAGCTCGTACTTTCCTATCCTCGCCGGCCTCCTCAACACAAAGGGACGGATGATCCATCCTGGAGGAACTGTAGGGAGCTGCGTAGGGACGATCTGAACACGCCCAAACTGACGTAGGAGAAACTGGGGCTGATATGGCTCCTCCACCCAACAAAAGCAAATCACCCCCAAATAGGTCGATATACGCATCTGTCCAGTGTGGAATCCATCGAGAGTACCCCATGGCATCCACATCACCTAAGACAAACTTATAGATTCAATACACAAGTAAACGTACTTGATTATAATTAGAATAAGGTAATTGAAAGTACCTCCTCCATCCTACACATGGATAGTTGTGCCCTAAATCCTAAGAAGGCCGATCTTTCAAACTGTCCTGTCACCCCCTTCTCCGTCCTCAGTGCATGTCGGGCATCTCTATATATATGAGGGTCTGCATGACCTCTAGGTCTGAAGTGGGAGAAATGATGGTGAATCCAAGACTGCACAACACAATAACGATTTAATGTTACTTCATATACTACTATATTTTGAAAAAAAAAAGTCATAATTAATTGTATACCTCCAAAAGAAGGGAACAACCAGCTAATGTATGAACCTCCCTCCTGGAGGACTCGCCCAGCTGTCGGTACAGATACGCTAACGTAGTTGTCCCCCAAGCACGAGACGTCATCGTAGTGGGGTCGCGACAGACGCTTAGTAGATGAGACTTCACCCTGGCGATGTCCTCCTGCCTCGCCTCTGGGGACTCTGCCATACTCCTGATCGTAGAGAGGAGATCAGATGTCGGCCACCCACCCGCCTTCACGGCGGCCTTCACCTCCATCGGCGGGAAGCCGAACATGGAGGTGAAAAGAGTATCATCTCGGACACCCATAACCTCATCCCCGTCGATGCAAAGTCCTAATAACTGATGCACGTCATGGAGGGTGATCGAGATCTGGCCCCATGGGAAGTGAAATCCTGAGGTCTCTGGATACCACAGCTCCACGAAGGCAAATGCAAGCGCATGATCCACCCCAGCCCACTGCATATCCAGGAGGCCGTGCAGTTCACTCTCCCTAACAAGCGCCATCCACTCCGAGTCAGGAAATCGATGGGCAAGGGTACGCAAGCCAGACACAGTGGCTCCTAGCCGATATACCCGTAAGACAGCTCTATCCTGTAATGCAAATATCATTTAAACGTTAATAACATAATCAGATGTAATAAAAAATAAAATAACAATTGAAATATAAATCCGTACCTCACCGACCCATATATCGCGAGCAACATGGGTGTCGTAGCTCAAGAGTAGGTCCCGTATAGCGGGACCTCCAGGATACCCATGGTCGAGACCTGCAGCAACAGGCGGAGGTGGAGGTGGTGGTGGTGGTGGAGGAGATCCACCCTCCTGTCCAGACTAACCAACACTCCTAGCACTAGCAGTAGAGCTCTCTGAACGAGAGGGGGCAGGGGAACGGCGCTCCATAGACTGATGCAACTCCAACACAAAAGCGTCCACGTCCGGCTCGGGTAGGATATGGCCGCCAGAAACGTCGGATGAACCGAATAGCATGTCCATCCGCTCCTCGACATGCGCATCGGACTCATGCAGGCTCTCCTCCTCCTCCTCCTGATGATCCTCCTGGACATCATCAGGATCCACTAGTCCAAGCTCTATCATCCGCCGCTTACGGTTAGAAACCGTAGCGGCCCATCCTCGGGTACTAGGCCCGGCAACCTATATAATTTGCATAATTTAATTAATTATTGATTAATTATATTAATTATTGACTAATAATCCACTAATTGATAACTAGTTAGATGAATTGATAACTAATATCACTAATTAACCACTAATTACATTATTTTTTGCCTAATAATTCACTAATTATTAACTTAAACCACTAATTAACGACTAATTATATTATCTTTTGCCAAATAATCCACTAAATGTTAACTAATTTCATTAATTAACGACTAATTATATTAATTACTGCCTAACAAACGAGTAATTTCATTAATTAACCACTAATTACATTATTTTTTGCCTAATAATTCACTAATTATTAACTTAAACCACTAATTAACGACTAATTATATTATCTTTTGCCAAATAATCCACTAATTGTTAACTAATATCACTAACTAACCGCTAATTACATTAACTAATAGCAATAATTAACGACTCATTATATTCTTTCACTAATTGTTAACTTATATCACTAATTAACCACTAATTATATTATTTTTTGCCTAATAATTCACTAATTATTAACTTAAACCACTAATTAACGACTAATTATATTATCTTTTGCCAAATAATCCACTAATTGTTAACTAATATAACTAATTAACCGCTAATTACATTAACTAATAGCAATAATTAACGACTCATTATATTCTTTCACTAATTGTTAACTTATATCACTAATTAACCACTAATTACATTATTTTTTGCCTAATAATTCACTAATTATTAACTTAAACCACTAATTAACGACTAATTATATTATTTTTTGCCAAATAATCCACTAATTGTTAACTAATATCACTATTAACCGCTAATTACATTAACTAATAGCAATAATTAACGACTCATTACATTCTTTCACTAATTATTAACTTATATCACTAATTAACCACTAATTACATTATTTTTTGCCTAATAAAATTCACTAATTAATAACTTAAACCACTAATTAACGACTAATTATATTATCTTTTGCCAAATAATCCACTAATTGTTAACTAATATCACTAATTAACCGCTAATTACATTAACTAATAGCAATATTTAACGAATAATTATCTTTTTCAACTACTAGTTCACTATTTGTTCAAACAACGACTAAATGTTAACTAATAGCAATAATTAACGACTAATTATATTCTTTCACTAATTAAAGAGTAATTTTTTCAAACAACGACTAATTTCATTAATTCTTGACTAATTGTTCACTATTTAATTGTCTATTCTTTCTCTAATTAACGAGTAATTTCTTCAAACAACGAGTCATTGATAACTAATTTCATTAATTCTCGACTAAATGTTCACTAATTGACGACTAAATAAGTAATTAACGATTAATTTCTTTAATTAACGACTTATTATCGACTTATTGTTTACTATTTGTCTAATTTGAACAAATTAATTACTTAATGATTAATTTTATTTATTATTGAGTAATCTATCTATATTACTTACTAAAACTAAGGACGCTAGTGTCACGTGTCATTCAACAAGTAATGCACATAGGATTTTTTGTGAAATATTTACTAAACTGCCATTCAAATTTTTTCTGAAAATAAATATACTAAAAAATTGATAAACATTATTTTGTAACCATATTTTAATCAAAATCTTATTAAAAGTTAAATAATTAGAAGATTTACCATTATTTGTTGAAGATATTCCCTTTAAAATAGCAAAAATATTTATAAATTTGTAAGCTGTTTAGATATATATCGATAGAAAAAGTTAGAGTGAATCAGAAGTTTCTATATTATTGTACGATGTTTAGATATACATCCAAAAATAATTAATAAAAATATCTTTGAATTAGAAGATATCTCCCTTTAAAATAGCAAAAGTTTTATAAAAATAAATAAATTCTAATCGATAAGTTTCAATTTTCATATTCAATATGTTTTTTTTTGTTTTTAAATCTGAGTTTAGTTAAACTTATTGTTATTACATTTTTAATTTATTTTAATTGCATTGGTTGGTTTAATAAAAGTTCAATTTGTTTGTTTTTGTAAATCTATAATTAAAACTTCCTATGAAAGCTACGGATCTCAAATGAGATAATATCGAATTAATAAATATATATTTTAATGAATATTCCATCATACACTAACCCACTATAAATATTTGGTACTCTCATCGTCACAAACCTACACAAATGCCTTTGCTCCCTTTTAAATGTGTGCTCACAAGGTGTCAAGGTAGATGATAATCTCTCATTCATGTTTAAGGTCACTGTTTTTTTTTTTAATGTCATTACATTGATCATCTAACTTTCTTTATGTTTACACTGGTGGTACAAAATCTGCTTGCTTATTCTTTTCAATCTCCGATCAAACAATTTTTTTTCTTCAGGATATCAAACGATGGAACGAACAAACTTCGATTTTCCGATCAAACGAACAAACTCTTGTCGATTCGATGAACTGATACGTTCTGATTATTCGTTAAATATTTCCAATCGCTGGCAAGCTTTTCTCTTTTTACCAAAATCCAAATTTTATTTTTTACGGTTTATAGAAATTTAGTTAATAATTATCAAGTTATCAATAAATCCAATAAAATTGAGATTTCCTTTACGGTTAATATTAATGAATATGATTTAGTTTTCCTTTTATTTTTAATATGAAATTTTGTTTGTTATATAGATTTGATTTAGTTTTCCTTTTCTTTTTAATATGATTATTCTACAATTATCTAACCTAAAAACCCCTTATAAAAACACATTTTCTAACCATCTCACAATTTCAATTCTTTTTTCCTTTTTTATTGTTTTGAATCAATCTGTAAAATCATATTTTTTTAAACTACCTTAACAAATTTGATTATTCTACAATTATCTAACCTAAATGACCCACAATTTTTTATATTTAAAAATTTGTTTTATTTATACTTCAATTTTTATGAGTCAATGAAAATTATAAACAAAAAAAGTAAATATATTTTGCTAAACCCTTACGGTGGTTTACCTAACAAGCCTTTATTATTATTATTATTATTATTATTATTATTATTATTATTATTATTATTATTATTATTATTATTATTATTTTAAAATTTTAAATCAAATTAGTTCGTTACGCTCACAATTTTTCGGTTCATTTTTCAATGTAAAAAAATTATTTAAACAATTGACAATACTAAATTTACCGTCAAGTTTTAAATCACATCAAACGCTAATAAAACACATTTTCTAATTTTCTGCTGTTTTTGCTACGGAGGCTAATGAAAATATGTTTTTAGATTTTACACTTTCAATTATTAGATTGCACTAGAAGTACCACAAGTTAAAGGTATAATATACTATTTTAAAAAGTGTTTAGTAACTCCATATTATAGTTGAATACATATTTTGAGGATCGGCTATTTAATATTTTGGCCAAAATTATGAATAAGGCCATTATATGAATGAAATTGTTGCATATAAAATCTTCCGTGTAATATTAAGTTTTTAGGCTCAGTTGGAATATATATGTTATTGATTGAGATGAGATTTCATGGGTAAGTTGTTCTTGAATGTCACAATTAACTTCAAATTATTAATTTGTTGCTATTAATTCTTAATTATCTACAACAAATCTCATCGAGATGGAAATCAATATTGAAAATATCTCATTGAGACAAAAAAAAAAAAAGTACATTCAAATTATTTTTTATCAAATACCCGTGCAAGGCACGAGAACTAAACTAGTTACACAACTAAATATCGACTAATTTTCTAACTAACTACTGATTTCATTACTTAACTATCTATTTAACAACTAATTTTTTCAATTAACGACTAATTGTCTACAAATTTACTAATCACTAATTCTATCTAATTAACAAAAAAACTCACTAATTAATAAACAATGTATTAAATTAAAATTATATTAGCTATTAATTAAATAAATATAAAATAAATTATAAATAAAATAAAATACGAAACCCCACTAACAACACGAGATGTGCGACATCCTCGAACAACTCGTGAGCGTCCTCCTCGTCCAGCGTCCAAATCAGGAACGCCTCCTCACCGGCCGTCGCCGGAATCGCTGCCGGAATCAGCTCCTCTGCTGCCGGAGCGTCCACCGGTACGGACAATCCCGCCACCTCTCCCCCTAGTTCTCACCATCTTCCTGTGTGTGGTTTCGTGTGTGGTGGTTCGTCTTCGTGGTCGCCGGCGATGAAGAAACGAAGAAGGGAAGAAGGAAAACGAAGAAGATAGACGAAGAAGAATGTGGCTACGCTGAAGCATTGTCCGTAAAGATGTGTGACTACGCCTCTCGCAGGCGTAGTTACTTTTCATCATCAGAAAGTGACTACGCTTGCGAGAGGCGTAGTCGAACGTTGTCCTTTTTTTTTGAATCAGAAAGCGACTACGCCTACGCCTACGCTTCTCGCAGGCGTAGTCACTTTCTGATTCAAAAAAAAGAAGAACGTTCGACTACGCCTCTCGCAAGCGTATACTGGGTACGAATAGCATGAATAGGTGGGTACGAATAGCAAGCTCGCAGAGTCACATATATCTTTATAACCCTCACTGATTAAAATGGAGTTTATTCGGATACATTCCAAGATAAAGTAGCTAGCTAGCACTACTCTACTCAACTCATATGACAAGCAATCTCAGTCTTTTTTATTTTTAGAGAAAATTGCCTAAAGTCCATTTATAGTATTGAAAATATTAAAAGAAATTTGAGACTTAGAGTTAATATTTGAGAATTTTCGTCTTGCCATTTTTTAGGGTTTTGAGTTTTCTTACTAATATCCGCAAAATTTTAATTTTTCTCTTGGTATAATTATGATTTAGTTTATTTTTTGTATGTATCCTTACTTGATATATTTTACTAAATCCTATTAACTTGCTTTAAAAACTTGAATAGCAAAATCAAAGGGAAGACTTTCAAGTATAACGGTAACAACACGTCAAATGCCGTATTAATGTGCTTTAAAGGCTTGAAACCAAACATAATACTTTCACGTATAATGGTAACGGCTAAAATAAAGAAAAATAAAAATAAAATTAAAATTAAAATAAAACTAACTTTAAAAATTATTGTGAGAATGATACAAACTATATATCATATAAATTAACGTATTTATTTAAAGTAATACGATTTTTATTTTTTTGACAGAAGTCTTAACTCCGAAAATGCCATGACAACTAATTTATTACATTTCATCAAAAAAGTATGCTTGGTTGTAGGATGTAGTCTTTTTTAAAAAGTTAAATAAATATTATTTAATATGATGAAAATGCTAAATTAATTAAACATTATATATATATTTTTTTTAAACTGAGTTTTTCCTATAATTTTGAAAATTTTTATTTTCAGAATTTTTATTCCAGATTTTTGTATACTTTTGTTTGAATGAAATTTATATTTTCCTAAAAAATATATTTTTAAAATTTTCATCTTTAGTTTTTAAAGTAATTTTCTTTAAAAAAAATGGCAAAATTTTTTTTTTTCAGACATTTTTTTAATGAATTTTTATAATATAATATATGGAAAATCCGAAGAAAAAATTTTTTTAATTAAAATTCGTTTCTTTATTTTAATAAGGGATTATTAAATATGAACTTACAAAAACCAAACTTTTTTTACACAAAAAATTCATTTAAAAACAATTATGAAAAAAAATCATAAAAAGGATATCCAAAAAAAAATAACGAAATTTCGAATTTGTCTTTATAAAAATAAAATAATATTTTACTTGATTTCATAAAAAATCATAAAAAGGAAATTCAAAAAAATTAAAGAAATTTCGAATTTGTCTTTATAAAAATAAAATAATATTTTACTTGATTTCATAAAAAATCATAAAAAGGAAATCCAAAATAATTAACGAAATTTCGAATTTGTCTTTATAAAAATAAAATAATATTTTACTTGATTTAGGATTTTTAACATATTAAATATTATTTATTTGATTTAAAAAAAATCCACGGTACACGTCTTATCAGACGATTTTGATGGCATGTAAGAAATTAGTTTTCACGTTATTACGGAGTTAGAACTTTTGCCGAAAAAACAAGTCATATTATTTTTGATAAATATGTTAATGGGTGTATCAATTCTATTAATTTTTAAAGTTGGTATTATTTTGAGTTATTTTTCCTAAAATAAAAGGTTTTGTAATCAATTAAATTCAAATTGCTCATTTTTATTAACCCATTTTGAGTTCTTTTGCATATGCAAAATAATGCCTAATTCACTTCAAAAATTGTGTTGAACCACCGGGTAGAGAAGAGAAGACAAATCTCATTTTATACGCCTTCAGGAAGCATTGAATTCTCATCTAGACGACTCTTTGCGTGGAAACAATAACAACACCAATTGGTAATAACGGTCGCATTAGGTGGGGAACAAAAATTGTGTTAAATTCTACTTCATCGTCTTCAATTTTGAACCTTAAGACTCCCTTATGACGTCAATAATTGTTCCAACGGTGTTTATGAATGGGCTTCCCAGAATGATGGGGTTCTTACAATCGGGAACCGTATCTAGAATCACAAAGTCTACGGGAACAAAGGTATCATCAATGCGGACTAGGACGTCTTCAACGACGCCAATAAGATGAGCGATAGATAGGTTTGTCATATACAGACATCCTAGTGATTTTCATATTGAGAGGGGTAGAAGACTTATGCTATCCCCGAGGTCACAAATAGCAGTGAATTATTAGGCTTAGTTGGCAAAATTGCCCTATAATTTTAACATATTGTTCGTATTTTATTTCTTTATAAAACATAATTTCTCCCCATATTTGCTCTCTAGATCACTTCTCGGCAATTGCTTCTTGTTTGGCTTATAGTTGGGTTCCTATAAGATATTCAATGGAACTATTAGGCCAGTAGTAGAGTATTCCTAAGAAAAAATAAAAATGAAAAACAAAAGATTAGAAGGGAAATAACGATCAAATCCATGAGTTGTCTCCCATGAAGCTCTTATTTATGGTCATAAGCTTGACCTAATTCCGCTCAAATGAACGTCCAACAATCCGATACTTCGAATGTCGAGACTTGTACCGCCATGTTCTTGGCTTTCCCCGACATGTCTCATACTTATTCATTTGAAGATCCATGGTTCTTTAGCTTTATCAAACATCAAAATTTACAAACACTTCTCAAATAACAAAGAATTCATTATCAAAATGAGTTAGTGGGCAAACTCATGCATGACTCGAGATTTGTTTCACTCTCATTATTATTTGGGTGGTTGCATGTCTTGGTGAATGGAGTTCGTCTTGGAAGATGGGTTGACCATGTTTCGTTTGGAGAAGTCGCGGACAAGTGATCGAGATTTAAATGTTCACGAGGGAGTCCAAATGTGAGGTTTCCACTGGTGTTCCTTGTCAGTTCTAATATGCACTTCTTCGACTAACATGGTCTATATTTTTTTTTTCTCTTCTTTGGTTGTCTAGTGTTTCGTCCTACGATTCACTTTGGTCGATGATCGGTGTTTCATAATCTCGTCCATTAATGTTTGTGTTTGTCTGATTTTCTTTTCCTTTTTTCTTTCTCTTTGTTTGTCAAAGCATGTCGTTTAGTCCGTTTGCTACTACGTGGTTTCTCCATTGGCTAGTTTTTGCTAATGAATCAAATTTCTTTCTTCAAAATTTTATAAAAAATATATTCATTATAAGTAACGTATTACTCTGTTAGTGATGTTCATATTTATTATAAATATAATTAACTTAACATATAAACTTATATTAACAAAAAAAACACATATAAACTTATATATTGTAGAATATCACACATAAAAGTTAATAAAATTAAAAGTATCAAATCTTGTAACATCTTCTTATGTTTAATGAACTGTTTATTGGAAGCCTTACTTTTTGTTAATTATGAATATATTATATTATTTTTAAAGTAAATATAATTATAGATAAAACTATAAGCATCAAATTTTTGAAAAAGTGCATAAATATGTTGAAATAAATATAATTATAAATAAAGAATGAATATGAGAAAAAAGTATAATGTCGTTTTATAAGTTGTATGGAAAAGAGAGAATGTTAAAAATGTTGTGTAGAAACTTACCATTGTGGGTGGTATAGACTCTCACTCACTCACCCACCATTAGACCTGGGCAAACGCAGACCGGCCAGCCAGCCCGCCCGAGAAAACGGGCGGGTATGACACATAATACGGGCCCGAATAGGCCGGTGAGCCCAGTTCGCCAAGCCTGTCAAACGGTTACGGGCAAGGATATAGGCCCGTTTGAACTACAAGCCAACCTTAAAAGCCGTTTTAACTTTTTTAATTTAAATATGTAACATTTATGTTAAAATATGGAACTGAATGGTAGGATTCAAATCCGAGACCTCAATGTAAGGTTCAAATGTTCACAATCAAACAAAATAACAGATTTTTTTTTTTTTTTTTTGGTAAGGCTCACAAAATAACAGATAGAAGATAAGTTTAACCCTTGTTACTTTGAAAATCACAAAATACATTAAAAAAGAGTAGATTATATCCTAGATACTAATTAATAAATTACTTCATGGCAACTCTTGATTCTTCTCCACTAATCTCACTTGATTCGCAGATCTCAGCACAATTGCCTGCATAAACAAACAAATCCATGCACATATACAATCAAACAAAGTCAAAACAGTTTGAATAAACAATCTTAACTATAAGAAAAACCTGATCATCGGTGATTTGAACTGCAAAACCATCGACGATGACAAGAGAAGAAATCTTGCTGTAGGTTCCAGGCTCCAAGTTGGTAGCAAGAAGGTCATCGTGCTTTTTGCTGAGGTAAATGTCGAGTTCATGAGCCCCTCTCTTTGTCCTGTCAGCAATGTTGGATGATTAATGAGCGTTGGATGATGATGATGAAGTTATGTATATATGAAGTGAAGACGTACCTATCAGCTTTGAGGAGCTCATACTGGGGATCGAACTTCATGAAAACGAAGTATTGTTCTGTGTTATTGGCTGCCATTTGTGTTTTTCACATGGCTACTGTCAAAGCTAGATCTATGGGTATTTATAAACTGAGGATGGTAAAGTAAAGGTTGTCACTTGTTAGTTCTCTCTTGTACTTCTCAGCCTTATAACATGGGCCGTGTGTGAATTAAGGGGACGAAAGAGAATGAAAAAGTTAAATTTTTTTTTTACCTGTATTAGATGAATTGATGCGGATAAAGTTTAGTTGAGCAATTGAACATATAAATTAACACTTGGACAACTGATACAGTTGAACAATTTTGAATATAGTTGTTGAATAAATATACATTATACTTGAACAATTGCTATGTGATCCAATGTTTGTTGATTTTTCCTACTTTTAAAACAAAGAGTACGTTAGGTAGATCGTGAACTATTGGGGAAGAAGGTGAAACTGAAACTGAAGTTGAAAAATGAGAATGAAGTAGAAGGGGATGAAATAAATTATTTTGTTTTGGTGTTCATTTGAAAGGGAAATAAAGGGGATGAAATATTGGGTTAAACTACTAAAATAGGTTTGCTTCTATTTTTATTGTTGCACATGAGTTGCACGTGACTTGTTGTGTATCCTTGTTCACGTGAGAAGAAGAAAAGATAAAGAAGACACTCGAAGCATTCATCCATCCGGTCGATTGAGCGAGCAGGGGACACGAGGGAACCGTCGAAGAGAAGAATAGGGGAAACAACTCTACACAACAGGCCGACCAACAACTGCCGCCAATCGTTAGCCACGAAGCTCTTCCGGTGACTGGTTAGTACTCTCTGGTTTTTTTTCTCTTGCTTTTATAAACCCTAAACTGTGTGAACTTTTAGCTTATGTTGGTTAAACAAGTTCATATCGCTTCCAGTTTATGTTGTGAAAGTTGTTACATCCATTTTTCATTGTTTGATTCCATCTTGAGTTGCTGAGTGATATGTTTTTATTCTGATATGAAGTTTTTGTGATTGTCCACTATTTAGTGAAACGCTCTTTGAGTAAAATTAAGGAATTGCTTACATATGTGAAACCAATTTTTTTAGCAGTGTTGACTAGTGTGAATCTCATTGCAAGCCTAAATTATTAGTTATTAAGTAGGTCATTGTCAACTGTAAGTGTGAATCTGATTGCAAGCATAAGTTTTAGGTTTGCAAATTTGGGATTTAGATTGGTCATTTTTGTATTTAGGTTGATGAATCTGTATTTGGGCTAAAGTTTTTTGAGCTTGCTATTTTTTAAGAGAATACATTAATTTGTATTATTTTGCTAATTTTTATAGAATATTTAGCTTTTTTCATCAATTACTTAGCTATTGGTTAGTGAGTATATTATCGTCAATTGTAATTGTAATTCATGGCTCCCAAAGCATCGTCATCTCAAAAATTCAAACTTTTGGTTGGTCTCACAATGTAACAATTCAGTTCCTTACCATATGTCGTGAGTACCAACTAAAACATGGGCAAGACCAACCCTTTGTTTGACCTTCAATTGTACAACACTAGAGGAAACGACTAGACTAAAAACTGACATGGTATTTTTAAAAAACAAATTTGACCATATAGAAAAGATTTGGAGAGTTTGGAATATGTTGAGGAATAGTGACACCGGTCAAATATGGGATCCAATACAACGTCGAATCTTTGCCGACCATGCATGGTGGGAAAAAAGATTATGGTGAATGCATATTCTCTTGGCTTCACATGTTTTTTTTTTATTTACGTTGAAGTTAAATTTTTGGTTGTCTAATTGCATTTTGTTTTTATAGAAAGAAAAATCGTATAATGTATTTCACAATAAGGGGATACATGCCGATATCAATGACTTATGAGATCAACACTTCACCAACAATGTTGCAACGGGAAAATATTGTGAGGTTCCTAGTATGACTCAAGATATGGCTGAAAATGCGAGTTAATATGTGGAACGGGATTTTCATTTTGATGAGGATGATCAAATTGATCTTGATGGCATTGATGCTTTGGAAAATGAAGGAGAGTTTACAAACTCGGTACCGAACCTCAATCTTGAAGTTTCATACCAGGATTTACTCAATGATGTGTACATGGGTAGTAAGAAGGGATCCATTGAGATCGATTCAAATTGGACATACATATTCCGTATTCATTATGCGATGAAATATGTCAAGGTTCTAACTACAACCTTCATCAAATATCATTTTTTTTATAAGTGAACTTTTATTTAGTTGAACTAACTAGTGTTTTCTACGCCGAACAACACTTATCAATTTACATATTCATTCTCCAATAAGTTGTTTCATACAAGCTACCGAACAGACCCTAAAAACTTCTTCTACATGAAATCAACTCTATATATTTTCAAAGCACGACGATCGGTCCATCTGTCATCACATCTTGCTTTACAAAGTTTGTTAAATGGATTAAAAAAATTTTCTTTTATAAAAAATTGCATATTTTCAAACTTGCTACTCTATTTACTAATTCCAGATCCAGTGCTTACCTATAAATGATGAGTATCGATCCCTTATGCGAAATAAGACTCGAGCTCTGGTTCCTCGTCCTAATGATGTTAATATTGTGCGATGTATGTGGATTTTTCGCCATAAGTACATGTCTGATGGTTCTCTTGAGCGCTACAAGGCTCGTTTGGTTGCCAATGGGTGCTCCCAACAGATTGGAATGGACTGTGATGAGACTTTCAGTCCAGTGGTTAAACCGGCAACCATTTGCATGGTTCTCAACATTGTGGTATCTTGTTCTTGGTCTATTCACCAACTCGATGTTCAGAATGCTTTTCTCCATGGGCATTTGAACGAAACAGTCTACATGTTTCAACCTCCAGGTTTCCGTTATGCCTCTCGACTTGATCATGTATGCCTTCTTCAGAAGTCCCTTTATGGTCTCAAACAGGCTCCCTGCGCTTGGTTTCAACGCTTTGCAGTTTGCAGGCTTCTTGACTCGCATTGGCTTTATCAGAAGTAAGAGCGACTCATTTCTCTTTATTTATCGACAAGGCACTGACATTGCGTATTTGCTTCTTTATGTTGATGACATCATCCTAACTGCATCTTTTGATTTGCTGAGAACTCATCTGATTATAATTTTGAGCAATGAATTTGCCTTCAAAGATTTGGGTAGGGGTGTAAATTGGCTCGAGCCGCTCGGGCTCGGCTCGGGCTCGGCTCGCCAAAAGCTCGAACTCGGCTCGTTCATATTACAAACGAGCCGAGCTCGAGCTCCATTACAGGCTCGTTCCGAGCCCGAGCCCGAGCCCGAGCCGAGCCCGAGCGGCTCGGCAAGGCTCG
>BSUD01000001.1:16167267-16208334 GCA_033239045.1 Fagopyrum esculentum | reverse complement strand
CGAGCCGAGCCCGAGCGGCTCGGCAAGGCTCGCCCGTTAAAAAAAAAAAAAAAAAGGTGTTAGGGAATGGGGAAAAGGAAGTTGTTAGGGTTTTTTTTTCTTCGTTAGTTCGCACTTCGCAGCCTCCAGCACTCTCGCAGTCTCGCTCCACTTCCAATCTGCGCAGCGCCTGCTCTCCTCTCGGTCCTCTCCTCCGGCGGCCTCGTTCGCATTCCGTCTCCGGCAGCCGCCTCTCGCTCCAGCAAGCTCGCAGTCGCCTCTCGCTCCAGCAGGCAGCAGACTCTCGGCTGTTCCAGACTTCCAGTGTTCCTCTCCTCTTCGGCTCTTCCGCAGGCTCGCAGTCGCAGCTCCTCCGTCCGTTCGGTTGTTCCAAACAAGCCTGAACGAGCCAAACAAGCCTGAACGAGCCTAGACGAGCTCGAGCTCGAGCCCGAGCTTTCCGAGCTCGGGCTCGGCTCGTATAAAAACGAGCTAAACAAGCCGAGCCCGAGCTTCAAAAAAAGCTCGCGAGCCGAGCCTGAGCTTGATCCAAAGCTCGTATATATTTTCAGGCTCGGCTCGGCTCGGCTCGAATAAAAACGAGCCAAGCTTGAATTTGTAGAAGCTCGGCTCGTTCGGCTCGTATTACACCCCTAGATTTGGGCACTTTATCTTATTTTGTGGGCATCTCAGTTCGTCAGAGTTCTTCTGGATTGTTCTTGTCCCAAGACAAATACACTCGAGATATAGTTGACACAACAAAGATGACAAATTGGAAACTTGTCGTCGGTGTAATACGAGCCGAGCATCGACATGCTCAAGCTCGGCTCGTTTATAAACGAGCCGAGCCCGAGCCGAGCCTAAAGTTTATACGAGCTTTAAAATGTGCTCAAGCTTGGCTCGTTTAGAAAATGAACGTGCTTGAGCCGAGCTTTTGACGAGCCGAGTCCGAGTAGCTTGGCTAAAATAATTCTCTTATAGTGTTATTTTAGCCGAACGAGCCGAGCTTTATCCGAACGAGCCGAGCATTGACATGCTCAAGCTCGGCTTGTTTATAAACGAGCCGAGCCCGAGCCGAGCCTAAAATTTATTCGAGCGTTAAATTGTGCTCAAGCTTGGCTCGTTTAGAAAGTGAACGAGCTCGAGCCGAGCTTTGGCGAGTCGAGCCCGAGCTGAGCCCGAGTAGCTTGTCTCATATTACAGCCCTAGTCGTCACCCCTACAGAGACATCAATTAAGCTCAGCGCATCCTTTGGCCCACCAGTCAGCGATCGAACTCTTTACAGAATTCTCGCCGGTGCGCTTCAGCATCTTACTTTCACTCGCCCTGATATTAGCTTCGCTGTTCAGCAGGTCTGCCTTTTCATGCATGACCCCCGAAAACCGCATTTTGCCGCCCTCAAGCGTATCATCCACTACATTGCTGGCACTTGTACTCTCGGTATTACCATCTCTCCCTCTCCCAAATCGGACTTAATTGCCTATACAAATGTTTATTGTGGAGGATGTCCGGACACTCTCGTTCTACTTCTAGCTATTGTGTGTTCTTTAATGACACTCATATCTCCTGGTCCGCGAAAAGTCAGTTTGTGGTCTCTCGGTCCAGTGCTGAAGCTGAATATCGCAAGGTTGTGAATGTTGTCTCTGAGTGTTCTTGGAGACAAAATCGGCAGCTGGAACTTCATTGTCCCTTATCAAATGCCACGGTTGTATACACTGACAACATATCTACTACATATCTTGCCAACAATCCAGTTCAGGATCAACGAACCAAACACATCAAACTCGACATTCATTTTGTCCGCGACAAGGTTGCCCTAGATCACATCAAGTTCTTCGTGTGCCTTCTGCGTTCCAATATGTTGATATCTTCACAAAGGGTATGCCTCGAAAATTATTCTTAGATTTTCGGTCCAGTCTTATTGTTCATCCTCCACCAGTTTCGATTGCGGTGGTATGATAGATTATTGTAAATACCGTAAATAGAGGTCTACCTTTATAATTATTGTAAATACGTTTACTCTATTAATATTACACATGTGACGATGGAAACCCTAAGGGGAATATTATCCACATTATCATAGTAATAAATTTGATAGTATCAAGGATCCGAAACGAATATGGCTACGACGATAATGTGAATCTCTTGCAATTGGTCTATGTTAAAGAGTCACATGTCCAGTAATAAGTAGAAATCGGTCGACGAATAACGCTTATGTTCCCTTTTTCTCATTTTTTGGATTTCCTTGGCTAGGAGCTTTGGCGGGGCAAAGAGAAAAGAGTGAAGAAACACATTATGAATGGCGCGTGAGAGTGCATGGGAATGAAGATTGAAGAAACACATTATTGGTGCATGTACTTGTGAGTAACGTTATAGGCACAGTCGAATTATTGTACTAACCTCAGACCAAATTGGAATATGAATATAATGGGGCGTTGTATTGCCACTTTTCGCCATTTTAGTGGTCCCTTTAGATTGCATTCTCCCACTCTATACACTTATTGATAAATTATCATTCTCCTCTCAAGCGTCACCCTGTATCAATCTTGTAATTATATATATTAAAAAATATGTGTAGTTATAAATATAAAAAACATTATCAAATTTAAACATACCTTATACTTTGGAGTTACGAATTAAACTACTTCTAAAACTCATTACTAGTTAAACTGACCAACCAAATGCAGTTTATTCAGAACTATAACTTGAACTACAAATAAAGCAAAGAGTTCAAGGGCTCGTGCAGAAGGATTTAATAAGCTTAATGACCTTTTAAAAGGGTTTAAATGTACAAAGTGAATAAATTATTAAGAAACTAATTAACAATAATTAGGAAAATAAATAATATCAATGACAATATATTTTCACGACCTCAATTTATTTTGATCTTATCACACATATTAAAAATGAAGATCTTATCACAGGTAATTAAGCCGGTGATAGGTGATGCACAACACCGAGCATGAATATGAGAAATTGAAAACGATTCGGACCTAAAGTCTTCGTAAACGAATCTGTCAGATGGTTGGTGGAATGTGTAAAGTAGGTGCAAGAAGTAACGTGGTTTTATAACGCTCATCTTGACTTGCCTTTGAATATACTTTATTCATTTGAAGCAATGAGTATTGAGCCAAAGTTATTGGGGTTGTCATTCTTTTTTGTTTGACGATAATATGTCGCCGGTTTGTGTGACGGCAATAGCACGCTGGTTGGTTGGCGGTCATAGGATGCTGGCAGACTAACGTCTCAGGGTGCTGATAAACTACCGTCATAGGGCGTTGGTAGGTTTAGAATATCTGTTCGAATACCAGAATTTGAACTTCACTGATTCTTTATATACATGACACAAAGAAGCTCTAAATGACCTCTACTTGAAATCAACGATGATTAATATTGTAAGGTTTGTTAAAGATTAAAAAAAACATAGTATATGACACAAAGAAGCTCTAAAGTGTTCTTCTAGAAGGCTTAAGTTTATAGCTACGTAAATTGAAGATTATCGGTTAAGATGAATGAATTATGGAAATGGGGATGATCCAATAGTGGATCGACAAGTGTCGACTGAAGCGTGTGGAGTGATAGGGACCAAAAAGGAGAGTGGGTAGCGCCAGTGAGCAATGAGCAGTTACGTAGTCACGTGGTGGCGTATGAGAGGAATCCTTTCAAATCCTGACCCATGGTAGGTCTACACGTACACCCCACCCCCTTCAATCGCCCGCTGACCCCGCACGTGACTTTCAGGCGACCCAATTTTGTCATTTCCTTCCAACCTGGAGGAGTGGACGGGAAAAGTCGTCACTGGTGGGACCAAAATATATCATGTTTTACCAACATGTTTTTATAATCAAATTAGAGAGTATAGCAAAAGAAAATTGGAGAAAATATAAATTATACTTATCGATGAATGTAATATACCAAGTTTGAAATAAACTCAAGGACTTAAGTTTGAAATAAAAAGATTTATTTATTAGAAATTATGAATTATAACTATCAATACGAGGACTTATATTTTTTTTTATTGGCCTTTTATTAAATAAATTATTAATAAAAAAATTAACATAATAGTTTTAAGAAAATAAATAACTTCAAACATGAGAATAAAATTTAACTCATATTTTTATATGGAAATTAAAGATAAAATTGGACAAAAGGGGTTCACTTATCTTGCTAAAATGTAGTGGATATTAACGAGTCTCTTAATTCGATTAATAACACAACCGTCTTCACTGATAATCAAATCCATGTATGACAAAAAAATATCATCGATGAAGATGACTATGATATTCAGCACCACCAAAAACAACAACCTTACCAAATAAAAATAGCATCAAATGAGAATACCAAAACCTAGATTGCACTAACTTAATTTGATGGCTCTAAACTTGACTTTTGGATGATCTAAATCGCTTTTTGTAACAGTCAAAAATCAAATATGGCCTAATCGGGAATTTTAGGAAGTTAAACGGGTTTAACGGAATCAAAACCGTCTTAACAAGAGATCGATACCTAGATGATATAAACCCGGTGTTATTTGGAGCATTTGGGAGCTTCAATTAATAAAAATGCAGTTGAGAAAAATGATCAGGACATCAGACATGTCTTAGATATGAAAAAACATGGAAAGGCAAAACGGCCAAAAGAGTCGCTATTTCTTTTCTTAGCGGCTAAGAAAGACGGCTTAGGAATACGCATTTTTCGAGACAATTGCGGAATAATTATCCATACAATATTCCAGATTTATTATTCCAATTTCGAGAAGTTTGGAGAAGGGGCCTTAAACCGCTTTCGGATCGGTAAAAGGATAATTATCGACTCCGCTAAAGGATAATTATCGTCTTCGCTATAAATAGATGAAATATCGTTTATTAATTCATTTTCTTTCACGTTTCCTCGTAAAAGCTCTGATTTCTCTCAACCTTCAAACTCAGATCTACTCTTCGTTTCTAATCCGATTTCAAATGCGTTTGAGTTTTTGGTTTCCTCTCTTCATTCTCTTCATTTTGGTACCGAGTTTCTGCATTTCCGAGTAAGGGAAGGTCTGGTCGAGCATATATGATATTAGGGAGGTTCCGTCGCTCAGATTCCGGTGAATTTGATGGTGTCCGAGCGTAGCCTGCGTCGTTGTGATTCCGAATCTTCTTTCGGATCGTCAATCGGGTTAGTAACGAATAAGTTATGAATTTATTCGTTTTTCGTATTGCGATTTTGCCTAAATTGACCTTAGGCTTGCCAAAATGAATAATTGGAAATTCCATTATGCTCGTTACATTATTCTGGTGATTATGGGCTGTTTGTTTGATAAGATTTGATGACAGGCGGGTTCAGAAATTGCCTGCGGGCAAAACGTTGTTCTGACAAAATTTAATTAATTAATTAAAGGTTAATTAATTAAATTGGGATTCTAGAAAATGCTATAAGCTAATTAAATTCAAAGGAATGAATTTAACTGGTGTTTGAAGCGAGAAGTTTAATACGAGGAATATGATATTCTCAACAGATGTTGTTGAAGGTTTTGGTTAACTATAGCTTAGTCTTTGTGAGCGTATCCAAGCACGATAAAGGAGGATAGTCCGAGTGGGAAACGGACTCAATAGTTGGTTTGCGAGGTTTTATTGTTCTTACCTGCGAGGTAAGTGTATATGAATTACACTTGCTTAATATATGTTATGTATTTAATATGCTATGATTTTATGCATGCTTGAGTGTATATATATGTTGTTATGATTGTATGCATGCTTATATGTATATGAGTGAGACGATGATACGATGACTTGATATTCCTTATGAAAGCATGCATGAGGTACATGAGATGATAGTGAAAAGAATATGATGAAAGAATATGATGAAAGCATGAAATTGAGTTATGATATGAAAGTGATAATATAGGATGATAATTGATTAATTAGCCCAACTGGGTCCCGCACGGGTTTCCGGGGGACGAGGTCGCTACCTGATCTACAGGGGGCCTCAAAGGTTGCTACCTGATCTACAGGGGGCCTCAGGATAAGAAAAACAGTCAGGGGTCGCTACCTGATCTACAGGGGGGCTCAAGATAAGAAAAATAGTCCAAGATCGCGACCTGATCTACAAGGGGTCTTAGGACAAGATGGCCGAGGTCGCTACCTGATCTACAGGGGGCTTATGACGCTATCGGGTTGGCCAACCGAAAGAAAAAGAAAGAAAGAAAGAAAAGAAATACGAAAGCAATGAGAAAATATATCGTACGATCAGTTGGAGCTAGTTAGTTAATTATCACCTATGCATCGATGCGATCGAGTCTAGCATGCTATATGTTATGTTATGATTATTTATATGTGATGGTATGATATGAGATGCTTATATGAGATGATAAGTTTATATGTGATGTGTGATAACATGCTTGAATGTTTATGTGAAATGTGATATGAATGGTTGTGGAATTATATGTGATGTGTGATAACATGCTTGAATGTTTATGTGAAATGTGATATGAATGGTTGTGGAATGATATGTGAATGTGGATATGTATGTGTGCTTGGAAATGTGAGGAAGGGTATGGAGTGTCCTTTGGGGACGGGATATTAGATACTTATATATATTGGGAGAGTGCGATTTGTATACCCTTACTGAGCGTGTGGCTCATTGTTGTTATATCCACATATTTTTCAGCTACTCAGACTCGGCCTGATCAAGGCAAGGACGTTGGACCCAACACCTGGATTTGAGATCATATCAGGTGGGCTGTTATGGGATGCTACCGCCTAGGATGTTTTGTATGGTTTTAAAACAGTTCAGTTTTGGTTAAACGGAGTTTATGACGTATGTTAGTATGTATATATGTTGTGAATATGGTTGTAAGATAAAGTTTTTAAAATTTACGTTTTCCGCTTTTCCGCTTATTGTTTAAACAAGGTTAATTAATTGGTAATCAACTAGAAATGAAATAGGTGGGTCACACTTTTGTTACCCGAAAACACAATGGAGATTTAGTTTTGGTGCAAAAGAAACGGTTTTAAAAGAGGAAGTCTTTGCTCTTAAAACTAAGTTGTAAGCAATTATCGGATTACAAATAAAAAAGATCGAAATCGAGGGTGACAATTTGTGCGTCATCAAGACACTCCAAGATTTTTTTAAGTTGCCTGTATGAGGTCGATATGGTTCTAACAAATCTTTGACAAAGTCCAAATTAGGTGTGTCCTTAATGAAATCAATTGGGTTGTTGACCGGTTTACCCATTTCGAAATCTCGCTATCCAACAATTTTTTTTATGATCTCAAACTTCGTGTTCTCATCGCAAGAATGTTTTAGGTTGGATTACATCTAGGAGGTAGGTTATTAGTACCACTTTCCGTTATAAAAAAAGGTGTTTTCAATGCATCGATACTAGTGTTTGAGCGTGTGTGGGACAAGCTTCTTCTAATAAAATTACAAAAAAAAAGATATAATTTTTTTCTCAAAATCAAGTTAGATTTTTTGGAGTTGTAAGAGTGTTACATCAATCTAAATTATTATTATTATTATTATTATTATTATTATTATTATTATTATTATTATTATTATTATTATTATTATGTAATAAACAATACATCTTTTCCCTCATAAAAAAAATAATATCAATGTGAAAAATACGAGATTTTAATATTAATCAATTAATGTTCTCTCAAAAGTTGAAAATGTATGATAGTAAGATATAGGTCATGATCTATGAGAATCTCCCTCACGATAAGGAGTGAGAAGTTTTATGAGATGTTGAATCAAAATAAAATTAACGATCTTGATTTCACCACATGTTCCGTGTGTGATTTTTAGGTGTACGATCGTGTACCCTTCACTCACGGTCGTGCGTCATTTGTAGCTATGAAATTATGTTCTAGTAGTGGTGGCGACCGTGCGCATTATTACGATCATAAGACGAACGGATAAACAAGTTCATCGTGCACCATATTCATATTAAATATATATGACAATAAATTACTACGCAGCCTGTTTATTATTTCTCTCCCACCAAATCATCATTTGGACAAGGTTGATCTTTTTAGTTTTATTCAACATAAAATATACTTGTTCATGACAACGGTGAATGAAAAATGAACAAGGATGGGTGCTCGATTTATAGGCGCAAGATCGTGTACCTTGTAGTGAAGCGATTGTGTCCTCGTGAGCCTTGTTATTGCGAATCTCGTGCTTCTTGTGATTGACCCCCATAGATTTACAAAGCATATAATCGTGTACACGAGACCCACATGCGGGACACTGTATTGTTTATAGGATCAAAGTCGGTGGGAGGTGGAGTAGGCCGAAGGAGCTGCTGGCGTGGCCCAGTCCAAACAAACAGATCGCTCCAAGGTAAGAGGTAGACCCGGGCCTGTGAATGGTGGGCCGAAAGAGAGAAGTTGGCCCTCACAAGAGAAGAAACAAGGCCCGTCTCACTTCCTTGTTGCTGACTAGGATGCCAACAAGGCCCGCTTTTTTGGGCTGAGTTGTTGGTTGCTTCTTCTTAGGTCTTTTATTTCATTCCTTGAGATAATTTGTCCTGTAAAATATATGTGATATTCTTTAGTCCAATCAATTCTCCATTTAATCCGGTGATAAAATGTTTCAAATTAAATTGTTGAGCACACATTATTGGATACCGTAAAGATTATGGGCCCGTTTGGTTCCAACTCCGAAAACGGAAACGGAATGGATACGAATTTAGTCCATATATATATCCTTATTCATGAAACTTTATGGAATCATTCCTTGTGGTTTAATGCAAAATTCTCTTACTTTTCCACATTTTGTACCCTATAGGGTATCAAAAGTAATCAAACTATACTCCAATTGCTTCAAATCACACGGAATGATTTCAAAAACCAAACGGGCACTATATATATATATATATATATATATATATATATATATATATATATATATATATATATATATATATATAGAATCATACTCTCATGTAAACAACCTTTATAGTGTACAATGAGAACAAATCTAATCCGTAAGATTAGAGTAATAGATGGTCAAGATTAACCATAATAAATAGGAAAAAAAAATAAAAATAAAACAAATTAGAATGAGAGTGGGGAATTGACTGCACATGAAAATCAATTTTCATTTAATTTGCTCCATTATTATATATAAAAAGATTTGTTACCTTATATTGCCCTAAAATCTCTCATTCAAATCTTCCATCTTCCATCATCGTTCAATAACCGATTATTTGTGAAACGACTCCAATGGCGAGCAATAATTCAACGATGATTAGGGTTGTTGTCGTTCGTCCAATGAAGGCACCACCGTCGTCTCCATATCAAATTTGGCCAGCCGGTTTTCTTCGCAGATCCGGACTTGAACTCGCCACGGCTCTCCCTCGAATGCCTCAGGTACCCTTCCAACATTCCTTCAGTCTCGTGCATCGCGACTCAACCGTCTATGAGACCAATTTCGTCTCGCTCACCATCAATTTCGCTCGAGGCTATTCAAAATCCGCGTTTTCCTTCATCATCGTAGTCTCGTGTCGATATTACATCATTACCATCAACAATCTTCTTGTACGACTCCAAATTTATCATCATTGCAGACCAACCGGAATCCATGATTGTCCTCATCCTCAACAGTACAAGAGAAGCATGCGCTATTGGATTTGTATTCACTGTTTATTGAGTTTTTATTCGTTGATGTATGTTAATGTATTTAGCAAAATGAGAAGGACGTTGATTTTGCTTAGATTAAGATTCAATATGTTTTTGTGGTGCTTGAAACCTTCTTTGATCTGATGAACAAAATTTGTTATTTCATTGTCATATACATGAATTATTGTACTTTAGTTTTTATTCGACACTAAATGTTGTAAATATTCGGTGGTTATATGTCTTTTATCCGGCGATTTGTTGTGGTTTGTCCGTGTATGTGCGACAACTTATTGGAAACAATTGAGTAACTAAATTTTGCAACGAATATATTATATCATATGTATGAATATATTTAGTAACACTAATCAATATTTAATAGTACACTAACGAATATTTTAAGTAATATGGTCGAATATCTTCGTATACGTATATGTTCGCGAATTGTCCGAAGATTGAAACATTGGTCTCTTCAAATTATGATCGTATATTTTTCACTATATAAATAAATAATTTATGTACCACTGACTATTAATTTCAGTTATCAATAATCGACTAAAATTTGTTGGACATGAACGAGTAATATTGGTATCATGAATGAATTCTTAATAGTATATTGACGAATATTTTCATGAACGCATACGAATACTTTTGTACAATATTAACTAGAAGAATGAAGATGATAATTGAATTGATTTAGAAATGTTGTTGATATCAATTATGGTGAATGATGAATTGAGAAATGAAAAAAAGTGCAATATGAATTCACGTTGAAAACCAAATTTGGATTTAAATGTGGAGATTAGGATAATAATAATTAGCGAGAGAATCTCTAACTACCATATTTGACTATAATTATTATGGAGAGTGTAATGCACCCTCTTTAATTGGAGAGTGGAGTAAAATATTCCCTAAAATTTGGTTTAATTAAGACCATTAGATCAAATCAATCCTATGGTTAACGTGTGTTCTCATTGAACACTATAAGGGCTGTTTAAATGTGAGCCAAACTCTATATATATATATATATATATATATATATATATATATATATATATATATATAACCTTTCTTGCATAAAGAAGAACCTCTACGAAGTGTTGGATTAATGAAATGAAAATTTCAAATTAAATGACCATCGTATGTAACCTTTCTTTCATTTCGTTTTCGATTCCGGAGTTAAAACCAAACGGGCACTATCTATCTATCTATCAATCTATCTATCTATCTATCTATCTATCTATCTATAACCTCTCTTGCATAAAGAAGAACCTCTACGAAGTGTTGGATTAATAAAATGAAAATTTCAAATTAAATGACCATCGTATGTATTCCTAGGATAGAAGTATTGGATCAAAATGTTGATTATATTATGGGCTGGATAATCAAATAATGTAGTATTACAATGCACCATCGTGCTTCTTAATAGTCATTGAATGTGCACTTTACCTTATGGGCTAGCTCAAATATATTTTTATGATAACACTCCTATTAAATTATAATAGGTAACAAGCATGCACTTTAGCTTATGAACTAGCACGTTTGCGTTATGTATAGTAACGATTGTGCTTCATACTATAGTAGGTAACGGGTGTGAACTTTAGCTAATGAACTAACCCTAATATGTTTTTATATGATAACATTCGTGTTACCTTATTATATGCATCTACACGAGCGTGCAAGTTAAATGAAAAAAGATGTCGATGATTTGTTTGTCCAGTGGTTAATAATTATGTTTGGAATGATTGTTACATGTTCATATAGATTTTAAAAAACCAATTTCCTCTTTTTATTCTTTTTTAGCCAGGTCCAACTCATGCACATATATCTTGTGATATAACTTTTCTCCTCTTTCCTTTATGTGATGTATGGTTCACGCCACAAGAAACCATTGTACAATAATCTTCTTTACTGCACATGGCCCCATACTTATTTCTTATTTTCGTCCTTCAATGAACGACGTTGCATCTTAGTTCCCACATTGATCAAGTAAGACTAAACATGGCTAGAAAAAATTATTAGGAGCTACATAAAAGATTAATAAAAGTCATAAGGGGCTATGAAGATGGAAATCATGCTCAAGGTAGTTTCAAAATAATAAGCTTAACAAAGACATGCTTTAATCAATTTCACAAGTGTAAACGAAAAAACAAGATGTAGTCAGGTAGCCAATATTAAATTCTAGATAATCAAAGAATATATGAGAACACTCTTGAAAAAAAAATACACAAACAATATGTGCATAAGGTGAAAAGAAACCTCACAAGTTTATGTCATGAAACATATTCACTCACCAACCTAAAATTCAATGACATTGGCAAGGTTTAAGAGCAAGATCTCGAGCATCATCAATCGGTATAAAGTCAAAAGAGAAATATCAAATTTCCAGGGAATTAGATAGTATAAAACAAAAGATGTATGTTGACAAAAAAGGGCCGGTCTATCGGCTAGGAGGGTCCCAATCGATTAGTTACCCCTTTACAAATTGTATAAAAGATGCAGAAACCATAAACGTGAAGAAAGTTGTGCTCAATCAATCGGCCAATAGGGTACGGGTCGATCGGCAGAGACTAAAGAGAGATCTCGAAAATAGATGAGAAATTTTAAAAAAGATGAGAGGAAATTTTAAATACATTTGAAAACCATTTGTATGTGCCCATACTTAAATCCATCAGTGTCCTCAATGTAAAAATAGTAAAATAAAAGCAATGGAAAACTCACAAAGTGGTCTATGGTTACATCTTTAGCGGCGCTTATTTTAGTTCTTTTAGCTAAACCTGGTTTGTTATTTCGATGGAGAAATGTTGTTGACCAATGCATCGTCCGGAAAGGAGTCATCGATTGGATGAGAGGCAGGCATGATGCCGGTTGCATCAGATGGTAGTCATGAGAGATGACACCAACTTTAAAGAGAATATTGCTCTTGTTGTTAATGAGAACATCCACCACCTTGATACGCGAGATCTTTGATTATGGAACATCATCTCATATATGTCTAGGAGAGTGATTTTTAACTTACAAACATGTGGTGTTTCCAAGACCAAGAAATTGATATCTCTTAGTTGTGTGGAGAATAAAGAGTTAATTTAAAGGTAAATGTTGAACTCTACTGTCTATGGGAGTTTTGACTTAATTTTAAAAGACGTCAAGCATATAATTTAATTTAAGGCAGCAAGGATCTATCATATCACACATTGGTTTTGGTACATCTTGTTCTAAAGAGCAAATTTAAGGGGTAACTTATTTACGCCTCATTTTTGTCAAATTAAAAGTCCCATCTATTTAGTTGTCTTACTTTTATATTTTTTCTTTTTATCCATAACTTTTTAGAATTTATATTTAAGGTACATAGTTTATTATAAGCTGCATTTATATCCTTGTTTAATACTTTAAGTCTTATTTTGTATTTTTTGTGTGATCTTGTCATTTGGTATTAGAGTCAAGTGCTTAAGTAAAACATTTAAACGCTGGACAAAGCCATCAAGAAGCTATTTTAAATACTATAATCGAAGATATTGCAGATTTGAAAGCAACTTTAATTAAGTTGCGAACAACCCTTACAAAATATAAGGAAGAAATATCTGCTACTTTATTATCCATAGAGAATAAAATAAAAAATTAGTTCTTGAAATTACCAACGAAATTAGACATCTTGGCGCAACACCTTTCTTAAACCTTCCAACAAAAAAACCAGTCGGTTTTTCTTATAATTATCCTTTTGAAAATGAAAATCCCCAAAAGAGGTTTTTAGTACCAAGTTTAACTAAAAAACCCGAAACGAAAGAAGAACCTGAAGAAGAGTTAGAAAATCAAGGAGACACTTGATACGCCTGACAAAGAAATGAGTTCTTTGAGTAGTGACGAATCTGTTTACTACATTGATGAAAAAGAAATGTATCAGCAAATGGGATTAATCAAACATAAAGACCTAGAAACTATTCCCTTAAGTGAATTTAAAAGAAAACTAGATAAAAAGATGGAAAAAAGAGTTGTAGATGTTAATGAAGTGAAAGAAGAAATAGTTCCAGAAAAAGAAGTTAACAAGGCTACTAGATCTTATTATCGAGAATATGAACAAGGGTCAACGAGTCAACAAAGAGTTAATCTAAAACCCAAATTTTTTAAGAGAGAACAACTAAATTCGGAGTTAAGATTATGTCAAACCATAGACCTAACAAAAGAGAACTTTTGCTTGAACCCATAAGTGAAACCGGATATAAGCTTAATCTAGATGGAGTAAGAAACCGAGAAGATGTGTTAGACTTTTGGAAGAAAAGTATGATGAGTGTCTTAAACATGAACGCTGAATGGAGATCTGTAAATTTTTTAAATTATATCGAACATAGTTTGTATGAGATTGTGGCAGATTGATATGAATCAATCGATGAAGAAATTAAAGAAACCTTAAGGGCAATAGAACCGCCAAATATTATGTTTAGGCAATTCTGCAAAGCCTTAGAATCTGAGTTTATTGGAGACAGAGATGATAAAGATAAAAAAATTAATCGAATGGCAAAGAAAATTAAATGTAACACCCCAAGTTTCACAACTCAGGGAGCTACTGGTTAGGACCTCACAGTGGGTCCCGACCTTAGTTTGACAACAACTTAACTAGATCTTACAACAAGGCACATATAAGGAAACTCATAAATCATAAAGTATGTTTTAACAAAACAATGAATGTGACCAGAAAACTAACAGCCGGAAATAACAAAGTCTCACAATCTGAGAAAAAGAAACAGTCCTAACTGAAAGACCAACAAAAGAGACTGCACCCCGTCCTAAGGAGTACGACACCCGACTGTTCACTACCATCCGGATCACTCGACATCTGCTTTAACCTGTGGCTAGTCTAAACAACGATAAACAGTTAGCTAACTAATCAAATATAAGTAGAAAGATATATAGTACAAACACACAAAAGAAGAATATAACACTCAATATGCGGGCACACAATCCGGTTATTATCTGACAACGTATGTGATTCACTTCATCCGGTTTTAAAAGTTGTAGCACGAGAAATCTTAAGATTCTCGCCTCCGTTCCTTATCCAACTGGTGATGGTTTGGCACACCTCCACCGGTGGCGTCCCCGCAAACCAAGTATGGACTAGTCCCGAAAGAAACCCCCATCGCCCTCGGGCTAACTTAGCAGAATGCTACCGCCCGTTACTCTTAGGCCAGATATGTAAGTCGGTCGATGATTACTATGAAATACACTAGTACACACATCATTCAAACACCACTATCATCATTCACACTCATATCTGACAGCTAGCTAAGTAAGCCCAAATGACTTACCTGATCCAAGTCTCGACTCTTTGTAAACACAACTCGGTCTGTAACTGTAGCAACTCAGTTGTCTGTCAAAGGAGGTAAGTGCGTCAGCACACTTCCTAGGTAATTAGAAGTCTAAAACTTCTAAGATAGGACATCTGATTACAACATAATTGATTACAATACTAATTTATGGTAAAATGATTATTTTACCCTTGGTCCCGAACATCCAAAAATTCCATAATTTATGCTCAAACTCTTATTTGAGACTAAAATACCATATTCTAACTCCTAAAAATGAGGTTGGTTACAAACTGGCAAATTACCCATTTTCCTATTTTCCGAAAGATCATTAAGGTCCAACTTCGGCTTCAAATATGAAATTCGAATAAACTTATAAAAATTCCGAAATAATTCTCTAGATTATCTATGATATCCAATCTACTCATAGAAGTAAGAATTTCTTAAAACTATTAAACTACCACTTCTACAAAAATCTTTAAAGTTGGTTCCAACACTTAAAATTTTCTATACTTAGTCAAATTTCACTGCTGAAAAAACAGCTCAACTACCCTACTTTGGAACCTTATAACTTCTAATCCGACCGTTTATTTATTCTCAAATTTTAGCACAATAAACTACATATATCCATATATTATCTAGCAAAATTTCAACGGTGGATCTTCAACCAATCTCCTTAACATTGATCTACAACAGTGACCATTTTCACTTACAAAACTGAGGTTTGAAATGAGTTTCTCACTTCTATTCCTACTGCTCACATTTACAGCAATAACAACATTCCTATAGGTCTCTATTTCAAGTCCGGTCATCAACATATCTCTTCCTTTACACTACCAGAACTCCCTAGTTTGATCCTCCCTACTACTGAAATTCTGTAACCTTTACCAACAACTTAGGTTCGATTCTTATGGAGAGTGCTATCATATGCATACAATTACTTCTCCGGGTATGGACTAAGGAGGTTTGAAGGTGTGCTTACCACTCAGCTTGCCCTATTCGTCCCTTACTGGCGTGTATGCTGCAGACAGGACCTTTTCTTTCTACCAACTGCGTTGTACAGAGGAGGATGATTGAAATGGTTGCACATGATAAGCAAGGCTTCAAGGGTTAAAAAGGCTTACAAGACTGCACTGGTTATGGGCTTGTCAACAAGGGGATGTAACTTCAGCTTTGGATCGACTGCATCAGATGGAGGTGAGAGGTTATAATGATTATGTAATAGATCTCTGTAAACTAGGCATGAAGGAGGTGTCATACATGCGTCCTACTACAGTGAGTCTTCTGGCGTTCCCTATCTGTGATGATGGACGGCTCCGGTACTCTACTCCAGAGGTGACAGAGGGAGAGCGACAAAAACAATCGGTTACTACTGTGAGAGGCTATGTGCTGCAGAAGGAAAGGGCGGGAAGGAAGTTGAACGTAGACGGGAATGGGGAAGTGGCTACTGCTGAAATTGCTCTCCTTTCTGAGTGAAGTCAGGAGCCGTTACAGAAGATATTCTTTCTTAAAAAACAACAGCTGTTACGTGAGATAACGAAGGGAAAAAGCTGGCTGTAAAAATGTGGGAGATAGGGGCAATTGATGTGCTTCTTGGGTTGCGAAGTAAGGAGCAACATGCCACATCTGATGGAGTTCTGGGATGGAACCAAAGCGCCTTTGGGTTGTCGCAAGCATCATTAAGCGGCTGAGTGCATGGGCTGCTGAAGGTGTGATTGCTTGGCATCATAAATTCGGCGTGGGCTAGGTGTAACACCCCGAATCCGCGGGACTCGGAGTGTCACATTGGGCTAGGATCTCACAATGGATCTTGACCCTAGCTTGACAACAAGTTCACTGTACCTTACAACATGACACTGACAGATATAAAACAAATGCATAAAACAGTATAAAATGTACGACCCAAAGTAAACAACAACATAGCCGAGTATATAAATCGACATCCTCACATAGGAGGTACAAAAGATCATCCTCACGCAGGAGGGGAAACACAACCACCCCAAACCAACCACCTAATGTACGAGAGTCCTCGGCCTGTCACCCTGCCAGATCACCCAGTAGCGCCTAACCTGTAAACATCTACAACACGGTATGAAACCGTAAGCTAACCATACATATATGAGGTAATGCATAAGCACAAGCACAATCATGAAAGATAAACACATCAGCATGCTATCACACATTTACCCATTTATTATCTTTATATAATGACCATTCACTCAAAAATCGTATATATATATATATATATATATATATATATATATATATATATATATATATATATATATATATATATATATATATATATATATATATATATATATATAGATGAAATTATGTGACACGAGGACCGATACATCTCCGCCTCTGAGTTCAATGTCCAGCTGTACGAGTATCGGTCACACAATCCGTGTACCCTATGGGAGTGGATTGCGCCCTTCTTGTAAACCAGTCTGGCCCGACATCAGAGAACCTCCCAGACTCCACGGCGGGATGAAAGGGAAATGTTATCACAGCCACGCAGTGGGGCAGTCAATAGAACATAGGTCGATAAAAACGATAACTCATGCTATCATAGCAAACATATAAAGCACACACCACTCATGCAAACACCCAATATATGGATGGTAGCTAAGTAAGTCCTACGGACTTACCTCAACCTCGATCGAACTCAACCACGATCACCTCTACACTGGAGGGATAACACAGCCTATAAACAAGGTATAAAGAGATGTCACATCTCTTATCAAGCAAAGGGTCACACCTAGACCCAAAGGGATCCATAGGGATCATATACATCCTATAACCTCGAATAATATGCTAAACCTTAAAGCCACATCAGGGCATATATCCAATTCATGATCTCATCATCAAACTAAAAATCCCATAATTACCAGAATAATGTAACGAGCATAATGAATATTCCAATTATCCATTTTAATCAACTTAAGGTCAATTTATACTAACCCGCAATACTGAAAACGAATAAATTCATAACTTATTCGTTACTAACCCGATATACGATCCGGAAGAAGATACGAACTCCTGGCAACGCAGGGAGTAAGAGCACGATAAGAAACTCCGCGTCCGATGACTTGCGGTGGTCGTCGGTGTGCCGATAGCTGTAAACGGAAACTTTACCAAAAAGCTAACAAACGGGAAACTAAGTTGGCACCACGTTGAAGAGAACAAGATAAGTGACTCGTTGGTACAAACGGATTTGAAAATGGATCAAAGATGGAGGATGTATAAGAGATTGAAGAAGGGTCGAATGTTCGCTTCTTCGCTCGCTCTCTTTTCTCTGTAATTGAATTGAATTGCATTTGCAATTGTGATAGGAAGAAGATAACAACCGCCTTCTCTCTGTAATATATATCAACATACACTTATATAAAATATAATGTATTATATATAAGCATTTACATGAAGCTTCTGACGCTTCTCCAACTTTTGATTTTATATATATATATATATATATATATATATATATATATATATATATATATATATATATATATATATATATATATATATATATATATATATATGTATTTATATATATTATAATGATGTTTATCTAACACATTTAATTAAAACGCGTTTATAATTTCCGGTATCCAAATTTTATCAAATTGGAATAGAAATTCTGGAATCTTATCGGGATAGTTAATCCATAATTATCTCGTACAAGGGGCATTCTTAAGCCGCATTTCTTAACCGCTAAGAAACGAAATAACGACTCTTTTGTCCGTTTTGTCTCTCCATGTTATTTCATATCTAGGACATATCCGATGTCCTGATCATTTCTCTCAACTGAATTTTTATTAATTGGAGCTCCCAAATGCTTCAAATAACACTGGAGGGTAAAAATAATTACCTGGGGGAAAAAGTAAAAATTTCCCCGAACGTCCAAAATTACACTAGGAACATAACGGTGGGACTCATACTCATCACTTGCGAAATCTTCGCGAGTTATATGTCAATTACTATCAACGATTAAGTTAATCAACATTAATTAGAATTTGGAAATCCTAGCTATTGCACTAGGGCAAGGCAAGCAAAAGAGTTGGGTTGACACAAGAGAACAAGGTGGGTTGAGTATGTCTAGGCTTTGTCACAGCCTTGTCAAAACATGTCATGACTTTGTCAAGCCCATGCATGGCCTTGTCATGCTCTTGTCATGGTCTCGTCCTGCTCTCGTCAAAAGGACGTCATGACTTTGTCAAGGACACGTCATGATAAAATTAGGGTTTGATAGATTAGGGTTTGATATAAAATCCTATAATTTTATGTGAAGTGAGGTTACATAAAATGATAAAATTTTGAGATAGTGTACTACTAGGTAGACAGAGGAAGATCAACGGATTAAATTCCGGTTTGCTACAGAATTAAATGGAATAAAAATTCCGGATATTACATCAGTACCCCCTTAAAATAAGTTTCGTCCCGAAACTTAGAATAAGGTATCTAATCAAATGACTCTCATAAATAAGCTTGTATACTCTGGTTTCACTATATTTTAACCTCGTTTTCTAGCATGCAAAACTACTCAATCATCACAATCAGACGACACATAAAACGTAATCACTCATTCTAACACATAATCACAGAAGTCACACAAACAACGTCTAAGTACTAACCCGTCAGTATGGAGGTAGCAACGATCCCTACAAAGAACTCAAGATAGTTACGTCTAATACTCTCCTCTGTCTCCCAAGTAGCCTTATCGGCCCCTCGTCTAGGCCATTGGATCCTCAACATCGGTATCTCCTTGGACCGCAGATGTCTAGTACTGCGCTGAAGGATGGCTACTGGGTGCTCCACAAAAGTATGGTCAGGCTCAACTATTAGATCCTCATGACTGATGACGTGCCTCGGGTCCGGAATGTACTCTCTCAGCTGAGATACATGGAAGACCGGATGGACCCCCTCCAACCCCGGTGGCAGTACTAATCGGTAGGCAACCTCCCCGACTCTCTCTAGTATCTCAAATGGTCCGACATATCGGGGACTCAACTTCCCCTTAATGCCGAAATGCCGGACGCCTCTCGTCGGTGACACTCTCAACCACACCTGTGCACCTACTCTAAACTCCAGAGGTCGACGCCTCTTGTCATCGTAGGATTTTTGACGACTCTGAGCTGCTAACATCCGCTCTTGGACCAATGAAATCCGGGCGATGTCATCCTGTATCTGATATGGAGCTACTCCATCAGCCTTGCTGGGCTCATCCCAGCACAATGGTGTAGGACATCTCCGCCCGTACAAAGCCTCATAAGGGGTCATCCCAATAGACGCGTGCCAACTGTTATTATATGAAAACTCTACAAGTGGGAGGTGATCGGGCCATACCTGTCCCCAATCCAGTACACAGGCTCGCAACATGTCCTCTAATGTCTGGATGGTCTTCTCAGACTGACTATCGGTCTGTGGGTGATAAGAGTGGTAAAGTGGAGACTCGTCCGCAAAGTAGTATGTACCTGCTGCCAAAATCTCGAGGTGAAACGTCCATCCCTGTCGGAGACGATAGTCCTCGGTACTCCATGGAGTCTCACAATATGTCTGGTAAACTCCTCAACTAGACGACTTACCGGCCACGTTTCCTTAATCGGAATGAAACGTGCGGTCTTCGTCAGACGGTCTACTACCACCCAAATAGCATCAAAACCTCTGCTGAGTCTCAATCCTATGACAAAGTCCATAGATATATCCTCCCACTTCCATTGTGGTACTGGCAGTGGGTGGAGCTCTCCTCCGAACCTACGATGCTCAATCTTGACATGCTGATAGGTCGCACACTGAGCTACATACCGAGCCACGTCTGGCTTCAAACCACCCCACCAGAAGGAACGTCTCACGTCCTTGTACATCTTACTCGCTCCAGGATGTACTGAGTATGGGGTAGCATGAGCCTCACATAATATCCTCTATCTCAACTCACAATCTGATGGCACACAAATACGGTCCTGACGTCTCATCACTCCATCAGCACACATAGTGAACTGAGAGGCCTCATCTCGAGACATCCTATCTCGGATCCGGGTCAAAGTCGGACAAGTCTCCTACTTTTGTCGGATCTCACCCAACAGATCAGGAAGTAACTCCAAGGTAGCCAACTGATGGTTTGTATCTGGGAACTGAATCTTGACCTCCAACCAAGCCAAATCCCTCTACAACTGCGGCTATACTGTCAACCGGGCTATCGCCTCCTCCCGAGGAGTCTTCCGGCTCAAAGCGTCAGCAACTACATTCGCCTTTCCGGGGTCGTAGAGAATCTCAAGGTCGAAATCCTTAATCAACTCTAGCCACCGCCTCTGGCGGTTATTCAACTCCCGCTGAGTGAATATGTACTTTAGACTCTTATGGTCTGTGAAGATCTGACATGTCGCCCCATAGAGATAGTGACGCCAGATCTTAAGAGCATGGACTACTGCAGCTAACTCTAGGTTGTATGTGGGGTAGTTCTCCTCATAAGTCTTCAACTGGCGAGATGCATAGGCTATGACCTTACCCCTCTACATCAAGACACACCCCAAACCCAGCTTGGATGCGTCACTGTATACCACAAAGTCCTCTATACCCTCAAATTGTGCTAAAATCGGAGCAGATGTCAATCTCCTCTCCAGCTCCTCAAAACTCTGTTGACACGGCTCAGACCAGATGAACCGAGTAGTCTTCCTCAGAAGACAGGTAAGTGGTCGGCCAATCAAGGAAAACCCTTGCACAAACCGGCGGTAATAACCCGCCAAACCTAG
Source organism: Fagopyrum esculentum (assembly GCA_033239045.1). Taxonomy (NCBI): domain Eukaryota; kingdom Viridiplantae; phylum Streptophyta; class Magnoliopsida; order Caryophyllales; family Polygonaceae; genus Fagopyrum; species Fagopyrum esculentum. Next base: position 16,186,701 of record BSUD01000001.1, on the reverse strand, counting down.
AAAGCTGCGAACCTCCTTAACATTCTTAGGGGGTTGCCAAGAAGACACTAACTCGATCTTCGCCGGATCGACCTTAATCCCCTCATTAGTCACTACATGGCCTAGGAAAGCCACCTCTGACATCCAAAACTCGCACTTGGACAACTTAGCATAAAGCTGGATGTCCTGCAGAACCTGTAACACTGTCCTCAAGTGCCTGGCGTGCTCCTCTCGACTCCTAGAGTAAACTAGGATGTCGTCAATGAAGACCACTACGAACTGATCTAAGAAGTCGATGAAAATCCCGTTCATCAACTCCATGAATACCACTGGCGCATTAGTGAGCCCAAATGGCATCACTACAAACTCATAATGACCATACTTAGTCCGGAATGTCGTGTTAGGTATGTCCTGATCTCTCACCCTCAGCTGGTGATAACCTGATCTCAAGTCTATCCTCGAAAACACAAACGCTCCAAGCAACTGGTCCAACAAATCATCTATGCGTGGCAGTGGATACTTGTTCTTTATGGTGACCCTGTTCAACTCTTTGTAATCGATGCATAGCCTCATCGATCCATCCTTCTTCCTCACAAACAACACCGGTGCTCCCCAAGGAGAAACACTAGGGCGTATGAAGCCCTTCTCTACTAACTCCTCTAACTGCTTCTTCAATTCAAGCAGCTCTATCGGTGCCATGCGGTACGGGGCCTTTGAGATCGGTCTCATGCCTGATTCTAGCTCAATTTAAAATCAACACTCCTCTGTGGGGGTAACCCTGGCAGATCATCGCTGAATACCTCTACAAAGTCGCATGCGACTCGTATCTCCTCTACTATCAGGCTCTTGCGTTCCTTCATGGCATAACACCGGAAGGCCTCGCAACCCTGTGCTATCAGTCTCGATGCTCTCACTGCGCTGATAACTGTGCCGGACTTTTTGAGGTCCCAACCTTGAAATATCACTCTATGACCCTCCTCCGTGGCGACAGTCACAATTCTCCTACCAATGTCTAAGACCGCTCCATGTCTCGTCATCCAGTCTATCCCTAAGATCACGTCCTCATATGCTAAGGGCATGACTAGGAAATATACCAACCAATCCCGATCTCCCAGATGAATAGGACAGTCATGTATCTCTTGGGATCCTCTAATCTTACCCCCATCACATAACCCAACTACAAAAGGTACACCCTCTACCGTAGCTAAGGACAACCTATCTACACATGTATCTGATATAAAGGAGTGCGTAGCACCCGTATCAAACAAAACTCGCACAAGCAAATCATGAATCCAGATAGTACCTGTGGTTGCAAGTGATGCTGGCTGATCAACACTCCTAATCTCAAACACTCTCGCCGGGGCTCCTTTGGTATCAGTAGTACCACCACGTCCCCTACCACGGCCTGATCTCTGTGCAGTACTATGTGAAGCAGGGTGTCCTAGAGCCCGGTACTGCTACTACTGCTGACTCGGCGCTCGGTACTGAGGAGGCCTCTGTCCACTCCTCTCAACACATGTAGGGGAAGAACCTTGCTGTGACGGAGCTCTGCCCTGATGGCAGAAAGTAGAGATATGTCCTGGCTTCCCACAAGTGAAGTAGGTAGTAGGTGGCCTCTTATAATCTGGCATGAGATGATCACGAATGCCGCAGTTAAAACACTGCCGCTCTCTACCAGAAGCCTGGGTTGTAGTGTGATAGCTCGGCCTCCCCTGAGTCTGCCCTCGTCCAAACCCGGATACCGCTGTACCACCACTAGCATAACCTGTCCTCTGCCGCTTATCCAGTCTACCAGACTGAACTGCTCTCCTCGGAACTGACCTATCTCTCTCATATGCAGAAGCCCTATCCTGATAATCTGACAGAATCTCGCAACGAAATCCTGCCAGATAAGAACGGGTGCTCTCTCTCAATCTCCGGGAGAAGAGGTACACATGCTGCTCTTCCGGAGGTACAACTGGTCCAAGTAGGGTCAACTTTTCTGAAATTTCTTAACTGCCTCCGCAATCGGAATATCCTCAAATTCCGCCTCGATGAAGTCTTGAAACCTCTCTCTCCTCAACGAGGCAAGGCAATACCTCTCTCTAATAATACTCCTCATCTACTCCCAAATGGTGACTTGGCTACGAATGGTCCGCCACCAGGAATGAGCATCCTCCGTGAACAAGGTCTCTACTAACTCTACCTGTCGATCCTTTGGGCAACGTATTGCTTCTAGTGCAGTCTCTACACGCCCTATCCAATGCTCCACCTCCAACCCTATATCTCTATTGAATGAAGGAACTTTCTGGGAGTTGAAAGCCTTCAACCACTCATCCTCCTCGGGGCTCTAGACCCAACATGAGCTCTGTCAGCCTCAACTCTCCTCTCAGGCACAACCGGCGCCTGAGTCACTCTCTGTGTTACCTGAACTTACCTAGCCGGTACTGGTGGTACCTGGGCAAGTCTCTTTGCCCTGGCAGCCTCCTCCATACGCTGGACGTATGCTCTATAATCTCTGTACTCAAATGCCCCTATAGAAACGCGTCCTGACTCAGTCGAACGTGCTCCAAGCCTAGCAACGGTCTCATTCCCGACCTCGGGAACCATACTCTCAGCTACCTCTTCCATTGTAGCATCTGACATGCTCGCTACTGGTGGATCCTCTCGAGGAGCTCGTCATCGACCTCTCGCCAATGGAGGTCTACCTCCACGGCCACGACCTCTAACAATAGAAGTCCTATCAACTCTATCCTGTCTAGTTGGAGGAAGAAGTGGACGACCTCTACCCCAACCAGTCGCTGGTGTAGCCCTAGTACGTGCCATCTACACGAGCGATAACAACTATAGTTATATTCTAACTAATCTGTCAAAAGCCGTAAAAGTCTGAAGTGATCATACTAAGAATACCGAGATCTACGGAGGTAGTGGTGGTTGTTCGTACTTTCTATCCCAACCCGACTAGGCATGCAATTTGAAAACCAAAATTCATTTGGAAAACTCAGACCCCTTTCGGGTTCTGCTTATTTACTTATTTGACCTTTTAGAAGATCTCAAGTGCCATTGTTGTCAACCTAGAGCTTTGATACCATGTTGTAACACCCCAAGTTTCACAACTCGGAGAGCTACTGGTTAGGACGTCACAGTGGGTCCCGACCTTAGTTTGACAACAACTTAACTAGATCTTACAACAAGGCACAAACAAGGAAACTAAAAAATCATAAAGAATGTTTTAACAAAACAATGAATGTGACCACAAAACTGACAGCCGGAAATAACAAAGTCTCATAATCTGAGAAAAATAAACAGTCCTAACTGAAAGACCAACAAAAGAGATTGCACCCCGTCCTAAGGAGTACGACACCCCAGCTGTCCACTACCATCCGGATTACTCGGCATCTGCTCTAACCTGTGGCAAGTCTAAACAACGATAAACAGTTAGCTAACTAATCAAATACAAGTAGAAAGATACATAGCACAAACACACAGAAGAAGAATATAACACTCAACATGCGGGCACACAATCCGGTTATTATCTAACAACTTATGTGATTCACATCATCCGGTTTTTAAAGTTGTAGCACGAGAAATCTTAAGATTCTCGCCTCTGTTCCTTATCCAACTGGTAATGGTTTGGCACACCTCCACCGGTGGCGTCCCCGCGAACCAAGTATGGACTAGTCCCGAAAGAAACCCCCAGCGCCCTCGAGCTAACTTAACAAAATGATACCGCCCGTTACTCTTAGGCCAGATATGTAAGTCGGTCGATGATTACTATGAAATACACTAGTACACACATCATTCAAACACCACTATCATCATTCACACTCATATATGACAACTAGCTAAGTAAGCCCAAATGACTTACCTAATTCAAGTCTCGACTCTCTGTAAACACAACTCGGTCTGTAACTGTAGCAACTCAGTTGTCTGTCAAAGGAGGTAAGTGCGTCAACACACTTCCTAGGTAATTATAAGTCTAAGACTTCTAAGATAGGAAATCTTATTACAACATAATTGATTACAATACTAATTTAAGGTATGACTATTTTACCCTTGGTCCCGAAACTTCCAAAAATTCCATAATTTATGCTCAAACTCTTATTTGAGACTAAAATACCATATTCTAACTCCTAAATATGAGTTTGGTTACAAACTGGCAAATTACCCATTTTCCTATTTTCCGAAAGATCATTAAGGTCCAACTTCGGCTTCAAATATGAAATTCGAATAAACTTATAAAAATTCCGAAATAATTCTCTAGATTATCTATGATATCCAACTACTCATAGGAGCAAGAATTTTTTAAAACTGTTAAACTATCACTTCTACAAAAATCTTTAAAGTTGGTTCCAACACTTAAATTTTTCTATACTTAGTCAAATTTCACTGTTGGAAAAACAGCTCAACTACCCTACTTTGGAACCTTATAACTTCTAATTCGACCGTTCATTTATTCTCAAATTTTAGCACAGTAAACTACATATATCCATCTATTATCTAGCAAAATTTCAACGGTGGATCTTCAACCAATCTCCTTAACATTGATCTACAACAGTGACCATTTCCACTTACAAAACTGAGGTTTGAAATTAGTTTCTCAGTTCTATTCCTACTGCTCACATTTACAGCAATAACAACATTCCTATAGGTCTCTAGTTCGAATCCGGTCATCAACATATCTCTTCCTTTACACTACCAGAAGTCCCTAGTTCGATCCTCCCTACTATTGAAATTATGTAACCTTTACCAACAACTTAGGTTCGATTCTTATGGAGACTGCTATCATAAGCATACAATTACTTCTCCGGGTATGAACTAAGGTGGTTTGAAGGTGTGCTTACCACTCAGCTTGCCCTATTCGTCCCTTACCGGCGTGTATGCTGCAGACATGACCTTTCCTTTCTACCAACTGCGCTGTACAGAGGAGGAGGATTGAAATGGTTGCACATGATAAGCAAGGCTTCAAGGGTTAAAAAGTTTTACAAGACTGCACTGGTTCTGGGCTTGTCGACAGGGGGATGCAACTTCAGCTTTGGATCGACTACATCAGATAGAGGTGAAAGGTTAGTGACTATGTAATAGATCTCTGTAAACTGGGCATGAAGGAGGTGTCATACCTGCGTCCTACTATAGTGAGTTTTATGGCGTTCCCTATCTGTGATGATGGACGGCTCCGGTACTCTACTCCAGAGGTGACTGAGGGAGAGCGACAAAAACAATCGGTTACTGCTGTGAGAGGCTATCTGTTGCAAAAGGAAAGGGTGGGAAGGAAGTTGAACGTAGACGGGAAAGGGGAAGTGGCTACTGCTGAAATTGCTCTCCTTTCTGCGTGAAGTTAGGAGCCGTTACAGAAGATATTCTTTCCTAAAAAAACAGCAATTGTTACGTGAGATAAGGAAGGGAAAGAGCTGGTTGTTAAAACGTGGGAGATAGGGGCAATTGCTGTGCTTCTTGGGTTGCGAAGTAAGGAGCAGCAAGCCACATCTGATGGAGTTCTGGGCTGGAACCAAAGTGCCTCTAGGCTGCCGCAAGCATCATTAAGTGGCTGAGTGCATGGGCTGTTGAAGGTATGATTGCTGGGCAACATAATATCGGGGTGGGTTGGGGCAAGGCAAGCAAAAGAGTTGGGTTGACACAAGAGAACAAAGTGGGCTGAGTATGTCTAGGATTTGTCACAACCTTGTCAAAACATGCCATGGCTTTGTCAAGCTTATGCATGGCCTTTTCATATTCTTGTCACGGTCTCGTCCTGGTCTTGTCAAAAGGACGTCATGACTTTGTCAAGGACATGTCATGATAAAACTAGGGTTTGATAGATTAGGGTTTGATATAAATCCTATCATTTTATGTGAAGTGAGGTTACATAAAATGATAAAATTTTGAGATAGTGTACTACTAGGTAGATAGAGGAAGATCAATAGATTAAATTCCGGTTTGCTACGGAATTAAATGGAATAAAAATTCCGGATATTACATTAAATACTCTTGAAATTTGTAATATGAGATATTTGAAAAATTATATTTCAGACTTTGAGTACTATTACTATAAGGTGGGAGAAAACGGTATAAACCTTCAAATGTTAGTCGATAAACTCTCCATCAATGAAGAAATTAGTGAAGGGTACCAAGAATGGATAGAAAATACAACTCTAGAGATACCCTAGAAAACATATTAAGATTCATTAAAAAATGGGTGGAGACAAAATGTCAAGAAGTTAAGGGCACCCAACACATGAAATGACAATTTCTAAATATGTTGGGATCTACCTGAAGAATGGGGATTTAACCGAAGAGATAATTAGAAAAACAGTTGTGGAATAAAGTATTATAGGAAGAAAAGCTTTAATAAACAAAGAGGGGGGAAATATCAGAAAAAATAATCGAAAACCCTTTGTTAATAAAAGAAGATTTTTTTAGAAAAGCCTCTTACTGTCCCGAAAAGAAAAAGAGTTGCAATTGTAGAGCTTGCGGGAAAATAGGTCATTATGCTAATGAATGAAAAAATAGAAAGAATAATAAACTTGCTGAAGCTTTAGGGAGATTAGATTATATTGAAATAACAGAAGAAGAAACTCTTGACCTAGCCTTAAATAATAATAATAAAGATATTGTAGAAGTAGTAGAGGAAGAAGAAGCTCAGAAAGTTAAGATTATGAGGAAGTATGTGAAATGATGCAAGGAGAGGATAATGAAGCTCAAAGAAAAATGGAAGAAATGTTTTCTTCAGAAGAAACAACTACTCTAGCCCAAATGCAAGAAGCTGATACTTCCATCAACGCAGAACAATTGGAAAAAATGCATAGATCAGGGGTTGAATTCCCGATCATTGCTAAAGAACAGTTCTTTATAAGAACGTTCATTCCAATATTCTCAAAGTTCGTATGTGAAGAAATGGCTGGAGATATCGTAGTAAAAATAATGAAAATCAAGCTACTGAGATAAACCTGATTAATTGAAAGAAAAAAAAATAATCCAAAAAACACAATAAAGACAAAAAGTATAAGTACATTTATGTTTGTGCAATTCACGTCATAATACTCCATTACAAAACTTTGGTAAGAATGTGCATTGCATTAACTTTGTTTGTGACACTAGACACAAAAAATTTAGTGATCAAACGATTAGTGGAGTGATATGCAGTCTAAGTCAAGGACCAATATCATGGGTGTGTAGACTAAATTATTATGTAAGTTTAGAAGATCACTTTGCACATAAATTCTTAGCACTAAAATTGCTAACTGAAGGAATTAGTATGCACAAAGGGACTTGTCCTTTACAACTGAAATAGAAGGTCATTTATAAACTGGAAAATACTACCAATCCACTTGTTAGAACTCAAATAGTAGAAGCTGATAAATATGAAGTAGTTGGACTAGGACAAAAAGCTATACTAGTCAAAGTAAGGCCAGACCAAATAAGTTTAGAGACAATATGGATCAATGCCTTCGAAAATCCTTCTAGTCCCAATCAAGGAAGAATTTTAACCGTTGATGAAGAAGGGAGAATCCACACGAATTCTCACCGACCTCCAATAAGTTTGTCAAGGAGTCAAAGTTATAGGGATAATTCTCATTTCAACTTGCCTCCACAAAATCAAGTAAGTCTTCCAACTAGAAATCCTAGAGAAGAACCTTCCTTTAAAATAGATAATGAAATTGTCAGCCTATTAGCAGCCCTAAATAGAAAATTAGAGGCCAATAATTTGGGAAAAAATATTAGGGAACCTGCTAGACATAGTATAGATCTGTAAAACACTGGATCCATCTATAGACCATATTTGGAAAGTCCAGGACCTAGTAATCTAATAAATACATCACAAACACAAGGAGAAGCCTCAAGTTCTAAACAATTAATAGGGTATAAAACAAAAACAATTAGTCAACCTATGTTTGAAGATGATGAAGAACTTAATCTACAAATAGAAGTATGCTTAAGGATTACTAATCCAAACAGCATTTACATTCCTATCACAATATGCATCGAAGGTTTTTATAATTATGATTTATGTGCGTTTGTTGATAGTGGTTGTTTTGTTTGCTTTGGAAAGAAATGTTTATTTCCTGCATTCATGAGGAAAACTGCATCTAAACCAATTCAGGTTAGGATAACTGATAATAGCATCATGACACATTTTGAGGTTATTCAGGATTTACCCATCATGATAGGAGGTTATCCATGTATAATTCCTATACTTTGGGCTACTGAACAAATATCACATGACATGATAATAGGAAATAACTTCCAAATATTATATTCTCCATGCACTCAAAGGCTAGGGGAAATGATATTTACTATTAATGGGGAAAAGGCTTTGGTAAAAAAGATGAAAGAAGCCTACACTCATCAAACTATTGAATTCACGCGCAATAAGCATGATGAAGAATATATTGTTTCTACTCAAAAAGAAGTTGCACTTGCTATAAAAAGTAAGTCTTAAGGAACAGATAATAGAATAACAAAAAGAGTTGTGCAAATAGTTATATTCTAATAAGATAAAGTAAGAGTTAGATGAATTACTTTAAAAAAGAGGTAAATCTAGAATGGTGATCAACTATTGGTCATTAGAGTTAAGCAGATGGTTTACACTTATAAAGATCAACAAGAATTCAAGGAAGAGATAGATGAATTACTTTAAAAAAATCTAATAAGATAAAGTAAGAGTCCTCATTCTAGTCGTACAATTATGGTTATAAATCATGCTGAAGAAAAAAGAGGTAAATCTAGAATGGTGATCAACTATAAAAAGCTAAAACGATAATACCGTCTTTGATGGCTATTATATCCCTAATAAAACAGTCTTATTTAATAGAATCTAGGGAGCCACTTGATTCTCTAAAATGGACTACAAAAGTAGATATTGGAAAGTTAAGATGGATAAAGATAGTATTCCGTTAACAACTTTCAGTGCACCTCAGGAACATTATGAATGGTTAGTTATGCCATTTGGATTAAAAAATGCACCTCATATATTTCAAAGAAGAATGAATAAGATATTTGAAAACTTGAAACATTGTTGTCTAGTTTACATTGATGATATTTTAATCTTCTAAAAAACACTAGAACAACATATGCATGATCTTAAAACTGTAACATAAGAATGTATAAAACATGGCATCATCTTGGGACAAAAGAATGCAGAACAAGAAATAGAGTTTCATGGATTAAAAATAAAAGCTGGAGAAATAGTATTGCAAGTGCATGTCCTTGAAAAGATAGAAAAGTTTCCAAATAAAATAGAAGATAGGAAGCAACTAGAAAGATTTTTAGGATGTCTCACATATGCTTCATATTTTATTAAGGATTTAACTAAGCTTCGAAAGCCTTTAAAAGTTAAGGTAAAAAAAGGAAGAAACTTGGAATTGGACCAATCTAGATACTCAAATAGTTCAAGATCTTAAAAAATGTTGCATGAAGTTACTAGTCTTAACTTTACCAAATGTGGATGATGATCTAGTCCTAGATATTGATGCAAGCAACTACCATTGGGGAGCAATCTGAAAAATCAAAAAAGATTATAAGCTTTGTAGGTATAGTAGTGGAAGTTTCAAAACGTTTCACTATCAGAACTGATTGCAAAGAAATACTAGGTTTTGTTCGAAATAATTTAAGTAACATGAAAGCACAAGGGAGGCTCTTGCGTTGACAACTCACACTTAATCAATATTCCTTTGATATTGAACATGTGCAGGGATCAAACAACTCTTTGGCAAATAGCCTAGCTCGAGAGCTTGCGTACGAGTCTTCCCAAGAAATCAATGGCATCTTCCAGGAGACCAAAAAGAAAGTAGGCAATAGGAACGCTATATCACTCCCCGTTGACGACAATCAAGAAAGAAGAATTGGACGAAATGGTACAGCCTGCCCTTTACATAATGATAGAGGAGGCAGACAAACAAAAGTATAAAGAGGAAACAAAGTATCATCTAATATGGGTATCACCTCTTAGTTACTACTATGTTAATCTTCTGCAAAAATTATCAGAAAAAAGATCAATAAACGGTTTAATTCTATCATGCGACAGAATGACTCGAAGAATTCAAGAGTTGGAGTTAGTTCAGTTTATGTTTTTCCTTCCTTTTGATGTCCAATAGAAGATGAAAGACTACGGAAAGTACAAAGAGTTTCCTAATTGGTACTCATATGTGATGAGCGGAATAAAGTGTCCTTATTATGATATCTATCATGAATGAAGTCCCTTGGTGCACCGATTTAACAAATCTGGATGAAGACAGGAAGTTTATCAGCAAACCCATTAAAAGAAGGTGGCATTCTATATGCATGGGATTATGGAATGTGTCAAGGACCATTCGGAGTCTTCCAACGCCGTGGAGTCCAATCAGGGAGCATTTGACGAAGTTTTAAAACTATGTGTTCAACAGAGTCTAGAAGTTGGGATGATGAGTACGCAAAAATAATTTATGAAGCCCTTAATGAGGATGTTGATGAAGATTATGAAGATAACATTGGAGAAGAAGGGATGTACAACATCAATCATTGCATGGATTAGTCAGAAACATCATCATCACAAGCCTGAAGGAATCTCATGAGTGTTGTGTTAGAGTATGCCACTTTCTTTTAACCTTTTATTTTGCCTTTTGAATTATTGAACATTGGCACTGTTGGCCATGTGAAGAGAGTCAAAGTCCGTAATAATGTGAGGGGTAAAATGGTAATAGAGCAAGGGCATCCAATGTCTCTCCAGCTCTATAAATAGACCCCTTGTGAATCATTGAAACACATCGAAAGCCATAGAGTCTAAGAGTGAGAAACACCAAAAACTAGAAAGAGAAAGTGAATCGATTTTGAGCTTACAGAGTAGTGGATCCTCCTCTCTATAAGATCAAAACACTTCGATGGATCTTTCTAGCTTGAAGTGTTTGAAGTGAGTTGAATCTTTTTTAGCGTGTTTGAGTGCTTGTAATCCTCTTTCAAGTTCAATAAAAGTTTGTTTTTAAGTAAGAGAAAGCTACTTAATTAAAAGCTATATTTTGAATAATCTATTTTCTTGATTACATTCCCTTCATCCTCATAAAAGAGAGATTTGAGTAAAAGTCTACGGTTTAAGGTAGAAAAAGAAACATATTTGTGTTGTGCTTGGGCTAAGGTAGTCCTGGTTGAGGATTAGCCACCCCTAGAAAGTCGGAAGCTACAAGAACGCCGGTGATCCAGTGATATTACGTCCAAGTATCGGTCAAAACTCTCTCATTTTTAATTTCTTAATTACGGAGCATGGTGGACATGTGATCATAGAAAATTTATTATTCATAATATTGTTAGTAGATTAATGGTAGCAAGTACTACATAAAGTTCATAAATTAAATCAAGTATGTTTGTTTGGTTGAAATTGTGCAATATATAAAGTTGGGACTGAAATTTGTAATTGACAAAAAGTAGGGATAAAAGACAAAAAAAAATAAAAAAGCAGGTACTATTCACTGATAGTGACTATTAAGGGGTGTAAATAGTAAAATTCAATTTGTAAAAATATATACATCTCATACTAGCAATTTAACATCTAGGCATCGGGTAATACATCCAGTAAATTTGACACTAACAATAATGCAACTAAGCATGGAGGTATGCATGTAGCAAATTTGGCATTATCACATAGTGCATCTAGTATTGACTAAATGCACACATCACATGTGAGAAATGCTAGTACATTTGGCACCTCTGATAGTTCATATGGAATTGATTAGTCCACACATGGATTGTTGCATTGAAGCCCATTTGAAGCATTAGTAATTGCATCTACTCGAATTCAGGTAAGATGGAGATTAATTATGATGATTTGTATATGAATTTAGCATATTTGATAATTTTTAAGTCAATAAGAAGATTTGTTGGATGCCGTCTCTAATCTAATAATAATTTTTTTAATTGGATTTTTTTTGCGTTATTCTTGAGCCTAATTCTTTTTAAAATTCTGTTTAGTTTGAATAGATGCAAAGTTTATAAATAAAGTTTTATAATCAATACCAATTATTAACTAAAAGTACGCTTATGAATAAACTCTAGTAGATAATTCTAGTTTTTATTTCAACTACAAAGGTTTTTTTTGAGACAAAGGTAAGGAAATTAGGGGAGTCGGTTTCTAGAAACTGGTCGTCCTAAAGTATCCTTTCGGATGAGGTCTTCACATAAGTTGGAAATGTATCGTCGTCTTGGGTTGTGACCATGCAACGCGAGTCTATTAGCTACCATGTTGATTACCCTGAAAATACGATGAACACTAGAATGCATGAAACCCGAAATCATGGAGGAAATATATGAGATGATCATGTATGTCTCCCATGGTGGTTTCTAGATGCAAGATTATTTCGAATGATATAACCAAAAGCATATTGGTTCGACGAATTTCTAGAGGCATCAAAGTTAAATTGGACATATCCCTCCCTCGATTTTTTTCACTTGATGTCTTTGGTTTTTCTTCTCTCTCTCGGTTGTTGATGTTGTTCATAGTTAGATTTGTATTGGGTTTTTTCCGGTCATTATTTGATTCAGAATTGTGTGCTTCAGAATCTGCGTTACTTTTTTTTTTATTGAATATTATTTGATTTCTTGCCAATCAGATGTTACAACATATTACCACTAATTGTCTTAGTTCAAATGGGAAATATTTTCTCTAAGTTTAAAATGAATATCAATAATATTATATTTGGTTGTGTCATAGTTATGTAGTATTATTATGATTTTTGCATTATCACTGTTTGCAAAGTGTTTGAACACAAAAAAAAAGGTGTTTAACACTTTCTGTACGATGATTACAAAAAACGCAGAAACAACAAAATTTTTTTACTTATCAAGATTTTCTTTTGTTGGAATACCGTCTAGGGCCAATTTTTATAGAAATTTTTTTAAATTTCGGCATTATGTTTGTCTCCCATATTCAAATTTTGTCCTTTGTTACTCCAACTTTCCGTCGTTGGATCATTTTCATAGCAGATTTAGTCGAGTACCATCATTTTTCATTAGCTACCTAATATATTGTTCTCTAATATCAGTTTTGAAAAATTTATAGTTTTTAATTTTTATGATGATGCTATTTGGTAACAGTGTGTCGAGTTGGTTTACGAGTTGATTATTTAACTTTGTGTATATTTAGTTATATAAGGTATACTTTAATGTTTGTTGAATTATTTTTTTTTTTTGATTTTTGAACAACATTAACATATGATATTCCTTCTAGAAAATAAATTTTGTTAGTTGATTAAACTATTAGGGACAAAATCATCATTGTGATTATGTGAAAGTGAAGGTAAACTACCCGTACGCTTCAGTGCTTTACTGCTTTGGCTCAGGCTATTAGATGTACGACCACTAATCCACCATAAAAGTAAACAAACAAAAAAGAAAATCTGGTGTTCGTCACATAAGATGCTATCCAACGCTTATTATTAGGATTTCTGATTCTGCATTCGAAGTTCTCAAACCCGGTGAATTCGGACCCCCAAAATCCAGTGGCCGGAGACAATTTCGGATTTCGTCTACCACTTATATATGTCTGGATTCTCTTCCTGATTTCAATCTCATGGATACTACAGGAATTACCAAAACAATGGCCGTGCTATTCCATTCGCTCATCTTATTTATCCTCCTCTCAACCGTCCGTGCGCTATCTCCGACGACCTCGCCAGGAAACCATCCACAAAAGCCCAACGATCTTATCGATGTATCTTTCTCCGATTCCAAGATCCACCCACCTACAGATAAGATAGTGAACATCGGTGTCGAGAATAGTCAAAAGGAAACTGGACAGTTTTCCGATGAGTTCACGGTGATGCCGGCTTCAGGATCGTTCCCTGGGAAGCTCATCAACGTCGGAAATAAGCAGATGCATAAGGAAAACGAGATTCCGATTATGATGACCTGGCGTCCGGTTAACCGCCATTTCAATAGGATGCGTGTAATCAGACGTTCCTTCCCCGTCCACTGCCGCCATCGGAGGCCAACACTAAACGAAGGAGACGAGATCCGTCATCGGATGGATGTAATCAGAAACGAACGCCGATATCACAACCGTCAGTACGGTAAAATCATATCGGCGAGATGGGTAGACGGGACAACGTTTCACCGATTGGACGCCGTGACGATTCCCGACGTCGGTGAGCGATTGATGTTTAAAGAGTTCAAAACTCCACGTATCATCCTCCACCGTAATCGCCGCCATTTTGACCACCACAAGGTTGCGAAAGGACACGTCCTCTGGAGGATGATCCGAAACTTTCTGATCAATCTCTAATCTAATTAGACGTAAATTACTTGCTCGTTCTCTTGAACTTGCTCTGTTGATTCAAATCTGTATGAAAATTTCAGCATTCTTGTTCCTAGGGTTTAGATAGAAGCTAATGTGTTAAGTATACCTAATTAGCTGCATTGGAAGATGCTATGTCTCTTTATAGATTTTGTCAAATATAATCTTACAATTGGTGCTTCAATATAATACAAACAGCAAGAATGCCAGAACATAACAGGGCTTCAAATATGCATACCAGATTTACCAATTACCATTCTCGTCGTTGCGGATGAGCTCGGAACAAGGCCAAGGGCTAACTTTGATGGCAGAGCCTTGTATATCAGAGCACTCCCAAGGAGACCCTCTCACACCTCCAGAACCATACAGGTTGATGTTAGACAGATATATATCTGTAAATGGTGCATTTTTTATGCCAACAATCAGCCCGGCTTGCTGAACTTTCACACCGCGGATGTTGTTCATTGTGACACCCTTGACAACGGGTATAGCACATGGGTTGAACCCTTGATCCGGGTGATCTCCGGCATTACCCGAGATTGCAATCCCCTTTCGGGCATTCTCCATGTATACGTCTGTGATTGTGATGTTTTTTATGAATCCTCCCCTACCTACATTGGTCTTGAGATGGATCCCGAACCCGACGTTGTAGAGGTTAACATGCTCGACTAGAACATTCTCCACCCCGCCAGAGGCTTCACTTCCTATTGCAATTCCGGAAAATGGCGTGGACCCGGTTATACGTCGGACTGTGATGTGTGTGCTTGGACGGCCGTATGCAATTCCATATTCATCCCAACCACTCTTCACTGCCACGAGATCATCACCGGTGGAAATGTAGGAGTCCTCTATGCATACATTAGAGCTTGAATCTACAAAAAGCAACATTACCACTTACGAAGCCCATAAACAACTTTTACAATTGCACCATGACAAAAACAACTACCTGGGTCAACTCCATCGGTATTGGGCGAGTCTGGTGGAGCTAGTATTGTAGCGTATCGGATAACCACATTGCTGCAATACGAAAAAACTTCAGCCTGGATGGGTTTATTCTACATACAAACCATACTAAAATAAACAGATTTGGATTTTCAGTAAGATGATAAGCAAATAGTATATAAACCCTTTGTTATCTTGTACAAAGATCAGATACAAAGTTATATTGTTTGATGAACATTTTCAGATTTACCTGCAATAAACTGGGTGGATGTTCCAGAAGGGAGAATTCTTGAGGATGACATTAGAAATGATGATTTGTTTGGAGTGCATGAATTCAATGAGATGTGGTCTTGTATACTGAAGAGTCCTGTGTCTCCACATGTCCCACCAAACGTCCCCTTGACCGTCTATTGTACCATTCTCCCCTACAAAAGAGATCAAAATGTATGAAATTTCATAATGTTACCATACCATTCAGCTGTGTCATAGGCGTGATTACACAGAATGACAGTGTAGGTGGAGATAATACAAGTTAGTTTAAGCTTACCAGTAATGATAACATCATGAACTCCATACCCAAGGATGAAAGCCTTATATCTCCCCCCGGGAAGCTCCCTACCCCTTCCATAAGATGGAAGCGGATCAACTAATGGCCAATTAGACGTATCCTGGAAATATGTTCCTGTTAATGAAACTCTATAGATATTGAAGTGAAAACAGCATCATCAAGACATAATCTAAAACCATTATTAAACATTTTCTGCAATCTTTTATTCATTAAATCCATATGCATGCAATATTTATTACTCAATGAAAGGACTGCAAGAGAGTTGAGTCCACTTTTCTCAACCATACACTCCTGAGTCCTAACAATCAAGACTATATGGTAGAACCCACAAACACCGGAGCAATGCTATTAACTCATTGTCAAATCCAGCTGTCTTGACAATTGTTTTCTTTCACTATCATCATGCGCCAACCCCAGTGCACATGAAAATAGAATGGTTGCTTACAGTTTTGATTCCCACATTACCCCACTGATTTCCTGTCAAATAAAGTCCCTATTCGCCTGTGTCGCTTTGACAGATAAAGTTATTAGATCCTATACACCTAATAATTATAGTGATGGAGATGGCACACTTACAAGTTCTTGCCTATATAATCCGAGCTTAGAACTGCTAAAATGTTATCAAAAGTCATACCAGTAATGCAGTATCAACACGATTCAGTAAATTGCACAGCTCCATGTGTCATATTCAAACATACCAAAGATGGCTAATTAAGAAGACAGCTGGAGAAATCGACTATGAATGGCAAGCTCGCATACTCCCCCGGCCCAGATTTGATAATAATATAACAATCACCATTGTCCACATAAAAATCCACACATCCAATTATAATAACACTAAAATCATGCCCTACCCTTATCCGCTTCAAATTTACACCAGCAATGAGGGTCAAATGATGAAAGAAAATTTGCTTCATATAATACAAAGTCTGGGCTGATAACAGTTTCTGTCATTAAACAAACACAGCCACACAAACTTTGCCTTCGATGTAAACAATATTCAGTCTCTGTCATGAATGTCAGATCTAAATCAAAAGGTCAAATTTATTGGCTGAACTAAGCCATTGTGGTTTTCACATGTTACAAAATTTGGCTAGTTTGGTGAAGAAGTTAAAATTATTTGAAGCATTATCACACAACTACGCAGAACAAGAAAACCCCAGCGCACCTCGAAACCTAGAACACAAGTTTCAGAATTACGAAAATAAAATCTTCCAAACGTAGAAGAAATTAGAAAAGAAGAAGCCCCAAATTCTAAAAAAAAAATCACCTGTGTCGCTTTGATGACGGCGCCTCTAGAAAGGTAAAGGGTCATATGACTGGTGAGATTAAAGCTTTCAGTCAAGTAAACCCCAGGGGGAATGTAAAGAAGAGTACCACCTCTCCTATTCAAGTGCTGGATCCTGTAAATTGCCGTCCTAAAAGCCTTGGTATTCATAGTCTTGCCGTCTCCGACAGCACCAAAGTCTGCAATCGACACCTTGTCGTACCTCTCCCTCATCGGAACTATCCACGAGCAAGTCTCCTCCGATGCGCCCAGCGCCGAAACGCAGGCGACGAGGAGTAAAACGAAATGCAACATTTTCTGTTTATTTAATTAGTAAATTAAAGTCGAAATTCCATGGAAGAGAAGCCTTAGAATGAATTTGGTAAGGTAAAGGAAGCAGGGAGAGGAGATAAGCTGAGTGAAGTAGGGAGTTAATAAGGAAGAGGGAGAATGCCGTTAGATAGAGAAGTGGGCCGTCTGAGCCAACTGCCTGCATGCTGGAGCGTCACGTCACGTGCTTAGCATCCGAGGTGGCACTATTTGGGACTAAATAGTTCGGTACAAATTTAGAAAATATAGCAAAACAAGACTTCCGCGGGCATGTGTCACGAGAAATCAAGTGTGCTGCTTACTAATTATTTATTTGGAAATTTTGAATCCTAATACACAATTTTCTGACGATCTTAAATTTCGTATTCTCATCCGCAATGATATTTTAGGGTGAACTACTCTAGAAGATAGTCGTCCTAACCGCTTTCTATTTTCAAAAAAAAAAGAAAAGACTCCTGATATTGCAACGTTTTAACATTTGAATCAAAATATAACGAAAATATTGTTCATGAATTTTTATATTTATGCAACATTATTTATATCGAGCTAGAAAGATACGCGGACAACAAGTTGTACCAAATACTAAGACATCCGCCGTCCTCAACGTCGATTTTTCTCACATGTACCTCCTCCTTATCTGAAACTCTCGCTCTTCAAAACACGGCACATAAAAAACATTACGAACCAGATCATGCTTATATTTGAAGTCGGATAAGTTTTTTCTACAATGAACAACATGCTCCCAAAAATCATCCAAAACCCTTTTACAATTGGACATAGGAAAAATCTCATAAACCGGAAATTAAAGAATCACAAGACGATACTTAAGGATTGTGCGAAACTCAACAGGATACATACATTGCCCAACCTCATCAATGGGTATGACAAGCAAGAAATCTTGACTATGTGCTCTATAGACACTTAACATCGCTTTATGCCTAAGTGTCAAATCCAAAGCCACTTCCATCTCATGCACGGTCTTACTGAAAAAGCACTCGCTAAAGCGTGTTAGGCTTTACGGGAACGATGTTCTTGACAATAAAGACATAATGATCAAAACTAGGAATAGAAGTCTAAAGATTGTCCAACGTTCCATAAAACCAAGAGCCCATATCTATGATGTGAGCCTCCCCGAAAAAGAAACCAGCAATATCAATATCCCAAAACCAATCGTTTTGCCACCAACCGTCCAAGTTAAAAGGACTAAGGTTGGCCAAGACACCTTGACTAATCAACCATTGGAAATCTCACTTGGTGAGATTGAGAATCCTTATATCGTAGAGGTCGTATCCAAAACTAAGATGACAACGCTAGCTCCGAGCATGCCTAAGTCACACCCACTTCCACTCGCTCTAGCTAAGTTGTCACGTTTGTGCAGCCTCTGTAAAACACATATACTTGAGAAAATAATTGGAGTTAGAAGACCCATGAGTACTACTTTTAAAGGTATTTTCAATATCTAGAACTTTGTAGTTTACTAGAAGTCGAAATTCCTGACCGAAGAGGGTGAAAATGACTCAACATTGCAACAACAAAGATACTTGGATGAGCTTTTTCCCGCAATCATGCATGGAGTCATGCAAGGTGGTTATACAAAATATATGCACATCCAATCAATACATATTTCATGCAGTATATCATGCTCATATTATTCACATATCATCCATGAATTATGTTAATCAAGTGATGGTCATTGATGTGAGACCATCCTTGATAGCACATACATTACATGGAACCATCTCTAAGTCAATAGCAGGAGACACTCAAGGAAAGGTTACTTGCAAACCGCAAACATGGAAGGATCCGAGAGAATGGAGGATTGCATGAAAGATGCAAAATCTTGGTCAACACAATAAAATCTCGGCCGAGATTTATGACTTGAGACCGAGATTCTCCACTGTTGCGTATTATCGAGTAGATCTCGATGGGAGGATTATTATCCTCTACTTATCTTTATTATTTTAATACCTTTAAGCTTTCAAATAATATTAAAGGTATTTGTTGGTTTTGATCCTATCTTATAAATTAGATATCTTATCTTTTTAGGAGAATCTTTCATATATATATATATATATATATATATATATATATATATATATATATATATATATA
>BSUD01000001.1:16116323-16167257 GCA_033239045.1 Fagopyrum esculentum | reverse complement strand
GCAGCCTCTGTAAAACACATATACTTGAGAAAATAATTGGAGTTAGAAGACCCATGAGTACTACTTTTAAAGGTATTTTCAATATCTAGAACTTTGTAGTTTACTAGAAGTCGAAATTCCTGACCGAAGAGGGTGAAAATGACTCAACATTGCAACAACAAAGATACTTGGATGAGCTTTTTCCCGCAATCATGCATGGAGTCATGCAAGGTGGTTATACAAAATATATGCACATCCAATCAATACATATTTCATGCAGTATATCATGCTCATATTATTCACATATCATCCATGAATTATGTTAATCAAGTGATGGTCATTGATGTGAGACCATCCTTGATAGCACATACATTACATGGAACCATCTCTAAGTCAATAGCAGGAGACACTCAAGGAAAGGTTACTTGCAAACCGCAAACATGGAAGGATCCGAGAGAATGGAGGATTGCATGAAAGATGCAAAATCTTGGTCAACACAATAAAATCTCGGCCGAGATTTATGACTTGAGACCGAGATTCTCCACTGTTGCGTATTATCGAGTAGATCTCGATGGGAGGATTATTATCCTCTACTTATCTTTATTATTTTAATACCTTTAAGCTTTCAAATAATATTAAAGGTATTTGTTGGTTTTGATCCTATCTTATAAATTAGATATCTTATCTTTTTAGGAGAATCTTTCATATATATATATATATATATATATATATATATATATATATATATATATATAGCTTTAGAGGGTGAGATTATTAGGCAGCTTAGTTTTGATTATTGATTTCCACATTATTGTGAGATACTTGTGACTTTGCTCACGGAGTTTACATTTTATCATTTTTATTCAATCAAAAGGAGAGTTTTTGGTTGAATCGTTATGAATCCTTGATTTGTTTATGAAAATTTCGCTTTTCGCTCCTCGATTTAGGCCGGTCATGTTTAACAATGGTTTCATTGTTTGTGTGGGCCGAGGTTGTGTCCGACCATTGTGTACTGGATGAGGGTTCAACTTATTAGTGATTGTCGTGTTCTTCCCGTGGTTGGAGTTAGAAAGTACCTTTGTGTTCACGAAATAGGTTTGAACATATTTTGAAAGTATTTATTTTGCTTCTGGTTTTGAATACAATTTCTAAAATGAAGAATGCTCAAGGATGTTTTCAAACTAATATCTAAGGATTCTTTGAGACGAATTTCAAAAAGGAAACAAAGCTTTACCTCATTATCATGTTACTATCAGTTGACACGTTTGGTTATAATTACATACTTATTTAACATTGTTATGTGCATATTTGAAGCATGCTTACTATTGTACTCAATGTGTAATTTTATAAGTAATCATGCAATATTATATATGGTTCCATATTTTTCTAGCTCATATACTAAATTGCTTATGTACCGGCTTAGTCTAGCGGAAGACTAACCCACCACGGTTGAGCTAGCTATGGTTTTTTGTAACTGGGTCCATGAGTAGTACAAAAGCATGGAGGTCATCGACCAATATAGTTAGTAGGAGGTTGTGTTTTGGTTGAGCTTGTTGGTCATGTGTTTTACTCTAGGAGTTATTCCTAGTTTTTGTCTTATTTCAGTTGGGTTAGTGAACTATATTGTCTAAACTTTGTTGTTATGGTCCCGAGTTTGACCGTTTGTATATTTTTGAATCTTTATGTTTGATTTCGTGAAAAGACGGTTGGTTTCTCTACCTTTACCTTTACAAGAATGTCTTTTTTTTGTGTGTAAACTTTATAAAAGCTTGAAGGAATTGTTTTTCGAATTTCCAGCGTTGTAGCGTTCCCATTTTTAGGGTGTTACAGGTCGTGCATTTCTCAAATATATGAGTCTATTCCATTCAAAATTTTCTCTTGAATAGCTTATGAGAACGAAATTGAGCCTAGGACTCGCTTAATTTTTCTTTTATATTCCCCTCTTTATTTTGGTAAAATTGTAGACCCTACAACTCCAACACCTTTCATCGATCTTTTTCCCGATTCTCATTATTATAATGATTGTTTTAACTTTCATTCATCCACCACCTTCCGATCCTCTTGAGGATCTCAACATTGTACCCTCATTTTTAACTCAAAATTATAGAGGAAACCAATTTTCACTTACTTAGGTTTAAAATGTGCAAAACTAATATGTTACGTTTTATTTAATGCTAACTTCTAATGGCAAGAATTGCATATTAAAGTACTATGTTCATTTTCTTACTTGCTACAATGTTTGTAAGTTGCTTTTGATTTTTTACTTAACTTGACATTCATCCTCTTTTCTAATTCACTATCTTGATTTATCTATAACCATTCTTCCACAGTCTCTCCATATATATATATACATCTTCTCTATAAATTCATGTATTAATGGTATGTGTTGTATTTAAAAACGAGTTCATATTTATATATATACATCTTCATTGCATTTGTCCTTCCTTCGTAAGCAAGTTACTACTACAATATTTTTCTATTAAATTTATGTCAGTATTTAATATTTATTTCCTCAAGTCTATGAAATAAATAATGGAATCCTAAACCGGGATCGGATAACACCTTAAATCGTGTTGCTTTTGATTTGTTCATTTTTTTTTTTTATTATTTAAGATTGGGTTGGGTTCAACCTTAAGTTTGGTTGAGATATTGAGATATAGCAACATTTGTTCAAAATAAGACACAACTTACACCGGTTTCTAGCAAAGGATTGACTAGATTGGAAAATGACGTCACTACCGAATACCGAATAGAACCCTGAACTGGGAATAACCCGCCCCTAGGAGGACACATCACTCAAGGTGAAACTTTTATGAAAGCCTTTTCCCCGTATAGCCGATATGGTGTTATAGCTGATCGATCTTCCTTTTCTATTATTTCTAACTTACATCAATTTCTTTGGTTTTTTAGATTTTTGGGAATTGGGAGGATAGATTTTTGGTCAGAAGGATCATGAATTGTTTTTGAGATCTTGGTTGATGTTTCCTTAGTAACATTGTTATACGAAAATGGTATTTTGTCTTGGTTGGGTGGCAGGTGGAAGATCTTGGCCATCATCTGATCCATCACCCAAAATTGTTCAGCCCACCTGACCTACCACCATCTAAGGGTATCACCCGCATTCAATCCACCTCATTCAATGGTTGAAGTAGGTGAATCGTGTGAGATTTAAGATGTTTTACGCTTGACTTATAAATTTGTAAATTTAAAAAAATATTTTCTGAAAATCAAGAACATACATAAGTCCAACAAAAAAAACATAAGATTGTACATAATATCAAGTACAACCCTATAACAAGGCAAATGCAATATCCAAAATAAACAAATTATAACGAACCAATAATAATGACCGAAATATATTAGCAAAGAAAATATAACGTTTACCTTAATAAATTTTATACCGTAAGAAAATAAAGGTAAAATTTTTATTATATAAAAGTACGAATATTGAAAATATATATAATCTTAAGCGAGTGAATACGCGTCAGATGAATAGATGATTGGTCGGGAAAAGGGTGGATGAAACGTTCACCCGGATCCTACCCGACCAACCATCCGCTTCATCCATCACCCATTTTCACCCGTCTATTAACGCGTTTTCACCCATTATTGTTGGATCGGGAGGCCGGGTATCTGTTAATCGTGGGTGAAATTGCCATATAAATTAATTTGTGTGGATAACCATAATTTTGGGTTATTTTGTTTTCCTCTTTAGGTTTTATCAAAATAAAAAAAATTCAATTCATTATACAAGGCTAATGAATAAAGAAGTACACAATTCAATATTGTTAAAATTCTCTACGATGGATAACTTAAAAACGATTTAAGTGATTGAGTTTAAGTAAAGTACATAACAATGCATCCACCAACAATCCTAAAATAATAAAAAAAACACAAATAATATATTTAACCCAATGAATTTTTTTAGTTCACTATCTAGTTTATTTTGTTTGGTGTGAAGGAGAGGCAGTGGTCTCCGATGCATCTGGACGCGCTTTTATTAATAAAAGAGGGCTAAGTAGTCATCAAACGGGGGATAGCCCGACCCCTTACATTATCAAGCAAAAGATCAACTACACCCTCCGGAGGGTCAGACAATACACTCAATTCAATAGGAAGGTTCAAAGCAAAATTAGCTGAAAAGTCCGCTACTCTATTCGCCTCGCAGAAGGCATGGTGAAACTGGATATCCCAGTCTCTTTTCAAAAAGTCATGGCACATATGTACCAGACTAGCGAGAGGATGGTGAGGGGCAATGGTGTTCTTGAGCAATTTGACCACCGGTTGGGCATCGGTTTCAATGATGACCGAGTGGAAGCCAAGCTCCCAAGCGACCTTGAGACCATGAAATACTCCCTATAACTCAGCCATAGGGACAGAACAGAGACCAAGGTTGACACCATAGCCACACACCCAAGCTCCCGCTTTATCTCTAACCACACCCGCCGCGCTAGCAAAACCATCTTTCTTTTTCGCCCCATCCGTATTAATTTTGATGACGCCATCCGGAGGAGGTAACCACACAACGTTGATGGAGCACCTCTGAATGCGGTCTTTGTGCCCACTTCTTCAAACTTGGATATACTCCTTAGTTTTGTCTTTGATAGCTCTACTTCTATTACCTTCAAAAATGGCCTTTTTGAAAGCTGCCTCGTTACGCCACTTCCAGGTCCACCAAAGGCCAACTGCAAAACATTCACTCCACAAAAAATCACCATTAAAATGAGCTTTAGAAAGAATATTACCTCTTATCCAAGAAGCAAACGACATGGTGAAGAACTCGTTGACGTGAAAACCCGCTTGCATGGATCTCCACATCGACATAGTACGAGAGCAATCCCGAAACAGATGAAGATGAGACTCCCTAGCTTGTGGACAGTAAATACAGCTATCCAGGCGGCTCAAGTGCCTCCTCACGCGCTCCTCGTTGCACAACACACCTCCTCTCAAGATCTTCCAAATGAAGACTTTGATCCTTTTTTTGTACTTTGAGAGACCAAACAGTCTTGTAGAGTGCTCCTTCACTACACTGTAGATTGGCAGATCCGGTGAGCATTCTGTAAGCAGAGCTGATGCTATACTCCCCATCCTGAGTGAGGCTCCAACCCACTTTGTCTTTAATGACATGCACGCCGTTGCTAGGCTGGAAACAATCTGCAACGGTGAAGGGTCTAACAGCAGCAAGACGCAGTAAGGTAGAGGACGGGAGTATAACCTGGAGGCGCTGCCAGTCCCATCCGTAATCTGCAGTCCAGTAGCTACTAACTGTGTTGTCGAGGTCAGCTTGGGCGATCGGGTGGACGGCAAGATTCATCAGTTTGTCATCTCCAAGCCACTGATCCTTCCAGAAACAAATAGAGCGTCCATCTCCAAGAATCCAGGAAGCTCCTTTGGCGACAACCTGTTGAATGC
This sequence comes from Fagopyrum esculentum, assembly GCA_033239045.1. Classification (NCBI taxonomy): domain Eukaryota; kingdom Viridiplantae; phylum Streptophyta; class Magnoliopsida; order Caryophyllales; family Polygonaceae; genus Fagopyrum; species Fagopyrum esculentum. The sequence goes on along the minus strand of BSUD01000001.1, from coordinate 16,161,866 downwards.
CGCAACAAATGCCCTTCCAGATTTGGGAGCTCCCTGTAACGTTGTAGTTACCATCCTTGAGATACTTACTTTCTAGCACATCAATCCACAGACTCGTACTACCCTTCAAAAACCTCCAGCCAAGTTTACCAAGTAAAGCCTTGTTGGTTTCATGCATACTACGGATGCCAAGCCCACCATTCACTTTGGGCAAACAAAGCTCACTCCACTTGACCATGTGAATCTTCCTTTGGCCATCCGTAACCCCACACAAAATTACGACAAACTTTATCAATATCATCACAAACACTCACCGGAATGGTAAGGGTGGACATTGAATATATAGGAAGGGCTGTGAGGACGGCTTTAGTGAGGGTTATACGACCCGTAAAATTGAGGAATTTGCTTCTCCATCCATTCAGCTTTAGGTTAATCCGGTCAAGCAAACAAGAAAAGGTGGCCTTGGAAACTCTCCCTTGGAGAAGAGGAACCCCAAGATAATTCCCGAGATTCTTAGTAACCATCACCCGACTGAGATTCTCGATGCTAGAACAAAGTTCCTTAGAAACATTAGGGGAGACAAAAATTTTGGACTTCTGGATGCTAACTTTCTGACCCGACGCTTTGCAGAAGATCTCAATACACTTCACGATGATCCAGACTTGGGTCAAGGAGGCTTCCGCAAACAATGTAATATCATCTGCAAAAAAGAGATGAGAAAGCGGTGGGCCTCCACGAGATAACTTGATGGGCTTCAAATCACCAGCCTCCACAGATTCTAGAATGAGGTGACTAAGTTTCTCAACACACAGAACGAAGAGATATGGAGAAATCGGGTCACCCTGTCTAATGCCTCTTTCTGGAACAAACTGCTCAGTAACTTCTCCATTCCAGATGACCTGCATCTTGGCAGTAGTCACACATTCCTTAATCATTCTTCCCTAGGAAGGAGGAAACCTCGCTTCCATAATAGTGTCCTCAATGAAATCCCACCTAATTTTGTCATAAGCCTTCTCGAGATTGAGCTTCAGGACCATCCATCGCTTACCAGATTTCTTCTTCCTCATAGAGTGAACCACTTCTTGCATGAGAACGATGTTATCTTGAATCAGACGACCCGGAATGAAGCTCCCCTGGGTAGGACCAACCAGATTACCAATGATGCTTTGCAAACGTCTAACAAGAACCTTGGAAATGATCTTGTAACTTACATTGCATAAGGCAATAGGTCTGAACTGACTGATAAACTCCGGCTTCTCTACTTTAGCAATAAGGGAAATAAGAGTATCATTACTCCCAGCGTACAACTTTTGGCTTTCAAAGAAGCGAGAAACCTCCTCCTTTGTTGACCTCCCAACAATATTACAGCACTTCTGATAGAAGACGGGTTGAAAACCGTCAACTCCTGGAGCTTTATAGGCTCCCATACTCTTAACATCAATCCAAACTTCCTCCATATCAACCGATTTTTGGATGTTAACCCAATCAACCTCATCAATAATGGGGAACTCAAAAGTGTCAAGGTGGCAAGGGGGCAGCAAGTGAGGATTCCTTAGACCATACAAATCCTTAAAGTAATCCACAACATGCTTCTCAACACGCTGTTGATCTTCAAACCAGCCAACACCATCAATCTCCAAACCCATCACACATTTACGACATCTCCGGATGATAGTAGAAGTATGGAAAAACTTGGTGTTACGATCCCCATGTTCAAGCCAAAGCTCACGGGATTTCTGGAACCAATTAAATAGTCTCCTCCTGCTCTAAGATGCACTCTAATTCGGCTTTCAAACTCGTTTCTTTCTGAAGAAGACGGATCAAGCTACCCCGACTGATTCTCTTTTGGATCTTGGCCAGATTGGACTCCGCTTCATGTTTCCTACGAAAAACATTACCAAAGACGAATCTATTCCAAACAATAAGAGAAGACTTAATAATAGAGATAGCTTTACTTACCTCCGGGTTGTTAAACCAACATTGTTCCACCATGGGATGGAAATCACTATGAGTCATCCAAGCAGCCTCGAATCAAAAAGGTCTCCTCTCAGTCTTGCAAGGTAACGAAGAATCCAGCGAGAGAAGAATCGGTGAATGATCCGAGGAGAACCGAGCAAGGTGTCTAACTTGAGCATTGGGCCATTTCAGACGACCATCTTGATTCATAAAAACTCTATCAAGTCTCTTAAACACCTTCCTGCGGGACGATTTACCATCATCCCAGGTGAAATCCGCTCCAGTATACCCAAGGTCAATCAACCCATGGACCATGATAAGATTATTAAAGGTCGCTCAGTCAGCATGCAGAGCACAGAACCACCCGTTCTCTCATGCAAAAAGCGGATACAATTGAAATCTTCTCCCACAATAATAGGCTCCGAGATAGAAGCAAGATCCTCATCAAGAGCATCCCAGAAATCCCGGCGTCTCCTAACGTCAGGAGAAGCGTACACAACAATGAATCTATAGGAGCTAGAACCCTCAGTAACTCTAGCATGAATAAAGCATTTGTGGCTGTTGACAATGCTAAGTTGAATCCTATCACTTTTCTAGAGAATCCAAACACCTCCTTCGAACCCAATAGCTTCCACACGGAAACAACCAGCAAAATTCAACCGATCGCAAATGGCTTGAGCCCTAACTCCCGAGACACGGGACTCGAAAATAGCAAGGATATGAACCTTATGATGATGACACATATATTTAATAGCTCTACAGAACCCACTCTTGCAAGCACCGAAAACATTCCAAAAAAGACAATTCATGATAACCGAATTGAAAAAAGGAAAGAGAAGGATGAAAGGCTGACTAACCCAAAGTTTGAACGGCGGTACCCACCTCCAAACTTTGACTCTCTTCCATCACTTCATCGGGCGTAATCGGTGCTCCATTACTGATGCTCTGAGGGATTACACTTGGTATCAACATACCGGGGACGTGGTCCGAAGAGAGACCAAAGCACTCACCTTTCTCCTCCATTTGGGAATTTGACTGACTTAACTTCTGTTTATCCCTAACACCGAGAACATCAGCTTCGTAACCTCTACTACCTGTCTTAGCTTCGACGGTATCATCATGTCTCTGCCTTTTCAAGGGGATAGGAACAACACCGGACTCTTCCACCTTCTTCGCCCTCCACGCAGCTCTTCTTGCCTCATTCTTCATCTTGTTGCGTCTCTTCTGCTTACTCTCCTTCTCACTGGACTCTTCAACTTTCTCTATAGAGGCGATGAAAATGGGAGGGGAAGCAGTGACCTTCTGGGGTTTAATAGCTTTAACGTAGTCACCTCCAACTACAGTAGTTGATTTCTGTTTCGATAACGATGACAATACACTTTGTTGGGTCCCTTTAACCGCTGTTGGTGCATCATTTCTCTGGATGGACTCAATAGCAACTGGGCTTGTCGCTGGATTAGGCCCACTTGAAGGAGCTTTTTGAACATAGCCCAACGATTCTAAATGTTTGGATGATTCAGCAATAGCTTTAGTCGATGAGGAATCTTTGTTAACGGCCAAAGGTGATTTCCCTTTATTCTGCACATATTTTCCTTGGTTAGAAATATTAGGTTTCCTAACAGAATTAGCATTCGTACCTGAAATATTCTCTTGTTGATACTTTCCTTTATGGTTTTTGGATCTTCTTGTCACTTGCATCCAGGGGCCAAATCCGGTACCGTCGTTCTCCATGATCGGAGCAATGGTAGACGTGGCTCTTACCTTGGGTCTGACAGCAGGACTTTCAGTTACCCCCTCTACTGCACCACCAACCGCTTCCTTATCAGTCCGAGTACTCGATGAATCACAGAAATCGCAATGAATAGCATAGTGACCGAATCTTCCAAATTTAAAGCATACTATGTCTAACCCCTCGTATACAATAGGGCATCGTCGACCATTGATAAAAACAGCTTTCTTAAGAGGTCGACTAAGATCGATCTCCACGCAAATACGTATGAATCTTCCCCAGTTGAGATGTAGTGTTTTTGGGTCAATGGAGTTAGGTTTTCCCACCCCTTCCGAAAGCTTCCAGATAATGGCTTCATGGTACCATTGGACCGGAACTCCCGTGATCCTAAGCCAAGTTGGAGCCGAAGTGATTGGATTTGTGGTTATAAAATCCGGGGTCCAACGTTTCATAATGAGACATCGACCGAACACTGCCCAAGGACCGCCCGTAAGCACCGCCAGAAGTTCATTTTCACTCTTGAATCTCGCTAGAAAATAATTATTATCTAAGTCCATAATCTGCATATTCTCACCGCATTTCCACAGTTCTCTGATCTTCCTCTCCATAACGAGAAAGGCGACAGGGAAACCTAGCACTTTAAACACTAGAGAATTGTTCCATCGGGCTTCTAAATCGTTAGCAACCTCTTTGTCAATCTCTATTACTGGATCTCCTTCAACTCCAAACGGGAAGCTAACGGTAATGCGACCACTAACGGAATCTCTAGTGATCTTATCCTGCGTCGGATAATTGCTTTAGACACCTCCCAGGACTTCACTCCACGACTTAATTGTATTTTGGAGATCAACAGTCGGTGCTACTTTGGAATAGTAGAGACTGGCTCATTACTTGCTATAGTCGGTACCGAGGTAGCATCTATATCATAAACCCCGGCACTATCAGCAATGAAGGGTTTAACTCCTAGGGATGCGTTACTTGGAGCAATGTCACTCGACGGAACTGAAACAGCCGCAACAATACCATCTTCCTCCATCGGTGAGTTAGTTTTCTGTTCCACATTCGAGTTGTTTAGGGGATCACCAGCCAGTGAAACCCCCGTCTCCTGCACATTTCGATCCGCTTCCAATGATGAATTAGGCGGAGTTACCAAATCAGGCGGATGAATGCTAGACTCAAGCATAACGGTATCAGATCGAGGCGCTTGTGACCTCGCTACTACACCAATCGAACCAGTTTCGGGGGGAGGTCCCTCCTCCATGAAGCCGCCGGTGAAGAAAACGCTAGAATGGAGAGGGACTAGGCTTTTCGCTCCTAGGGCTGAGAGCGTTTTTTTTTTCCGTTCCTCTTCTTCAAATTTGATCTTGTTCCACTATTTAGTTTATTAATTCATGTATGAATAATAGGTACTGAATTGAGAATTGAGTTCGTATTTAATTGAGCATAACATCTTAACTGCATTTGCCCTTCCTTCGTAAGCAAGTTACTACTACGATATTTTCCAAATTAAATTTATGCTGGTGTTGAACAATAATTTCCTCTATTTAAGAAATAAATAATGAAGCCTTAAATCGGGATCGATTAACACTTGAAATCGTGTTGCGAGTGAATACATGTGAGATGAATGGATGATTGGTCATGTGAAGGGTGGATGAAACGTTCACCTGGATCCTACCAAACCAACCACAACCTTCGTCCTTCAACCGTTTTTACCCGTCACTAATTAACGGGTCCTCACTCATTTTTGTTGGATTGGGTGGTAGGCGGTCACGGGAGAAATCTCTACCGATCACTTTGTATTACTAATCGTAGTTGTATGGTTATTTTGTTTTCCACCTGTAGGATTTATCACAATAAGAAAATTCAATTCATTACACAAGTCTAATGATCGAGTAAAGAAGTACACACTGCGATCATAATTGTTAAAATTTGCTGTATATGATAGATAAATTAAAAACAATATATTTAACTAAATGGGTGTATCATACCCATCTTGTTCATTATGAAATGTGTGGATTGTGTTGATAATAATAAATCAAATAACATTACATCCTCCAACAATCCTACAACAATCGAAACAACACAAACAATGAATCTAACAAAATAAGTTTATGGTTTGAGTAAAGCTAAAAATTACAACTTTACCCAAAAATCAAGGATAAAATGGTACGTACATAGCCTCTCCGGTGGGTTGGAAGATCCCCCAATTAGTTTCAATCCCAAGAGGCTTCTTGTTCTCATCGAACATTGCATTAATAAATGCTTCAAGGTAGACATTGGGCCATTTAGGAGTTCCACCTCCGCTCTTAAGGTGCTTCACCAATCCCGTATTGTAAATAGACGCCATATCCACCGACGCCCCAACCCCTCCACCACGAGGCCACCCGGTCTCCGAGACCACCAACCCAACATCCGAAACCCCAACCTTTTCCATAGCCCAGTAGAACGAGTCCACCATCGCATCAAACAAGTTCTTGTAACCAAAGACACCGTCTTGAACTACCACATCTTTAGCTGTGAATTGTGCGTAATCTATCCGTATCTCCTTTGGGTTTGCCGCATAAGCCAAGTATGGGTACAAGTTCACTAGCAACTTAGATCCTTGCGCCTACAAGCATAATAAATAATGTGTTTATATACGAAAGTCTACTACCAGCATAATAAAATAATGTGTTTATAGATGAAAGATTAATTTTGACGGACCTGCAAGAACCCGGCAATGGTAGCCATTGTGGGGTCGACGAACATGGCGTTGGAGGGAAGGTCAACGTTCTGAAGGGCCGACATGCCGACGACGGTGGTCACCTTGATAGATCTGTTCAACCCAGCCGAGTCAACTGCGCTCTGGAGGTTCCGCATGGCGGCCAAGATCTCGAGGATAGGGTTCGATTGACCATCGTCCCCGACACTAATGTAAGTTACGTTGACGGTTCCGAAATAGGGACGGAAGTGTTCCAAGAACCACGTTTGTGCATCGGCCGTGCTTTTAGCGAGCAACTCCACATCGGAGTTGTTCGTGCCAACAATGACCTCAATGCCGGTACCGTTTAGAGCGTTAAGTACGTCGGGATCGGCATGGTAGATCCGCATCTTGTTGAGGTTGTATTGACTGTAGAGACTTGTCACTTTCTCTGGTGCTGGGAGATTGTCTCCTTGCCGTCCGTAGCACACTCCAACAACCACCGGAGGTGGTCTTGTGTCTTCTAACTGTCGGTAGGGAAGTCTTCGAGCCTCGACATGGCTTGTTATGTGTAGGGTTGTGATTATGATGGAGAAGAGTAGAGATGTTGACATGGTTGTCTTCAACTAACTGAAATCAGCTTTCAAGAAATGAGGGATGGATGAATGAATGAAGTTAGTGTATGAGACTGGTTTATATATACTTTGAAGACGTACAACAAAGAAAATGCATCCAATTTGATTGGAATTAGCAAACTGGAACCAACTGTATTTTTCCAATTGAATGAATTTGATTTGCCAGCAGGCTAATTGGAATTGGATAATTTCTTATTATTATGATAAATGGATAATTTTTTTAAAAATAATTAAATTTTGATCAAGTTCAGTATATGGATATAAATCCACGAATTTGATCTTATCATAATACATTGATACAACTTTGGTATGTTAATATTTAAGTTTTTTAGTAATATATTATATTGGTTATTTTAAAATACTTATTTTATCCAATATTATGACAATAAATTAATAAATTTTATAGATATATTAGACTTGATCAAGGTTCAAGGGGCAGTACAATGAATTGATAACATTTACTCTATGATTTTTGGTAATATATTATTTATTATTACAATTTACAACTCATTTTGAATTGTCCTTGAAAATTTGATCGAAAATCTTCCAAAAAATAAATTTCTAAACTAAAATATGAGACTTATATTAGTTTCTCAGATGTATAATATAAAATTAATTTTCATATATAAAGTTATAAATAAAGTTTGATTAGTAATATATGTTATTTTACATTTAATAAATGACGTTTTGCGAAAAATTTTATGAAATTTTGTTCTTCTTAAATTCTATTTTTGCTTTTGTAGGTAAAAGGGTGAGACTAAATAAGTGTCATGATAATTAATACATGCAAAATTAAGTACAAAATATTACTTATGAGTAAGTATCAATACTTTGATCAAAACATCCTTTAATTCGAAAACGATTTATATTTCCTAACTGAAGGGTACAATGAAAGCCCATAAAATTACACCCAACCAAGTACACCTGATTTTAACCGTCACATAGAAATCATATCGAAATCCAAAATGAAAAAACGTACAAGGATTGATTTATAGTAAGGAAAAACAAATAATTGTTTAAAAGGTCATATAAATTTTTATGTAAATAAATAACAAAATATTTCATATCTACAAACATTTCAAACTTGTGAAAAGTTTTTATATTTGGAAAATATTTTGTATGCAAAACTATATGATATGAAATTTTTTATTCAAAGTATTATTTGTTTATTTAAAACTATATTAATTCAAAAACGACATAAATGTGGGTTAAACTTAATGATAATTATTTGTACGTTTAAAATCTCTTTTATATCTTTATATTTTTAATTATATGTTTGATTATAGTTCATCTGTATGTTTTCTTCACGGCATCCTTTTCGTCAATAGGGGTAGAGTTTAAGGGCCCGTTTGGTTTTAACTCCGGAATCGAAAACGAAATGGAAACAAATCTAGTCAATACGTATACCCTTGTTCGTTAAAATTATTGGAATCATTCCTTATAGTTTGTAGTAATTGGATGAGACTTTTGATTACTTTTGATACCCTATAGGGTAACAAAATGTGAGGAAACAAGTGCATTTTTCATTAAACCATGGGAAATGATTCCATAAAATTTCATGAATATGGATATACACATGGACTAAATTTATTTTCATTCCGTTTCCGTTTCCGGATTTGGAACCAAACGGCCCTAAAAGATTCAACTATTATATCAAGATTTGCATAGGAGTATGATGGACCATTGATTGTTCAAGATTCAAAGCCTCTCTCTGGGCTTTGTGCTCTGTCTTTCTGTTTTATCTCCTACCGGTGCGACTAGGCTAAACTTTTTAAGTGACCAAATTTGTATGCATTTGTATTGCTCCGGTCGCACATTGATCATAGATAGGATCTTATTCCAATTGAATTTCTTCTCTTTTATAGCTTTGAGAATGAAATCGAACCTAAGGCTCGCTTAAATTTCATATGTTTCCTCTTTACTTTGATAAAGTTGTACTCATCGATCTTTTACCCGATTCTCATAGTTCATAGTGTTTACAAAATCCATCTTATAAAAAAAAAAGTGTTTACAAAATCCAGTGAATCCGATTCAACGATTACATTGTACCTACATCATCCAATCCAATAGGCACATTTAGGCAAACACGAAGACTCTCATCACTTCTAATTGTTGGGAATAATCCCACTTTCGCGTTGATCGGATGGGAATTCAGAACTAGTTAAGTCGAATACTTAACCGGACAAACTCACTAGTATTTATACATGTGGAGAAGGAGATATAAAATTAGAATTTGTGGGCACTCACGTGCATAACACTATTTGAATGTGGGCAACACTTTTCAATTTTATTACACAAATCAGCAGCACACACATGTATATATACAAGTGGAGGTCGGTGGTTATGGAATTTGAAGATAACCGACACTTGCTTTCTTCTAGGTAGATTTTTGAGTGGAAATTTTTAGACTAATCTTGATTAGTCTTGAACTAATCAATCTATTTATCAGCTTTGTACTTTCTAGAATTAACTAGTGTATTCAATTGTCTTTATGTATTTGTTGGCTGAGCATCACATGATTATGTGGCTCATCCCAATTAAGGAGGTCCAACAAATCTCCCCCTCCGACTTAACTGAGTGATTTGATGCCGATACCTCGACAACAATCTTCAAACTTCTTGTTCGGTATTACCTTGGTCATAATGTCTGACTAGTTTTCATCAGTGTGTACCTTGTCAAGCTGCATAAGCTTTTCTTCGAGAACATCTCGGATCCAATGGTGTCGTATGTCGATATGATTTGAGCGGGAGTGAAGAGTTGAATTCTTTGTCAAGTGAATTGTGCTTTGATTATCGCATTGCAAGATGTATCGATCTTGTTCTACTCCCATCTCTAGTAGGAAGTTCTTCATCCACAACATCTCCTTGCAGGCCTCAGTAGCTGCAATGTATTCCGCTTCAGTGGTGGACAAGGTGACACTCTTTTGTAACTTTGATTGCTAGGAAACAGCTACCCCTTCGAATGTAATCACATATCGTGACGTTGATTTTCTAGAATCATTATCACCGGCCCAATCGGCATCCGTGTGAATACTTGTAGTATAGGCTTCTCTTTACCGAAGCATAAGCATCTATTAGTAGTGCCTAGTAGATATCGGAGGATCCATTTCACTAGCCCAATGTTCCTTTCCTGGATTTGCTAGGAAGTGACTCACTACTCCAACTGCATAGGCAATGTTGGGCCTAGTGCACACCATGACGTACATGAGGCTGCCTACTGCCGAAGCATAGGGATCTTCTCCATATCCCGCTTCTCTTGCTCACTAGTTGGGCATTGCTTTGAACTTAAATTAAAGTGCCCAGCAAGTGGTGTGCTTACTGGCTTAGCTTGGTGCATATTGAATCTCTCTAGCACCTTTTCAATGTATCTTTCTTGGGATAGCCACAACATCTTCTGTGATCGATCACGAGTGATCTTCATCCCAAGAATTTTCTTTGTCGGTCCTAAATCTTTCATGGCAAAGCTCTTGCTCAAGTCATTCTGTAGAGCATTTATCTTGTTACGATCATGACCTACTATTAACATGTCATCGACATAAAGTAAGAGTATAAGAAAGTTGCCACTAGCGTACCTCTTCATGAAGACACATGGGTCACATGGATTCCTCTTGAAGTCGTGATCGGCCATGAAAGAGTCGAAATTTTTGTACCACTGTCTTGGTGCCTGTTTTAGCCGATAAAGACTCTTCGTTAGTCGGCATACTAGATTCTCCTTGCCTGGTTCTTTAAATCCTTCAGGCTTCTCCATGTATATCTGTTAGCATGAAATATTGTGATATTTTAGGCACGTTTTCTAATCGTAATTGATTCATATTGATAGTCTTTGATTGATCTTTGTACATATGTGAGCTAGTATTGCCTATATTGTCGATATAGATGTCTACACAAGTTCTATGTTGATTATAGGTGATTTGGAGCTATTTCCGAACAAAATCGAGCAAAGGAAAGTTGAGTTGAAATATCCATAGATCGAGGACACTTTTTGGAAGCAAATTGGAGTATTAGATTGAGGAATGCACGAATGAAGGCAAGAACCACGCTCTCACCCTAAATTACGGCCGTGGATTTCGAGTCAGAATTCGATGTTCATTCCAGGAGATATTACGGCCGTGGAACTAACCGTGATTGTTTCCACGCCCTAGAATTACGGTCGTGGAATCTTCCACGACCGTGATCTTGGCGAATCTTTTCGCCATGTTTCGAAGCCATGATCTTTTGAAGATTGGGCCGGGCCGACACTTCGTCTTGCCCTATAAAAAGACGGAAGAAAAGAGATTCCGTCATCCTCGCTTACGTCCTCGTACAGGCTCCTTACAATCGACGTTGAGCAACGCACAAACCCTCGTTTTTGGGCAGTTTGGAGATCTCATTGGAGATCGAAGTTCTTGGAAGATTTTGCAAGAAGATCGCTCTTCTTGTTTAGGTTTGATTTTTGAAACGGATTGACATCCCGTTTCTCTTCCTTCCTAAGGTTGTGATTGTTTACTCCGTTTTGAATCTTTCGATAGACACTTGTTCTTGATTGTGATCTTGAGATTCTATTGAAGATTATTTATAGTTCTTGAAAGTTTTCATCTTTTATCTTTCAATTCTTGAATCAATATCAATATGACAGTTATTGGCTAAAAACCCTTAACAATTCTAAGGTGAAGGGTTGATAGTTGTGGCATAGGTGATGATAGATCGATCGCAAACAGATTAGACCCTGAGAGTTAGAGAGAATCGTCGACAACCTAAAATTACGGGCTGTTCTTGAGTTCCACGGCCGTGGAATCTCAAGATCCAACCGTAATTTCCCTCTAGTTTACGAACTTGCTTTTACTTTAATCCAAAGTTAAAGATTGGCCTTAGCTTAGTTTAGACTCGTCTTTTCTAGGTGGTAGTGAAGCCTCAACAACCTCTACCTCGATTGTGAGCCTCAACAACCTCAATTGGATAAGTTAGTCTTGATCTTTAGATTATAAGTTTGGGTATTTGATGCTAATCCTCGTCTTTAGAATCTTTCTATATTGAGCCTCAACAACCTGTATAGGGAGTGTCTTTTAGGTGAGTTACATAAGGTTTTTGGAACCTCAACCGTACGATTACCTTACATTAGTATACCTTCGCATATCTCAACTCTGTCTTTATATCATTAAGTATATCTTGAATCGAATGCCACAGCTGGATACTTGGATCTTTAGGATTGTTGTTTTCCCAATATTTGCAAAACTCCCATATTCACTGCTTGATAACCTGCAATCGAGTTCGTTCCACCCAAATCCCTGTGTTCGATACTCTGGAATTCTTGCTTAACTACGTCGATCCGTACACTGCGGGTTCGCTTGCTTGATTCTAGTTTTATAAATTTAAAGCTTATTTGCACACACCTCTAGGGGCGAACAAGTTTTTGGCGCCGTTGCCGGGGATTTGGCTTCGTCCGAATCCGGTAGCCGGTTGTCAAGCTTGGGAGCTTGCTCTCGTTATTTGATTTTTCTTTGAGTGTTCTTGCAGGTTTGTGTTCTTAGGTACATACGAAGTTCTTGTTCCGGCAACGGAACATAGTTTCGCCAAAGAACAAGTTTTTGGCGCCGTTGCCGGGGACTTGGTCTAGACCGAGCCGGTACGGTTTGCTTTCGGGGCGCTTGCCCCTGTTGCTACTAACTACTCTTTCTATGAGTTTTGTAGTTTTCAGGATTTCTGATGGCTATGTTTGATCCAGCCTGGATAGCAAGACAAAGTGCTAGGGCAGATCATTATGAATACTTGGAGGAGAAGTACTCCTTCTATTGGTTCAACAATGAATGGGAAAGAGAAGAAGCCATTCAGCGTGAACTTGCGATATGGGATGAGAAGAATGTCCCTAGAAAGACTTATGAGCAACCTCTTGAAGACTCTCTCGAATCTAGGTTGGAGAAGTTGATGAAGAAGGTGACGGAGCTCAAGGAAAGCACCCTATCCTATGCTAAGCCAGAAGAGGAGCATAAGGAAGTGTTGCACGTTTCGAGCATACCTCCAGTCAAACCAGAAGTTTCTCCTGAAGCTTTTGAGGTAGAAAATGTGGAAGATCTCGATCTGACTGTTGAGACCTCGGTCGAGGTGGAAGTGACCTCGGTCGAGATGAAAGAAGAACCTGCAGAACCAGAAGAAGCGGATGCAGAAGACTTTGACCAATTTACTGAGAATGTGGTCAAGGTGGAAAGAAGACTAGCAGAACTGAGAGAGATTTCGTGGGTGGATTATCAACCCAACACGAAACTTGTCTCGAACTTTGGAAAACTTTACAAGGTAATTTCTCTTACCCCATTTGAATTTCCTATTAAAATTTCTGAATTTTTCAGGAAAGCACCGGAGAGTTGGAGGTCTCTTCCGAAAGAACCTCCAAAGATCAAGATGAAGTCTTCCTTAAAATTTTTGGAAGAAGATGCTCCTTGGATCATGAGGAGTGGAGTTGGCAAGCACTACACCGCTAAGGCGATGAAGAGTCTCTTGTTCAAGTATGGGGTCCCTCGCATGCTAAGGACCTTGTACCATCCCCAAGCTATAGATGGGGAAGCTGCTATGATTCTCGAGAAACTGTTTTCTCGATCAAGGAAAGGATGGGACGCAAGGCTAGATTATGTCCCATTGGAGTGCAGGAAGGCTAGAAGGAATCCGGTGAGAATCAAACCGTACAAGCTTGTACGTGGGAGATCTTACCATTTGCCGGTGAAGTTAGGAACCGGAACCTTCTTGGAAGATTTTTACGGATGTGATGAGCACTCCACGACATTCGAAGTGCATTGAGTAATCCCATGCCGTATGGTCCAGCTAGCGACCTTAAACCAAGCGCTTCTTGGGAGGTGTTCGCTCCAAAAGGTGTGTGCAAGCTTTAAATTTATAACCCTAGACTTAAGCTTAAAACAAGGATGCGAACCCGCAGTGTACGGGTCAATCGTAGTAAAAGCAAGAAAATTCCAGGGGTCGATCACAGGGACTTAGTGAAACAAAGTCCAATACGGTATGCTAGTGTTGATGCTAACCACAAGAGCAAGTATACAATCAAAGATGAATAAGATGTCAAATAAGCAAACATGCAATTCTAGGGATTAAAGCATCTAGTTGTGGTTCCAACTCAAGATCTATAGATAAGCGGACAAAGCTGAGATTTTTGCATGGGGAAGGTGTTTCTAAAGTGGAGTAGATCACCGGGTAAGTCTCACTACACACTAATCCCAAACCGTAACTCCTATTACCGGGTAAGTCTCAAGGAATTAAGATAAAGAACTATTGCCTCAAACTAACACACCATCTAAGGGAATAGAATTAACCTTTACCGGGTAAGTCTCAGGCTAACTCACAAAGATGGGATGGAAGCACACTCAAACCCCAATAAAGGACAAGCCTTTATTACCTACACTTATGATCGTTGGTATACAAACTAAGGAATTACCGGGTAAGTCTCATCCTAAGCTTGCTTTGAGCCAGAAAGGTATAATAAGAATAGGATTTGGCAAACTCTAACACTTAACTCTCAGTTTAGGATAGGGTAAGTCACCTCGGTCAGAAGAATTCCACCCCGGCCGAGATGTTCATCAACCGAACGAGATGCTTAGGGTTAAGGTTAAAGACTCGAACTTTCAGGATCCTACTGTGATTAAGATCATTCTATCATTGTTTTTCCCACAACCTTCAGCTAATCACCCTAGAATCACACAAGGAAATTAGCCACTCATCATCATAATGAAAGTATTAAATATATGGGAAGAAGGTGAATATTTGAACAAAGAAGAATTTAATGAAAACACTTCAATAACTGAATCAAATATCACACAAAAATCGTTCCTTGGATAATAATCCAACAAGACAAGACAACAAGGAAAAGAATTGAAGACAATCTTACAAAACCCTCCAAAAAGCTATAAAGCTATAGTCTTCAATCTTCCTTCGACCTTCAAAAAGGTTCTTCGAATCTCCCAAATTGGAGTATGATGCGGCTGCTGCGTATTCTTCGCTGTAATCGAGATCGTATGCGGTGTATGCAGCCTCCTCAAATTGTAGAAAATCAACCCTTTTTATAGGAAAAATAAACCTCCAAAGATAATCAATCTTAAGAAGATATTATCCCATAAATATAGGAAAAATATATGATTCTGCATATCTCCTTCCTTCTAGAAGCTCAGCCCAAAAATATAAGATCACTTTCCAATTTTAAAAGATCTCAGCCAAGAATAAAATATTCTCGCCGCGTCCTAGGTGTTCGCCTCGGTCGAGTCGGCGTCTCTGGATCGCCTCGGTCGAGATGAATCTCTGGGCAACCGAGGTGATTCATAACTGAGTGTAGAATCTCTCAAAACTGGTCCAAAGTAAATCTTTAATCCATGGCTATGCTTCCTGAATGTAGCTCCAAATGACTCTTGACTCCTTTTGCTCCTTTTTGATGCAAAACGTACCATATTACCTGCAATTACAACGAAACTAGGTGTAGACCTCGATTCTCGCAAAGGTAGATGAAATGGTAGTAAAATCACATAATGTACATACAAACATGCAGATTATGAAAGATAAAACGTCCAAACAAACCCCAAAATATAGACTATAATTCATGCTATCATCTTTGATTGATCTTTGTACATATGTGAGCTAGTATTGCCTATATTGTCGATATAGATGTCTACACAAGTTCTATGTTGATTATAGGTGATTTGGAGCTATTTCCGAACAAAATCGAGCAAAGGAAAGTTGAGTTGAAATATCCATAGATCGAGGACACTTTTTGGAAGCAAATTGGAGTATTAGATTGAGGAATGCACGAATGAAGGCAAGAACCACGCTCTCACCCTAAATTACGGCCGTGGATTTCGAGTCAGAATTCGATGTTCATTCCAGGAGATATTACGGCCGTGGAACTAACCGTGATTGTTTCCACGCCCTAGAATTACGGTCGTGGAATCTTCCACGACCGTGATCTTGGCGAATCTTTTCGCCATGTTTCGAAGCCATGATCTTTTGAAGATTGGGCCGGGCCGACACTTCGTCTTGCCCTATAAAAAGACGGAAGAAAAGAGATTCCGTCACCTCGCTTACGACCCTTCAACCCTAAGTTTAGCGGCAAAAACGCAAGCTTAGCAACACACAAACCCTCATTCTTGGAAGTGATTTTGGAGATCTCATTGAAGATCAAAGTTCGGAATTGAAGAATTGCTGTTAGCGATCTTCGCGTTTGCGGAAGATCGAAGTTCTTGGAAGATTTTGCAAGAAGATCGCTCTTCTTGTTTAGGTTTGATTTTTGATACGGATTGACATCCCGTTTCTCTTCCTTCCTAAGGTTGTGATTGTTTACTCCGTTTTGAATCTTTCGATAGACACTTGTTCTTGATTGTGATCTTGAGATTCTATTGAAGATTATTTATAGTTCTTGAAAGTTTTCATCTTTTATCTTTCAATTCTTGAATCAATATCAATATGACAGTTATTGGCTAAAAACCCTTAACAATTCTAAGGTGAAGGGTTGATAGTTGTGGCATAGGTGATGATAGATCGATCGCAAACAGATTAGACCCTGAGAGTTAGAGAGAATCGTCGACAACCTAAAATTACGGGCTGTTCTTGAGTTCCACGGCCGTGGAATCTCAAGATCCAACCGTAATTTCCCTATAGTTTACGAACTTGCTTTTACTTTAATCCAAAGTTAAAGATTTGCTTTAGCTTAGTTTAGACTCGTCTTTTCTAGGTGGTAGTGAAGCCTCAACAACCTCTACCTCGATTGTGAGCCTCAACAACCTCAATTGGATAAGTTAGTCTTGATCTTTAGATTATAAGTTTGGGTATTTGATGCTAATCCTCGTCTTTAGAATCTTTCTATATTGAGCCTCAACAACCTGTATAGGGAGTGTCTTTTAGGTGAGTTACATAAGGTTTTTGGAACCTCAACCGTACGATTACCTTACATTAGTATACCTTCGCATATCTCAACTCTGTCTTTATATCATTAAGTATATCTTGAATCGAATGCCACAGCTGGATACTTGGATCTTTAGGATTGTTGTTTTCCCAATATTTGCAAAACTCCCATATTCACTGCTTGATAACCTGCAATCGAGTTCGTTCCACCCAAATCCCTGTGTTCGATACTCTGGAATTCTTGCTTAACTACGTCGATCCGTACACTGCGGGTTCGCTTGCTTGATTCTAGTTTTATAAATTTAAAGCTTATTTGCACACACCTCTAGGGGCGAACAAGTTTTTGGCGCCGTTGCCGGGGATTTGGCTTCGTCCGAATCCGGTAGCCGGTTGTCAAGCTTGGGAGCTTGCTCTCGTTATTTGATTTTTCTTTGAGTGCATGCGCAGGTCTAGGAACACCGAAGATCTCTTACCTCTTGATCAAGAGCTAGAGAAAACCTTGAGACAAAGACGCAAGGAAAAGAAGATGGCTGAAGAAAACGAACGCAATCTTCAAACAGAGTTGGCGGAGAAGGAAGCTCAACTCCGATGGAATGAGACTCTCCGCCATGATGAGATGGATCGTCATCAGGCTCAAGTTAACGGTCTACAAGACATGCTCTTTCAAATGAGGGTACAGATGAGCGACCTTGAAGACAAGGTTGGCAAGAAGTCCTCAAGAAGGAGGTCAAGGTCTAGAAGAAAAAGTCACTCATCCGCAGATGATAGTGATTCTTCCATGCCACCGTTAGAAGAGATTGATCCCACGATCAATGTAAATCCCTTCAATTCACAAGGAGCTGCTAATCGCCGCATTCCACCAAGGAATGCGAGAGTCGAACGTGTGGATAATGAGCCGAGAACTCTTGGCCAGCGAATGGATCCAACACAACAACCACGCCGTTTGGGTGTGAATTTTGATGCTGAAGATGTACAAGGGTTTAGCTTTAACCCTCAAGTTATCACTCTTGTTCGCCAAAGCCAATTTGGCGGTACAAGCACTGAATCTCCACACCAACACTTGCAAAACTTTGAGTGTATGATGGAGACGATGAGACCAAAGGGCGCTACTACCAATAGCTATAAGCTCAAACCTTTCTTTTTCTCCTTGAAAGGGAAAGCGTTATCTTGGTACCAAGCTCTTCCTAATGGGAAACTAGACTCGTGGGAAGATCTTTCCGCAGAGTTTCTCACCAAATTCTTTCCGCCTTCCAAAACAGCGGAACTTAGAGGTAAGATCAATGCTTTTTCTATGAGACCTAACGAAAGTTTGTTTCAATCTTGGGAAAGGTTTCAGGATTTGCTCTTGGATTGCCCTCATCATGGCATATCCAAGCTGGCCTTGCTGGAGATTTACTACAAGGGGCTGGATGCGGGAACGCAATTCAACCTCCAATCCCTCTCATGTGGAACGTTCATGGACATAAGAGAAGATGACGCTTGGGACTTCATTAGGAAGCAAGCAAGAGTCATAGAGAAGTATTCCCACCGGAAAGTGGAGGGAAATCGTGTGGAACAAGGAGCGAAGCTCACACATGAAGCTCTGATAGCATGAATTATAGTCTATATTTTGGGGTTTGTTTGGACGTTTTATCTTTCATATTCTGCATGTTTGTATGTACATTATGTGATTTTACTACCATTTCATCTACCTTTGCGAGAATCGAGGTCTACACCTAGTTTCGTTGTAATTGCAGGTAATATGGTACGTTTTGCATCAAAAAGGAGCAAAAGAAGTCAAGAGTCATTTGAAGCTACATCCAGGAAGCACAGCCATGGATTGAAGATTTACTTTGGACCAGATTTGAGAGATCCTACATTCAGTTATGAGTCACCTCGGTTGACCACAGGTTCACCTCGACCGAGGCGATCCAGAGACGCCGACTCGACCGAGGCGAATACCTAGGACGCGGCGGGAATATTTTATTCTTGGCTGAGATCTTTTAAATTTGGAAAGTGATCTTATATTTTTGGGCTGAGATTCTGGAAGGAAGGAGATATGCAGAATCATATATTTTACCTATATTTATGGGATACTATCTTTCTAAGATTTATTATCTTTGGAGGGTTATTTTCCTATAAAAAGGGTTGGTTTTCCACAATTTGAAGAACACGCTATACCGTCGAAAGCCGCATACACCGCTGAACATCCGCCTACATCGAAGGAGCAGCAACAGCATACTCCAATTTTGGAGAGAGTTGAAGAACCTTTTTGAAGGTTGAAGGAAGATCAAAGATCATAGCTTTTATAGCTTTTTGGAGGGTTTTGTAAGATTGTCTTCAATTCCTTTCCTTGTTGTCTTGTCTTGTTGGATTATTATCCAAGGAACGATTTGTTGTGATATTTGATTCAGATATTGAAGTCTTTTCATTAAATTCTTCTTTGTTCAAATATTCACCTTCTTCCCATATATTTTAATACTTTCATTATGATGATGAGTGGCTAATTTCCTTGTGTGATTCTAGGGTGATTGGCTGAAGGTTGTGGGAAAAACAATGATAGAATAATCTTAGATTCCAGTAGGATCCTGAAAGTTTGAGTCTTTAACCTTAACCCTAAGCATCTCGTTCGGTTGATGAACATCTCGGCCGGGGTGGAATTCTTCTGACCGAGGTGACTTATCCGACCTTAAACTGAGAATTAAGTGTTAGAGTTTGCTATATCCTATTCTTATTATACCTTTCCTGGTTCAAAGCAAGCTTAGGATGAGACTTACCCGGTAATTCCTTAGTTTGTGTACCAACGATCATAAGTGTAGTTAATAAAGGTTTATCCTTTATTGGGGTTTGAGTGTGCTTCCATCCCATCTTTGTGAGTTAGCCTGAGACTTACCCGGTGAAGGTTAATTCTATTCCCTTAGATGGTGTGTTAGTTTGAGGTTATAGTTCTTTATCTTGATTCCTTGAGACTTACCCGGTAATAGGAATTACGGTTTAGGATTAGTGAGTAGTGAGACTTACCCGGTGATCTATTCCACTTTAGTAACACCTTCCCCTTGCAAAAATCTCAGCTTTGTCTGCTTATCTTTAGATCTTGAGTTGGAACCACAACTGGATGCTTTAATCCCTAGAATTGCATGTTTGCTTATTTGACTTCTTATTCATCTTTGATTGTGTTAATTGCTCTTTGTGGTTAGTATTCACGAAGCTTACCGTTATTGACTTTGTTTCACCGAGTCCCTGTGATCGACCCCTGGAATTTCTTGCTTTTTACTACGATTGACCCGTACACTGCGGATTCGCATCCTTGTTTTAAGCTTAAGTCTAGGGTTATAAATTTAAAGCTTGCACACACCGTTTGGAGCGAACAAGTTTTTGGCGCCGTTGCCGGGGACTTGGTCTAGATCGAGCCGGTACGGTTTGCTCTTGGGGCATTTGCCCCGTTTTGTCTGACCACTCTACTTGAGTGACTTTTGCAGGTTCTTTCTTAGGTATATGCGAAGAACCCGCACTGGGAAGGAAATCGTTCCTTACGATCCCGAACCAGAAAAGACATACAAGCGACGCTTAAGAGAAGCAAAGATGGCCCAACAAAACGATCGCGATCTTGCGGCCCAATTGAGAGAGACGCAGGAGCTGCTACGTCTCAGTAAAGAAGAGCTAAGGCAAGAGAAAGAAGAGAATCAGGCCAGGACTGCAGCAATCGAAGCTGAGATTGCAGCCATTCGGGACCAGATTCTACTTCGGCCGAGGGAGGATCCAGTAGTTGATCCTCGACCGAGGCAGATCCCAGTACCCAACGCCCCGGCCGAGTTACTACCACTTCGGATGCCAGTCTGAGATGTTCTTCTTGCAGGAATTCCACAAACCCTAGGTCAAAGAATGGACCCTAATCAACAACTGAGGCGTCCAGGAGTGAACCTAGGAGATCCAGCAGATCATGACTACGAACTTCGACCGCAAGTCCTAGCCATGATTCGCCAATGCCAATTCGGAGGGCTAGAGAAGGAGTCGCCGCATCAACATCTTCAAAACTACGAGATCTTGATGGAAACCTTGCGACCTCCCAGAATTGAGAACAACAACTACAAGCTAAGACCTTTTTACTTTTCTTTAAAAGATAGAGCTCTTACTTGGTATCAATCTCTTCCTCCAGGAAAAATTAGCACATGGGAAGAGATGACCACGGAATTCTTAACCAAATTCTTTCCCCCCTCAAAGACTGCTGAAATGAGAGGGAAGATCAATGCTTTCATCATGAAGGACAAGGAGAGCTTGTCTAAATCATGGGAGCGGTTCAAGGATATCCTTTTGGATTGCCCACATCATGGGATTCCAAAGATCGAGTTGTTGGAGATCTACTTCAAGGGGCTGGACGGAAACACCCAGTTCAATCTCCAACTACTCTCCGCCGGTACATTCATGGACATGGCGGTTGACGAGGCTTGGGACTTCATTGAGAATCAAGCCTTGCACATGGAGAAGTACACCCACCAAGGAGCTGAAGGTGGAGTTAAAAGAGTCAACTTTCAAGAGACTCAACCCAACAACAACCAACTCACGTCATTGAAGAACGACGTGAAGCAATTGAAGGAGCTATTGATGGCTCAAACTAAGAAGGAAGAGCAAGGGCAAAGGAACAACAACAACAACAATAACGGGTACCGTAACAACAACAACGGACCCCGAAACAACAACTACAACAACAATAGAGGATCCAATAGCAACAATTGGAGGGCGAATAACCAAAACAACGGTAACAATCGTTCAAACTCCAACTCTAATGATTCCTCTAATCCTTTCCTCTCCTCCCCTTCTTCTTTTTCTACTCCATTGAAGAGCCAAGGGCAAGGATCAAGTTCGTCTAGCCGGAAAAGAAGGACGCAGTCCTGAAGGCAATCTTGATCAAGCTTAGTGCTATGGAGAATTCTATGACTTCATTTTCGAGGGCCCAAAAGTCCTTCGAACAACAACTTGCTAATAGGGCGAATGAAGCGCCAAGAGATCCAGGGAAGCTTCCAGCAAAGACGGAAACTAACCCTAAGGGCCAGTGCATGGCCATAACGACGAGGAGTGGACTCAAAACTGCTGATCCAGTACCTCGCTCGACGCAGACCACCTCGGTCCAAATCCAGTCGAAGAACACCTCGACCGAGATGCCAACCGAGGCGGCGCAACAGAAAGCAGGAGGAACGATAGAAGCTTATGTTCCACCTCCCGCATATAAACCACCACTTCCATTTCCTCAGTCCAGAGCCAGAGCACATCTAGACAAGCACTTTGGTAAGTTCCTTGACTTGATGAATAAGCTACATATTAACATTCCCTTCCTTGATGCCATTTTAGGTATGCCCGCCTATGGGAAGTTCTTAAAAGAGATCTTATCAAGGAAGAGGAAGCTGGAGGATGTTGGTGAAGTTAGGATGACATCTAAATCTTCAGAGCTTATCAAGATCATGAAGGAGAAGATGCCACCTAAGTTGAGAGATCCCGGCTCATTTTGCATTCCCATTCAAGTTGGGGATGTCACTTGTGAAGCCCTTTGTGATCTAGGAGCCAGCGTGAGCATCATCCCGCTGGAGCTATGCACTAAGATCGGTCTTGGAGAGCCCAAGCCGGTCAAGATTCGACTTTACATGGCGGATCGCTCCATCACCCATCCCGTGGGCATTTTGGAGGACGTTCCGGTCAAGTTAGGTAACTTCTATCTTCCTATAGATTTTGTCGTACTTGACATTCCCGCAGATTATCTTGTTTCTATCATTCTCGGGAGGCCATTTCTAGCAACTTTGGGTTGCAATGTGGATTGCAAGAACGCCAAGTTGAAATTCAACGTTGGTGGCGATGAGGTGGAGTTCGCACTACTTGCAGCCATGAAAGGAGAGCAACTAACTGATGATATCTTCAACATCTACGATGAAGAAGAATCAAGAGAATTGGTGAGCTCTATCCTTATTAATGATCCACTCGAAAGAGTTATTAGCTTCAGTTTAATGGAGGAAGGTATAGATGCTTCTTGTGATGCAGATATACGGAGTTTAAAAGCACTGGAAGAAGATCCAGGAGCTACAACTGAGAAGCTGATCCAGGAAACGAAGATTTCCAGCCTCGGATCCAGTAGCAGTACCTCGACCGAGGCATCTTCTGGACTGAGCGAGGCGTCTGAAGAACACCTCGGTCAACGCCTTTGCGTCTCGACCGAGGTCGACAGCGAGACAATGTCAACTGAGATTGCTGAGAATAAAAATTTTTATACTCCCTTCTCTGACATTCACCCACAGTTGGCGGATCATTCCCTCCACCAACTTTCTGATAATAAAGGTCCTTGGTATGCTGATATTGTGAATTATCTTGTTTGCCAGGAAATACCGCCCGGATTGACGTACTCTCAAAAGAAGAGATTCTTCAAGGAAGTACGGCATTACTACTGGGATGAGCCGCTGCTATTCAAGCACGGACCGGATGGGATGCTTCGAAGGTGCATTCCGGAAGATGAAGTTAATAGCGTCATAAGGCATTGTCATTCACTTCCTTGTGGAGGACATGCTAGCACCGATAAAACATGCGCTAAGGTATTGCGTTCCGGTTTCTTTTGGCCTACATTATTTAAGGATGTGCAATCTTTTGTTGTTTCTTGTGATGCATGCCAAAGAACAGGGAACCTATCAAGGAGGAACGAGATGCCGCTTAATAACATCCAAGAAGTGGAAATCTTTGATGTATGGGGGATTGACTTCATGGGACCTTTCCCATCCTCCGGAGGAAACCTCTACATTCTCCTTGCCGTTGATTACGTCTCTAGATGGGTTGAAGCCATTGCTTCCCCCACTAACGACGCCAAGGTGATTGTGAAGTTCTTGAATAGAACTATCTTTCCACGATTTGGAACTCCACGCATCATCATCAGCGATGGAGGGACGCATTTCATCAACCGGAAGTTTAAAGCACTTCTATCGAAGTATGGGGTAACCCACAAGGTATCAACTGCTTATCACCCTCAAACTAGTGGACAGGTCGAGATCTCGAATAGAGAAATCAAGGCAATTTTGGAGAAGACCGTCTCTAGAACGAGGAAGGATTGGTCCATGAAATTGGACGATGCTCTTTGGGCGTACAGGACAGCATTCAAGACTCCCATAGGTACCACCCCTTATAATTTGGTATATGGGAAGTCTTGCCATTTGCCCGTTGAATTGGAGCACAAGGCGTATTGGGCTATCAAATGGTTGAACTTTGACATCAAGGAGGCTGGTGAGAAGCGACTATTGGAACTTAACGAGCTGGAAGAGCTGCGTTTGAACGCCTATGAGAATGCCAAAATCTACAAGGAAAGAACGAAGAGATGGCATGACAAGCGTATCGTTCCAAAGGAGCTTAACGAGGGAGATTTAGTTCTACTCTTCAACTCCCGCCACCGTCTTTTTCCAGGCAAGTTGAAATCTAGATGGACCGGACCTTATATTGTGAAACATGTTTTCCCTCATGGTGCAGTTGAGATATGGGGCGAAACTAGCGGAAGCTTCAAGGTCAACGGTCATAGACTTAAGAAGTACCAACCGGAAACGCCGGTTGAGGAGGTTGCACCAATCTACCTCGTTTGAGACGCATCATGGCCCAGCTAGCGACCTTAAATCAAGCGCTTCTTGGGAGGCAACCCAAGGTATTGCTTTCTTTCCCGTTTTCTAGTCTAGTTTAGATAGTTTTTGTTTTTGCTTTGCTTTGCTTTGTTTTTGGGGTTCTGGACAGACAACAGGAAGGAGCACATCTGGAAGGACAGAAGTTCGAGATTCTGAGAAGACAGAAGCACCTCGGTTACTGTCAGAGCACCTCGACCGAGTTGATTCTTGAAGCAACCGAGGCGACTAGGGTTTCTGCAGAACCGCCTCGGTCCATACCACCTCGGGCCAGTCGAGACCATCTCGACCGAGGTGACAGCAGATCAGTGACATTATAAAAAGGAAAAAAAAAATTACAGTTTCGTTTTTTTACCCTCCTCGACCGCGGCGACAGCTATACCTCGTTCTCCTTCGTTTCTCACTCGTTTCCGACGATTTCTGCTTCCAAACTGCAATTAAGGGGTAGAAGGATCGATTGCAACTACAGATCTGCAAGAAATTTGAGCGTTTCGACCGAAACGAGGTAAAAGCGTTCGAAAACCCTAACTCGTTCGTTTTCTGCAATTTGGGCTTTGGTTGCCCCTGATTCTGTTGAGGAAATCTATAAGTACCCCTTAGGAAGCATCGGTAGTGATTTTAGGGGGAAAAGAACTGAAAATCAGAGAGTGGAAATCGAACTGTCTTCGCCTCGGTCCAGTCGTTCTGCACCTCGGTCGAGGTGATTCTTGGAGTTGTCAGTCGACCGAGGTAGTCTGACAGTGTGTTTTGAAAATGAGTTCTGACAGATTGCTAGCCCTTAGAGATAGATCCTCTCCTTCCCCTTCTTCTTCCTCATCCAGACCTTCTATCCCGGTGATCCATGAGAGACACCGGGTAGATTATGACCGCATTGCTAGTCGTCCAGTTATCGCTCCTAGGTTTCTGGACGTTTCTGCCTTTGACTGTCTCCACGTAGATGGAGAGCTTAGGAGGATGATCACCACAGTCGGGCTGGATCAGTTTACTGAGATCCGAGCCCCAGCCTACCTTGAGCCTACCCTCGAGTTTGTCAGTTCCTTCACTTACCTCCCCACAGAGGGGGCTGTGAAGTACCGGTTGATGAACCGGAACTACCTAGTACCTCTTGACTACTGGAGAGACATTTTTGGCTTCCCTACCCCCACCGCCGTAGATTTCCCGACCCGAGCAGTAGCTAGAGAGTTATGGGGTCAGATTGCCCACATTACGAGTCATGCAGACAGGTGGCGCCTTGGTGATTCCAGGGCGAAGCTTATCTATCATCTAGCTTTTCGGTTGGTACACAGGATCTTCAGCGAGACGCTTCTGGCGCGTACTGAGACGCCCCAGAAGGTCCGACAGGGGGAGCTCTTCTCTTTATACTGCATGGTCACAGGGAGATACCCTGACTTTGGCTTGATGTTGGCAGAGGATCTGCACAGGATCAAGGCCAAGGGGAAGGGGGATATATGCTGCGGAGGGATAGTGACCCATATCGCTAGGTATCAGGATATGGATCTGAGTAGGTGCACTATGGTGGCGGCTGCCAAGCCGCTCGGACTTCAGGAGATGATTACTCGGAGGATTCTGGTTCCCCGAGGACTGACTACACCCTACGTCGCTATGCCATGGGAGCAGACTGCACCTCAGGGCATCAGATGGTCTGCACAATTCTCTGTCTTCGATCCACATTACTGGCAGACTGCTTGGGGTCCACTTATGGAGGATTACAGAGAGGGAGCAGCTGCCCCTGCAGAGGAGGCTGAGGAGGCTGAGGATGAGGATGACGACGATGAGACAGTTGATGAGAGAGGAGGCGGCGTCCCGATGGACACAGGGACAGATACAGCTAGGACGAGCGCGCCTCCCATTATTGATCTAGATGATGACGAGGAGGACACTGAGCCAGCGCCAGCTGAAACTTCTCCAGTCAGGCCCGCTAGGCGCAGGAGGAGGGGAGTTAGGGACAGAGCTGCACACCGACGGATCGATGACCTGACGGATCAGGTTATCGACTCATATGCTGCACTTTCGTTGGATATCCGCGAGATGCAGGAGCGTCAGCATCATCAGCACATGATGGCTCAGCTACAGTTCCAGCATATCATGGGCTATCCCTATGATCCGACTCAGTTTCCCTACATACCACCACCACCACCGGATCAGGACTACTGAGGAGCTGCAGGGTTTTATTTATTATATTTTTATGCAGTTCAGCTCTTTATCCGGTGAGTCCCCTTTTATTTAGACTTTTATTATACCCACTGGGACAGTGTGTCTCAAGTATGGGGTATTTGATGTACTTATTTGACTACGTGATGTATGTTATTCAACTTCCTATGATGTATTTTATTTATCGGATACTTTCATATTTGTGCTTCATCTGCCTTTATATGATTATCTGGTTTTACATGCATACCTACAAATTATTTGATTGAGAAAAACGTCGAAACCGAAAAATATATGGTTTTAAAAAAAATTTTTTTTTTCGACCTCGACCGGGACAGTTCTGGCAAAACGAGGTGTTTCACCTCGGTTGAACTAAGAACATCTCGACCGAGGTGGGTTAACTGAGAGTTTTCAAAAACGATTTTTGTGTTACTTATCTGGATATGATCTCAGTGAAGATCTTGTTTACCTACTGGGTTTAAATTCTTTATGTGTTTGAAAGATTTTATGATATGTTTAAGTTGCTAAATGCTTTGTTTGAAATTATTGGCATGTTTAATACTTTGTTTTTATCCAAATTATGTTGAATTTGAAGGTTGACACCGCAGCATAAGTTCTCTCACTTTCTTATTGGAAAGACCAAGGCAATTCATTCTCTTCTTCTTCTTCTTCTTGATCATGGTTAGCCCCTCATATACATTTTGCCTCCCTTTACCTATCCGGGAATTTGGAAGCAAGCAAAGTGGTGAAAGCAAGTTAAAGTTGAAGGTGGCTGGAAGTGAAAGTATTAGAAAGCAATAATAGGTTTGGGGAAGTCAATCATGAAGATGAGTAACTCGGCACCATTCATATAGCCGGGTGTTTGTGTCTTGCCAAAGTCGGATTGAGCGATATTCCTATCGGGTCATGGTATGTGCATCAAGGGTTTGATGCATCTCAAGAAATTGACGATTGCTGATTTCCTAGGCTTCGGTTATTGTGCACCTCTGTCCATGCATCCCAAAAAGTAAAGTAAAAAGAAAAAGTGTGAAATAAGCAAAGCTTATTGGTGGAAGATGTTGCAAGTCAAAGTGAAAGTGAAGTTCATCCTTTTCCCGGATTCTAGCACCACATTACCTTACATACATCCTTACCCTACACGTTTCTTGACCTTTTCTTTTGGGAAGCCCTTGAGACCTTGAGCTTGTTGATTGACTTAGTGGTTTAAACTGGATTATGCATGATTAATTTCGATAATTATGACTTATTATGCATTCTATGATTTTATGCAAAGATGAACAACTTTCTTATATTTATAAAATGTTTTGATCATATTTTGATTTTAAATTCCATGAAGTATTCTCTTAGAGTGATCTATGATAGTTGCACACCATAAAAATGTTTTTGAAAGACTTTTCATTGATTTTCTTGACTTATAATCCATTCTATCTTGTCTTCTATATGAGGAACTTGCTTGGGGACAAGCAAGGGCTAAGTATGGGGTATTTTGATAGCATGAATTATAGTCTATATTTTGGGGTTTGTTTGGACGTTTTATCTTTCATATTCTGCATGTTTGTATGTACATTATGTGATTTTACTACCATTTCATCTACCTTTGCGAGAATCGAGGTCTACACCTAGTTTCGTTGTAATTGCAGGTAATATGGTACGTTTTGCATCAAAAAGGAGCAAAAGAAGTCAAGAGTCATTTGAAGCTACATCCAGGAAGCACAGCCATGGATTGAAGATTTACTTTGGACCAGATTTGAGAGATCCTACATTCAGTTATGAGTCACCTCGGTTGACCACAGGTTCACCTCGACCGAGGCGATCCAAAGACGCCGACTCGACCGAGGCGAATACCTAGGACGCGGCGGGAATATTTTATTCTTGGCTGAGATCTTTTAAATTTGGAAAGTGATCTTATATTTTTGGGCTGAGCTTCTGGAAGGAAGGAGATATGCAGAATCATATATTTTACCTATATTTATGGGATACTATCTTTCTAAGATTTATTATCTTTGGAGGGTTATTTTCCTATAAAAAGGGTTGGTTTTCCACAATTTGAAGAACACGCTATACCGTCGAAAGCCGCATACACCGCTGAACATCCGCCTACATCGAAGGAGCAGCAGCAGCATACTCCAATTTTGGAGAGAGTTGAAGAACCTTTTTGAAGGTTGAAGGAAGATCAAAGATCATAGCTTTTATAGCTTTTTGGAGGGTTTTGTAAGATTGTCTTCAATTCCTTTCCTTGTTGTCTTGTCTTGTTGGATTATTATCCAAGGAACGATTTGTTGTGATATTTGATTCAGATATTGAAGTCTTTTCATTAAATTCTTCTTTGTTCAAATATTCACCTTCTTCCCATATATTTTAATACTTTCATTATGATGATGAGTGGCTAATTTCCTTGTGTGATTCTAGGGTGATTGGCTGAAGGTTGTGGGAAAAACAATGATAGAATAATCTTAGATTCCAGTAGGATCCTGAAAGTTCGAGTCTTTAACCTTAACCCTAAGCATCTCGTTCGGTTGATGAACATCTCGGCCGGGGTGGAATTCTTCTGACCGAGGTGACTTATCCGACCTTAAACTGAGAATTAAGTGTTAGAGTTTGCTAAATCCTATTCTTATTATACCTTTCCTGGTTCAAAGCAAGCTTAGGATGAGACTTACCCGGTAATTCCTTAGTTTGTGTACCAACGATCATAAGTGTAGGTAATAAAGGTTTATCCTTTATTGGGGTTTGAGTGTGCTTCCATCCCATCTTTGTGAGTTAGCCTGAGACTTACCCGGTGAAGGTTAATTCTATTCCTTTAGATGGTGTGTTAGTTTGAGGTTATAGTTCTTTATCTTGATTCCTTGAGACTTACCCGGTAATAGGAATTACGGTTTAGGATTAGTGAGTAGTGAGACTTACCCGGTGATCTATTCCACTTTAGTAACACCTTCCCCTTGCAAAAATCTCAGCTTTGTCCGCTTATCTTTAGATCTTGAGTTGGAACCACAACTGGATGCTTTAATCCCTAGAATTGCATGTTTGCTTATTTGACTTCTTATTCATCTTTGATTGTGTTAATTGCTCTTTGTGGTTAGTATTCACGAAGCTTACCGTTATTGACTTTGTTTCACCGAGTCCCTGTGATCGACCCCTGGAATTTCTTGCTTTTTACTACGATTGACCCGTACACTGCGGGTTCGCATCCTTGTTTTAAGCTTAAGTCTAGGGTTATAAATTTAAAGCTTGCACACACCGTTTGGAGCGAACAAGCTCAAACTCAGATTTTCTCCCTCAACAATGAAATCAAGGAGTTGAAGGAGGCTATCAAGACCAACTTCCCAAAGCAACAAGAGAAGGATGTTGGCTATTTGGGCAACAACAACGGCGGTGATAACACCAACCGCAACAACAATAACCGGAACAATAACCGGAATAACAATTGGAATGGAAACAACAACAACCGGAACAACAACAATTGGAACAACAATCGGGGTTCAAACAACAACAACTGGCGCTCCAATCAACAAAACTCCGGTAACTCCTATCCTTCCTCTTCCAATTCGCTAACTCCACCTTCCTCTTCCTCTACTCCCTTGAAAAGCCAGGAGCAATCATCTAATGGAGGAAACAACGCGGGAAAGGAGAAGCCAGATCCCATGTTAGAAACGATCTTGGGAAAGCTTCAAGGGATGGAGGACCGCTTCATTAAGTTTGATGATCGAGTTTCTAAGATCGACAAGGCTCAAAAGGTTTTAGAAAACCAAATGTTCGATCATGCGGAAGGAGTTCCTAGGAATCAAGGGAAACTTCCAGGAAAGACGGAGGACAACCCTAAGGGAAGGGTAATGGCGATTACAACTAGGAGCGGAGTGACTACCACCGATCCGCAACCTACGTTCGTTGAAGTCCCCGTAGAGAAGGACAAAGAAAAGGGGAAGGAGAAAGAAGGCGTCTACGTCCCTCCTGCAGCTTACAAACCTCCCCTACCATTCCCTCAATCTAGAGCGCGAGCGCGCCTAGATAAACAATTCGGTAAGTTCATAGAACTCATGAGCAAGCTGCATATTAATATACCTTTCATTGATGCCATTGTAGGTATGCCGGCTTATGGCAAGTTCTTAAAGGAGCTTCTCTCTAACAAGAGGAAGCTAGAGGATTTCGGTGAAGTCAAGATGAGTTCGGATTCTTCGGATCTCATCAAGACGATGAAGGAGAAAATGCCCCCAAAGCTGAAAGATCCGGGGTCATTTTGCATTCCCATTGGAGTGGGAGAGGTCACATATGACGCTTTATGTGACTTAGGAGCAAGTGTGAGCATCATACCACTTGCATTGTGCAGGAAGATCGGTTTAGGTGACCCTAAACCGGTGAAGATGACGTTATACATGGCGGATCGATCTATTACTCGTCCCGTCGGCATTGTAGAAGACGTCCCGGTCAAGCTAGGCAAGTTCTTTGTCCCCATTGATTTTGTCGTGCTTGACATCCCTGTAGATAGTCCAGTCCCGATCATACTCGGAAGACCGTTTCTTGCAACTTCCGGCTGCATGGTCGATTGCAAGAATGGGAGACTCGCTTTTGATATTGGGGAAGAGAAAGTAGAGTTCGTTCTTTCCACTCTAGTGAAGGAGACAATCTTTGATGAGGATATTTACAATATCCAAGACGAAGAAGGTTTGTCTAGGGAAGAGGTAAGTGCGATTCTCTTTAACGATCCTTTACAAAAGGTTATTACTATGAGTCTAACCAATGTAGAAGAAGAAGAAGAGTGCAAAGAAGAAATTGAAGCCTTAGAAGCACAAGAAGAGATGCATGAAGTGGAGTTTGAGAAACTCCACGATGAGGCTGAAAATACTAGAATCCACGGTCATACTCTGTATTCCACGACCGTGGATTCCACGACCAAAATCAACCTCCATTCCAGAGGATATTACGGCCGTGGAATACCAGAGGAGACCGTAATTTTGACCGTGGAAGAGGGTGATCGGCATACTCCTTCAACTTCTTCTGATTCTTCTCCAAACCATTCATCATCCTTAGAAACTTCTAAGGAAACATCGGAGGCTCCTCAAGGATCATTGGAAGCTCCGAAAGAAATGGAACTCAAACCACTTCCTACTCATCTAAGGTACGCTTTTCTTGGATCTAATTCCACCTTCCCGGTTATCGTTAGTTCCGAATTAAGCATAGATGAACATGAACAGCTCATGATTGTCCTTAGGAAACACAGAAAAGCCATAGGCTATACTATTGAGGACTTAGTAGGAATTAAACCCTCCCTATGCATGCATAAGATACTAATGGAGGAGGACTTTAGAACTTCAAGACA
Organism: Fagopyrum esculentum; assembly: GCA_033239045.1. Taxonomy (NCBI): domain Eukaryota; kingdom Viridiplantae; phylum Streptophyta; class Magnoliopsida; order Caryophyllales; family Polygonaceae; genus Fagopyrum; species Fagopyrum esculentum. The sequence goes on along the minus strand of BSUD01000001.1, from coordinate 16,129,952 downwards.
ACCTCAAAGGCGGTTGAATCCGACCATGAAGGAGGTTGTCAAGAAGGAAATTCTTAAACTTCTTGATGCAGGTATCATCTATCCTATCTCCGATAGCAAGTGGGTGACCCAGTTCAAGTAGTTCCGAAGAAGGGAGGAATGACGGTCATCACCAATAAGAACAACGAACTCATTCCTACCCGAACCGTAACTGGATGGCGAATGTGCATAGACTACCGCAAGCTCAACAACGCAACGCGGAAGGATCACTTTCCATTGCCATTCATCGATCAAATGCTTGAAAGGTTAGCGCAACATTCATACTTTTGCTACCTTGACGGTTATAGTGGCTTCTTTCAGATTCCGATACATCCGGATGATCAAGAGAAGACCACGTTCACGTGCCCTTGGGGAACGTTCGCTTATAGGAGAATGCCGTTCGGGCTTTGCAATGCCCCAGCCACCTTTCAACGGTGCATGATGGATATCTTCTCCGAATACGTGGAGGAAATCATGGAAGTCTTCATGGACGACTTCTCCGTTTACGGTTCCTCTTTTAACGATTGTCTTTCTAACCTTTCTCTTGTTTTGCAAAGATGTGAAGACACTAACCTAGTTCTTAATTGGGAGAAGTGTCAATTCATGGTTAAGGAAGGAATCGTGTTAGGTCACTTAGTCTCTAGTAGAGGGATAGAAGTAGACAAGGCTAAAATAGAGACCATAGAGAAACTTCCTCCCCCAATTTCGGTGAAGGGAGTAAGAAGTTTCCTAGGACATGCTGGATTTTATAGACGTTTCATTCAGGACTTTTCTAAGATATCAAAACCTCTCACTAATCTATTGATGAAGGATGCAGTTTTTGAGTTTTCACAGGAATGTCTAGATGCGTTCAACACCATTCGGCAAGCTCTGATTTCAGCACCCATTATCCAACCCCCAGATTGGACTCTCCCTTTCGAGATTATGTGTGACGCTAGTGACGTAGCCATTGGAGCTGTTCTTGGACAACGAAAGGAAGGACGAACCCACGCCATATATTACGCTAGCAAGACGCTAGACGAAGCTCAGCTCAACTACGCCACTACGGAAAAAGAGTTTCTAGCCATTGTCTACACGGATCATGCTGCGATCCGATACCTCCTTGCAAAGAAAGACGCGAAGCCAAGGCTGATTAGATGGATTCTTCTCCTACAAGAATTCGATCTTGAGATCCGCGACAAGAAAGGCTCGGAAAATTCTGTTGCGGATCATTTGAGTCGTCTAACACATCTAGAGGACGACCATTTACCCATTGATGACTCCTTCCCGGACGAACACCTACATATCATAGAGGAGTGCATCAAGGTAGTCTCCAAAGGTAACGAACCATGGTTTGCTGATTTTGTTAACTATTTGGTTTGCCAGGAGATGCCACCCGGACTGTCATACGCACAAAGGAAGAAGTTCTTCAAGGACGTCCGAGAATACTATTGGAACGAGCCTCTCCTCTTCAAGAGAGGTCCGGATGGCATCATTCGGCGATGTGTGCCGGAAGATGAGATGCAAAGTGTCATCCGTCATTGTCATTCACTACCTTGTGGAGGACACGCTAGTTCGAACAAAACTAGCGCAAAGGTATTGCAATCTGGGTTCTATTGGCCTACTTTATTTAAAGATGTGCAATCCTTTGTTTCTTGTTGCGATGCTTGTCAAAGAACAGGCAATATTTCTAGAAGGAACGAGATGCCCCTCAACAACATCCAAGAGGTGGAGATTTTCGACGTATGGGGAGTCGATTTCATGGGACCATTCCCATCTTCTTGTGGAAACCAATACATATTATTGGCAGTGGACTACGTTTCTAGATGGGTCGAAGCAATTGCCTCTCCCACAAATGATGCCATGGTGGTGGTTAAGTTCTTCAACAAGACCATCTTTCCGCGATTCGGGACGCCAAGGACGATCATTAGTGATGGAGGTTCTCACTTCATAGCCCGTCGCTTTGAAGCTCTTCTAACCAAGTATGGGGTTACTCACAAGATCGCCACCCCTTACCATCCACAAACGAGTGGACAAGTTGAGATCTCAAATAGGGAGATCAAGGGAATTCTAGAGAAGACGGTTTCAAGGACTAGGAAGGATTGGTCCTTGAAACTAGATGATGCATTATGGGCGTACCGGACTGCGTACAAGACTCCCATAGGAACCACACCATACAACCTTGTGTATGGGAAGTCTTGTCATTTGCCGGTAGAGCTAGAGCACAAAGCGTTTTGGGCTATCAAATGGCTGAATTTTGGCATGAAGGAAGCGGGGGAGAAGCGTCTCCTAGACATCAACGAGCTGGATGAACTACGTTTGAACGCCTACGAAAACGCTAAGATCTACAAGGAAAGAGCAAAGCGTTGGCATGATAAGCATATCATTCCAAAGGACTTCAAAGAAGGAGATCAAGTTCTCCTCTTCAATTCGAGACTTCGCCTCTTTCCAGGAAGTTAAAATCTCGTTGGACCGGACCTTTTCTAATTAAGCGTATTTTCCCCCATGGCACAGTTGAAGTATGGGGTGAAGCTAGTGGAAGTTTCAAGGTGAACGGCCAACGACTCAAGAAGTACTCACCGGAACTCCAAGCTGAGGAGTTTGCACCTACCGCACTCGAATAAGTGCAAGATTGGTCTAGCTACGGACCTTAAACAAAGCGCTTCTTGGGAGGCAACCCAAGGTATTGCATTTTCGTTTTTGTTTTCGATTCATAGTTTAGCTTAGAATAGAAGTTTTTGCTTTATTTTGCCTCGATTTCTTCCGGTATGTTCGTGTTTTTGGTTGTAGGATCGATGGAAAGGGGGAAAGGGAGGATAATGTCGAAGAGAAGCGACGAAATTTGGACTTTGAAGCTTTACAAAAGGTTCCACGGTCTAAATTACGGTCGTCATAGCTACAGTGGCCGTAATTCTCAAAAGCCTGTGAAAAATCATCAAAACCACGGGTCCGTACACTTCCACGGCCGTGGAATGCCCCGATAGACCGTGATTTTGAAATTTTGCTTGCGAGTATAAAAGCCACACTTCATCACAAAAACACCACAATTCTTCCCCAAAATTCCACGACCTAGATACCGAAAACCCGCAGCCTCCCCCAATTCTTCATTCTCTAATCGTTTTCAACGATTCTTCGCTCTAAACTGCAGCAAATCCAACCAAGAACAGGATCCGAGCAACAAATCGAGTGGAAAACGATCAACAAACGCGCATTTTGGATTTTTCAATCCGAAAAAGAGGTTATTTCTTTCTCTTCGATTCTCGCGGATTTGGTTCGTTTTTGCTATAGATTTTTAGGAAAAACTGACAAGGATTGGAAGGAATTAGATTAGGACTGCTTGTTGTGGTGAAATTTGGTGAATTTGCTGAGATTCACGAGATTCTGTGTCGAATCACGGTCTCTGGAGGTTCCACGGCCGTGGTTTCTATAGAACTGACCGTAATTTTGAACAGAAATGAACTTTGTAAGGAGGATGTCGGGAAGGATTAAGGAAAAGAAAGGGGAGCAAAATAAGAAAAGAAAGGGCAACCCCTCAACCTCTAAGGCACCACCACCCTCATCTCCCTCACCACCATCCTCACCTTCACCTCCATCTTCACCCCCTCACCCTAGCATCCCAACCATACACGAAGACCACCTAGCTGCATTTGAAAAGATAGAGAAGAGGGCAGTGATTGGCCCTAGGTACTTGTTGTTGGAGGATCTACATCCTCTCAACATAGTAGATGACCTTACATGGCTCTTGGATAGAGCCGGTTTGCTTGTCTTCACGAACATTCGTGAAGACGCTTATGAGGAGATCACCCGAGAGGTTGTGACATCTTTCGAGCACAACCATGTTGATAGGACCGTCTCCTTCCGTCTCATGAACAGAGACTACCATTTGAGCATTGTTGAGTTCGGGACCATCTTCGGATTCCATGAGACCTATAACGGTCGACTTCCTAGAGGAGTTTCCGCTAAGGACTTTTGGGCGGAAGTGGCCATGATTTATGCCGACGAGGACCGTTGGCATCCAGCTGATACCAAGGCTAGATTGATGTACCATCTAGCCTTGAAGATAGCTCACCGTGTTCTTTCGGAGTGCCTCTTTCCTAGGACGGAGACGCCCCAAAAGATCAAGACGGATGAGCTATTCCTTCTTTACGCTATGCTTCATGGATGTCGCGCAGATTGTGCTACTCTTTTGGCAGCGACGATGAGTAAACTCAAGAACAAATCGAGAGGGAACATTGGATATGGTGGGATAGTGACCCACATTGCTAGGTCGTTTGGTGTAGATTTTTCAGCCTGCACCCGCATACCCGCCGTACCTCTAGGACTACATGCATTCATGGTTAGGGGACTCATTTTCCCCACACATAGAGGTCCGCCTTATGCGGGCGTGCCCTGGGAGAGTAGGACAGGTAGGGGTATTGAGTGGCTGCCAGAGTACTCCATTGTGGCGGGACGCCACAATTGGAAGGAGACGTTCGCTGCGATGCATGCGAACAGGCTTGTAGCTCCCCCTTACGTTCCACCACCGGATGAGGATGAGGAGGACATGGGAGAGCAGTACGAGAGTGGTGGAGGAGCAGAGCAGGAGTTCGGCACGTTTCCGGATCAGCCGGATGCGGCCCCGGATGTACCTAGGCGCTCTCCACGCCCAGCTAGAGCTTCAGGCTCGTCATCTCGCCGCGCTAGCGTGAGTGAGAGGCCCACGTGGATGACTACACCTCCCACTTGGTACAGCACACGTCCTCCTTGGTCCACGACGCAGCCAGCAGCAGCACCACCACCACCACCACCAGCACCAGCCGATGCACCCACATGGTATGATCACGCCCCGGGATGGTATGAGAGGATGCCGGATTGGGCTACCGGACTTTCAGAGAGAGTCGGAGCACTAGAGATCCGGGCGGATGCTAGAGACGGACGCTTAGACGACCTTGACCACATGATGAGGGACGTCTACCGCCAGCAGTTTGGGCGGTTCTATGATCCGAGTTTCTCTCCATTTCCACCTCCACCGGCGCCGCAGTGATTGATGACCGGACCGCTCGTTTTTAGACATTCCCGCCACCACTTGTGAGTTTCTTTTTCTTTTCTTTCTTTCGTTCTTTCTTGTGAACATTAGGGACAATGTTCGTCCTAAGTATGGGGTGGGATGTACTAAATGTTTGTAATAACTCTACTCTATATGTTGCTTTCATTCCGAGACTATCATTGCATGTTTATTATGTGTTACACGTTTTATTTTTGCATTGCATGAAAAAGAACTTTAAAAACCCATAAAAATTGAAAAATTTTGAAAATTTTTGTGCTTCTAATGAATCGATATGATTTCCATGATAATCACTACTTGTGAATTGAGTTTGATGACGATTACATGCTTAAAAGGATTGTGAATCGAAAAGGATTTGAATGAATAAATTTTACCTCTTTTGCAAGTTTTATAATGTGAAAATGTTACCTAAATCATGTAGGAAATTGAAGTTGAAATCACATTATAAGTTCCTATACTTCTTGTTGAAATGATTAAGGCAATTCGATACTTTCTTTCTTCTTTCTTTGATCATCTAGCTCCTCATTGAAATATTAGCCCCCCTACCTATCCGGGAACTTGGAAAAATGAATGAAAAAGGCATGTTTGATGTGGGAGGGCCATGAGAACAATTATATGCAATCAATTGAATAGAAAGAAATTATAGGTTTGGGGAAGTCAATCATGACGATGAGTAACTCGGCACCATTCACATAGCCGGGTGTTTGTGTCTTGCCAAAGTCGGATTGAGCGATATTCCTAGCGGATTATGGTATGTGCGCCAAGGGTTTGAGGCATCTCTTGCAATTTTGAGAAACGCCAATCTCCTAGGCTTCGGTTTTTGTGCACCTCTATCCATAACTCCAAAAGTAAAGTCGAAAAAGAAGAGAGCGAAGCTCTAAGTGAAGTGTTGCGGAAACCGCAAAAGAAGAAGAAGATAGTTGTCCACTTTCCCGGATTTATGCACCACTCTCCCTTAAAGATTTCCCTCCCCTTCCATACTCTAGACCTTTTCTTTGAAAGTCCTTAAGATCAAAAGAATGTTATATGGCTTGGTGATCCAAATTGAAGTTTCTTATGATTGATTTTGATAATACTTGAAGGTTGTAATGCTTGTTTGGAAGTTAAATTGATTCATGAGTTTTCTTTGCCTTTTACTCTCTAATTAAGTGTGTGAGAGTTTGAAAAACGATTGAAGCAAGGTTTGAGAATGATCTATTCTTTAGAAGTCACATTCATCCAAAAGAAGGTACACATATTCCATCCTAACTCTTGTTTAAAGCTTTTTAAAGACCTTGCTTAGGGACAAGCAAGTGCTAAGCATGAGGTTATTTGTTAGCATGAAATATTGTGATATTTTAGGCACGTTTTCTAATCGTAATTGATTCATATTGATAGTCTTTGATTGATCTTTGTACATATGCGAGCTAGTATTGCCTATATTGTCGATATAGATGTCTACACAAGTTCTATGTTGATTATAGGTGATTTGGAGCTATTTCCGAACAAAATCGAGCAAAGGAAAGTTGATTTGAAATATCCATAGATCGAGGACACTTTTTGGAAGCAAATTGGAGTATTAGATTGAGGAATGCACGAATGAAGGCAAGAACCACGCTCTCACCCTAAATTACGGCCGTGGATTTCGAGTCAGAATTCGATGTTCATTCCAGGAGATATTACGGCCGTGGAACTAACCGTGATTGTTTCCACGCCCTAGAATTACGGTCGTGGAATCTTCCACGACCGTGATCTTGGCGAATCTTTTCGCCATGTTTCGAAGCCATGATCTTTTGAAGATTGGGCCGGGCCGACACTTCGTCTTGCCCTATAAAAAGACGGAAGAAAAGAGATTCCGTCATCCTCGCTTACGTCCTCGCACAGGCTCCTTACAATCGACGTTGAGCAACGCACAAACCCTCGTTTTTGGGCAGTTTGGAGATCTCATTGGAGATCGAAGTTCTTGGAAGATTTTGCAAGAAGATCGCTCTTCTTGTTTAGGTTTGATTTTTGAAACGGATTGACATCCCGTTTCTCTTCCTTCCTAAGGTTGTGATTGTTTACTCCGTTTTGAATCTTTCGATAGACACTTGTTCTTGATTGTGATCTTGAGATTCTATTGAAGATTATTTATAGTTCTTGAAAGTTTTCATCTTTTATCTTTCAATTCTTGAATCAATATCAATATGACAGTTATTGGCTAAAAACCCTTAACAATTCTAAGGTGAAGGGTTGATAGTTGTGGCATAGGTGATGATAGATCGATCGCAAACAGATTAGACCCTGAGAGTTAGAGAGAATCGTCGACAACCTAAAATTACGGGCTGTTCTTGAGTTCCACGGCCGTGGAATCTCAAGATCCAACCGTAATTTCCCTCTAGTTTACGAACTTGCTTTTACTTTAATCCAAAGTTAAAGATTGGCCTTAGCTTAGTTTAGACTCGTCTTTTCTAGGTGGTAGTGAAGCCTCAACAACCTCTACCTCGATTGTGAGCCTCAACAACCTCAATCGGATAAGTTAGTCTTGATCTTTAGATTATAAGTTTGGGTATTTGATGCTAATCCTCGTCTTTAGAATCTTTCTATATTGAGCCTCAACAACCTGTATAGGGAGTGTCTTTTAGGTGAGTTACATAAGGTTTTTGGAACCTCAACCGTACGATTACCTTACATTAGTATACCTTCGCATATCTCAACTCTGTCTTTATATCATTAAGTATATCTTGAATCGAATGCCACAGCTGGATACTTGGATCTTTAGGATTGTTGTTTTCCCAATATTTGCAAAACTCCCATATTCACTGCTTGATAACCTGCAATCGAGTTCGTTCCACCCAAATCCCTGTGTTCGATACTCTGGAATTCTTGCTTAACTACGTCGATCCGTACACTGCGGGTTCGCTTGCTTGATTCTAGTTTTATAAATTTAAAGCTTATTTGCACACACCTCTAGGGGCGAACAATATCTCCTCTTCAAGATCTCCGTGGAGAAAGACGGTCTTGACGCCGAGTTGTTAAATCTCCAAGTCTAGAGCAACTGTTATACCAAGAACAACTCGGATTGATGACATCTTCACTACCGGAGAGAATATCTCTTCAAAGTCAACGGCTTTCTTCTGTTAGAATCCTTTTACGACCAATCGAGCCTTGTACCGAGGCTTTGAGTTTTCATCTTCCGATTTTATTCGGTATACCCATCTATTCTTCAAAGCTCGCTTCCCTTTTGGTAGCTTCACTAGCTCATATGTGTGGTTTTAATGCAAGGATTCCATTTCATCTTGCATGGCTCTTACCCATTCACTTTTGTGAGTGTCATCCATGGCCTCCTTGTATCTTTGAGGCTCCCCCTCATCCGCGAGGGTCACATATTCATCGGGTGTGTATCGTGTAGATGGTCTTTTGTCTCTAGAAGACCTTCTCGGTTGAGACTCTGGTGGGGTGCTCGATTTTCCTTCTAGCGCTAGGTGGATTTCTTCATCACCATGCTCTAGAGTAGTATCACTCTCTTCAGCATCTTCATTTCTTGGCGTAGCCTCATTTGAAGTGTCTTGTCGTATCGGAGAAGGGTCGGGGTTTGGTGTGCTCCTTTTGACTCTTGTCCTTGGCTTCTCTGATCGTTGAATATCTTCAATTATTTGATCTTCGAAGAATACCACATCTCAACTTCTAAGGATCTTGTTGTTGCTCGGATGTCATAGTCAATAGCCAAGTTCATCTCTGGGTGAGCCAAGATAGATGCATTCTTTGGTCTTGGCGTCAAGCTTGACACGTTCGTCCCTGGGTATATGAACAAATGCCCTGCACCCGAACACCTTTAGATGGTCATAATAAACCTTCTTTCCTGACCAAACTTCCTCCGGGGTGTCTCCATCCAAGGGAACGGACGGCAAAAGGTTGGCAATGTCGGCGACAGTCTTCATAGCTTCTCCCCATAACGACTTGGGAAATTTTGAGTGCGATAACATACACCAAACTCTTTCTGTAATTGTTCAGTTCATTCTCCCTGCAAGCCTGTTCAGTTGTGGTATCTTAGGTGGTGTCTTCTCCATCCTGATTCCATGAGATCTGTAGTATGCCTCAAACGGACCTCGATATTCTCCTCCATTGTCAGATTGGACACTCTTGAGCTTTTGTCCCGTCTCTCGTTCCACCCGAGCTACAAACTCCTTGAATGCATCAAGAACTTGGTCTTTGGTCTTTAGGAGATGAATCCACACCTTCCTTGAGTGGTCATCTATGAAAGTGACAAAATAGGACGCACCACCAAGGGATTTCTCGGACATGGAGGAAACATCGGTGTGCACAAGATCTAGAATATTCTTTCTTCTTCTAGGTTGAGAAAACGTTTGGAAAGCAACTCTACGATGTTTACCAGCTAAGCAAACAGCGCACGGGTCAAGAGAGTTACCTTACACCTTTGGGAGGAGATGTCTTCGTGCTAGTATATGAAGACCTTTCTTACTCATGTGCGCAAGCCTTCGGTGCCATAGCTTCATGTCTGCTCCTACGACATTGACCTCTCCTTTGCAAAGCTTGGCTTGTGTGACGTATAGCGATCCTTCCTTCTTTCTTCGAGCCATTATCATGCTTCCTTTGATGAGCTTCCACTTGCCGCCTCCAAAGTGATTAACTAGGCCAAGATCGTCAAGCTTTCCGACTTATATGATATGGAGGTGCATATCAGGGACATGCCTCACATCTTTAAGGGTAAGCTTGCACCCCGTATTCGATACCAAGATGATATCTCCCATACTAGCGATCTTGCTCCTATTTTGATCCCCCATCTGAACATTACCAAAATCACCGCTTTGGTAGGTTGAGAAGAAACTTTCATGGGCAGTGACGTGGAATGATGCACCGGAATCGATAATCCAAGAGCTATCGTCTGATGTGATATTAAGGAAGTTATCTTCTCCGAAGAGATATAGATCATCGCCTTCGTCTGCCATGGTGGTTGTACCCTTGTTTTCCTCTCGCCTCTTTGATGGGTTAATTTGATTTGGCTTGACATTGCCGGCCTTCTGATATTTCTTAAGAAATCCACATTGATTTCTTATGACCTATCTTCCCACAATAATAACACGTTGGCCTAGAGTGTGACTTGGACCGACCTCAAGATTGGTCTCGACTTTGGTTCATATTGCGCCCACGTGTATCGTTTCTACCCCGGTTATCAATAATATTTACCTCAAACTGGGTAAATGTGCCTCGTTCTCTCCTTCTAACTTCTTCACCAAGAAGGCTATCACTAACCGTGTCCATGGTGAGCTTCCCTTCCGGTGCTGAGTTACTAAGAGTAACTGCGAGAGTATCCCAACTTTTTGGAAGGGAACTAAGGAGTTAAAGGGCTTGCAACTCATCTTCGAGTTTCATCCCAGCTTTATTTAGCTGATTTACGAGCCCCTTGAAATTGTTCAATTGCTCGATCATGTTTTGGTCATCCTTGTACTCCATCTTCACCAACCGTCAAACTAAAATGGCTTTATTACGAGGCTTTTCTTTTGAATCGTGGATTCAAGCTTTGTACATAATTCAAAAGCATTTGTATATTGTGAGACATGTTCAAATAAAGATTTGTCGATGTACTTACGGATCATGGCAGCTGCTTTTCGGTTTAGAAGCTCCCATTCCTTCTTGCTCTTCCCTTCGGGCTTGTCCTTGCAATAAAGGTGGTCCTCCATAATCGGCTTCCAATAGGAATAGTTATCCGCTATGAGTTTGAACATCTCGCCATTGTGAATGACGGTAGCCTCCATCTTTGACAACACAAGCTGAAATCGATCGGATTAACCTGGCTCTGATACCAGTTTTTGGGAATAATCTCCTTTCGCGTTGATCAGATGGGAATACGGAACTAGTTAAGTCGAATACTTAACCGGACAAAATCACTAGTATTTATATATGTGGAGAAGGAGATATAAAATTAGAATTTGTGAGCACTCACGTGTATAACACTATTTTAATGTGGACAATGCTTTTCAATTTTATTACACAAATCAGCAGTACACACATGTATATATACAAGTGGAGGTCGGTGGTTATGGAATTTGAAGAAAACCGACACTTGCTTTCTTCTAGGTAGACTTTTTAGTGGAAATTTCTAGACTAATCTTGATAAGTCTTGAACTAATCACTCTATTTATCAGCTTTGTACTTTCTAGAATTAGCTAGTGTATTCAATTATCTTTATGTATTTGTGGGCTGAGCATCACATGATTAGGTGGCTCAATCCAATTAAGGAGGTCCAACACTAATGGATACGCTTTCTCTAATCTATTGTGCCCTACGAAAACTTTGTCATCATCGAGTGTATGTCATCAATCAAACCTTCTAAAAGTTTGAAGACACTTATCATAAAGAATGGCATGCTTTGGATAATAAACTTGAGCAAAACTTTCTTTTGGGCTTCTGATAACATATGTTTTTTTCTTTAAAATCCTTGTAGCCTCTCGATTATGATTTATCTCTCCAAAGGTACGAATCTTTGAATGACCGATCATTGTAGGAGGACCTAGGTAGACATGTACATATCCAGGCTCTGGTACTTGTTATACCTCGTTACCCTTTACACTCCAATTAGAACTACAATATTGATGTCATTTATTCATGCATACTTTTGGCTGTTAAATTCATGCATATTCATCTTCATATAGTATAGGTTTGCATGTGTTTAGAGTAAAAAGCACTCATATTGCATTTATGGTATCTACTTCGGTTTAATGTTGTATTTTAGGCATTCGAGCCTAGAAATGTGCGGAAATCGTGAAAAACGCTAAAGTACGATTTTTCGTCCTCCTTGAGATCGAGCATATCATAGAAGATATTTATATCAATTGATAATTGAAGTTCCGAGGTAGATCCATGGTGGAGAAAGAATAACAAGACCCCCCCCCCCCCCCCGGAGGAGAAGCCCTTGTTGATGCTTTTATACAATTTATGTGTATTTGTTGATATTTTTTTTTGACAAATCGGGTAAGAGATTAGGAGTAGTCAACGTCTAATAGTTTACCATCCTATGACATCCTTTCGAATGATAACATCAAACGATGTCGGGACCCTCGAGCTAGCCATCGCGTTGTCCTGACCAGGGGGGGCCAACTACAAGACTATCTTGACCAAGTGTAGCTAGCTTGTCAGCAGCACCGTTGATCTCTCTGAAGATATGGTTGACTTGAACCTGATTGAAGTCTGCTAGTAAGATAGAGATATCCGTAATGGTAATGTCCAATTCTCATGGTGGCTTCAAGATTTTTTTCATTGAATTAATAATTGTGAGGTTATCCCCTTCAATATCAATTTTTCTTAGTCCAAGTTGTTTTGCTTTTATGATTCCCATTTTCAGTGCATATGCTTCAGTTTGAAGGACAAACATATCACCATATTTTCCATAATCATGTGCGATGACTGAAGCATTATGATCCCTCAAGATGTATCCAAAGGAACTTTGACCATCATTTCGTTTTGATCCATCGAAGTTGAGTTTAACCACTCCTGGTAGTGGTGCAGACCATTTGATGTTTCTCGTTTTCCTTCTCTTACCGGTTATTGTTTTAATTTTTTGTCCTTTGAGTTCTCCCAGTTCGATAGTTGAGTCTCGATGAGATGAGAGATGTTCAAAATTTTATCATTCTTAAAAATACACTTGTTTCTCATGAACCATACATTCCACCAGGTGACGACCAAGCTGGTAACTGAAGCGTCTTTTAGCGTTGTTCTAATAAACGACATAACTTCCCTTAGCTTCTTATTCGTCATATCAATATTTCTTAGGAGGCTTTTTGTTTCGTTGTTAGCTATGCTATCCATGGTATATGGGCAGTTAAAGAAAATATGCTTTGCGCCTTCTTACGGATGCTGACAAAGAACGCAGGACATAGGTGTAGGAAACTTTTGTTTTTCAAGGTTTTATTTGGTTGATAGACTGCCCATTGCTAGTTTTCACGTAAAATTTTTAACGTTGGGCATGATGTCTATGTTCCATATCCATGAGATGTCGTGTTGCCCTATGTTATTGTTTCTTTTATGCAGAAGAGAGAGAGAGAGAGAGAGAGAGAGAGAGAGAGAGAGAGAGAGAGAGAGAGAGAGAGAGAGAGAGAGAGAGCATTTTTTTTGTATGGAATCAACCATCCTTACTCGGAGCCAAATAAAGTCTATCCTTGATGTTGCTACTCGGGAGTGGATGGCTTACTATTTTATTGATAATATCTAGCCTAGTCAACTGGTTTTTCAGATTTTCTAGTTTCCCTTGGTCCCATTTCTTGTTTATAATGAGGATGTCAACTGTATCCTCAATATTAACTATTGATTCCTTATTTAGTACTAGTTGTTCTAGTGGACAATCCTCAATCAACGATCCTTCCATATCCTTATAGTCTTTCCGTCGCCTATATTCTATTTAATTGCTTGCTTGAAATCTGAGCGTAAATTTATCAGTTTCTTCCATTGTCATGACATATTTTTTCCCATCTTGTAGTTCCACAACTGGCTCCCTTTTAGATATTTTTCCTCAATGATTTTAACCCAAATATTGTCTGGTTCTACCATGATTTTTCAAAGAAGTTTCATTTGTAACGCTTTATTCATATCTTCGGCTTTCCTTATCCCCCCCC
>BSUD01000001.1:16072351-16116116 GCA_033239045.1 Fagopyrum esculentum | reverse complement strand
CCCCCCCCCCCCTATTATCCATTGGTTTACAGATCCTTTCCCAACTTATAAGAGGGTGGAAGTTTGAACCTTTGTTCTAGAAGAATTGTCTATTAATTTGGTATAACTCTTTGTGTATGGATGATGGGAGCATAAAACTTTGCATTATGTAGTTGGGCTTGACATTTAGGTTGGCTTTAATGAGTACCGCTCGTCCTTCTTGAGATAAGGAGGATGCTTTCCATTTGGTTAATTGTTTCCTAGAGCTTTCAATGACGTCTTCAAATATAGATTTATTTACCCGTCCATTGATTATTGGGCAACCCAAGTATTTTTCAAGACTGTTACTCGGCGAGATACCCGTGTTTTGCTGAATCATTCTTTTTGCTTGATTATCGAGATTTCTCGATGTTTGAAAATATATCCGATTTATGAAGGTTTACTTTTTGTCCCGAGACTTGACAATATCTTGTCAGAATATCCAGGACCTTGTTGCATGCTTGGTTAGTTCCTTTTGCACAGATTATGATGTCATCCGCAAATGCTAAAAATGGGATAATAGTTCCCGCTATAGTGATTGGGAAACAAATATTTTTCTTATCCTCATTACTTGCTTTTTGAAGATTTCTAGCTAGTACTTCCGCAACTAGATTAAAGATTAACGGGGATAAGGGATCACCTTGTCGAAGCCCTCTAGAAGGGTGGATGATCTTAGTAGGGTTGTCATTGATTAAAATAGAGTAGGAGGCTGTTGAGATGCATTCTTTGATCCAACCTATAAATTTTTCTGCAAATTCAAGTTTTTTAAGAATGGCAATGATACAAGGCCATTCCATCCTATCATAGGCTTTTTCCATATCGAGTTTAAAAGCCACATAACCTTCCTTGCCTCTCTTTGATTTGAAGCCATGAAAAATTTCATGGGCAATCAGAATGTTGTCATGTATCGATCTATTTTGGGTGAAGGCACCATAATACGGGTGAGTTAGTTTGGGAATTATTTTCTTAAGTCTATTTGTTAAGATCTTTGCAATGACTTTATACAACGTTGAGCATAGACTGATGGATCTGTAGTGTGATGTTAGTGATGGGTTATCAATTTTCGGGATGAGGGCAATAATTGTGTGATTAATTTGTTTGAGGATTTTCCCAGTTCTGTAGAAACTCTTCACTGCCCGGATGACATCAAGGCCCACGATGTGCCAGTACTTTTGGAAGAAACCTGCTGGTATACCGTCAGGCCCCGGGGATTTATCGCATCCAATCTCAAAAGTTGCCGTTTTGATGTCATCATTCGTGAAGGGTCCAGTTAGCATACTATTATCTCTTTCTGTAATTTCATTTTGCAAAATTTCAAGCTGATTTTGGAGTTCAACAATGTTGATATTTGAAGCTTTAAATCTAGTTCCATAATCCAAGATAAACTCGTTCTCAATTTCTTCTTCCGTCGCTAGCATTATTCCATTATGGGTGTTAATTATTGCTATATTTTTGTGATTTCTCCTTCTCGTTGCTCTACGATGATGGAACTTCGTGTTTTTGTCACTTAGTCTTAGGTTATTTGATTTTGCTCGTTGGGTTCAGTACTTATGCTGGTAACTAATAAGACATCCCCTTTTTTTTGTCTAGTCTATTTAGCGTAGCTTCGTTTTGCAGGGAATAATTTGTGATATTCATATTGTTGATATATTGTTTATATGTTAATATTATACGGTTTAGGTAAATTGTAAATGACTTATTAATAGTATGTTTTCATGTTATGATTTTAGATACGGTTGGGCATGGGATGGGACGGGATTGGGGTCGTCCCGCGTCCCGTCCCGCATATTTTAAGCGGGACGGGACGGGATTTACAATATTTTTTCTTCGTCCCGCGCGGGTCTTATCCCATGTGGGACGGGATGGGATTGCGGTCGTCCCGCGTCCCGTCCCGCATATTTTAAGCGGGACGGGACGGAACTTACAATATTTTTTCTTTGTCCCGCGCGGGACCTATCCCATGTGGGACGGGACGGGACAGGCCTAATCCCGCAAGAATTATTCGATCATTTTATTCAACATTTGTACTTGTATTCTCTCATGTTTAAAGACACAAATGATAAAAAAAATCTTAATATCAAAATACCGATATAATATACTACGGTGTTAGTATTTTATATATACTTACATTATTCTTTCTCTCTTTTTAATCTATATAATAAATATATTGATATAGTTTACTATTGATTTAGTGTTTTATTACTTTTATCAATATAAAATTACAATTAGTAGATATTATTCATATGTACATAGTATTTTTAAAAATACAAAATATTATTGGGAGAATTTGATATACTAGGCCTTTTTGAGAATATGATTTAGTAAATGTACCCAAAATTTTTTACCACTTTCATTTAATGGTAGGTAAAAATAATTAACCCCTCCATTCAAAAAAAAGAATGTTTGTTATTATTTATTTGTTATTTAAGTGTAAGTTTTAATTTTTAATTACTGAATTTGTTTTTTTATTTTATTTTATTTTATTGTCTTTTTATTTTCTTTTTTATTTTTTTTATTTTCTGGAATAAATTTATCATACCAGAAATTTCTCATACCAGAAATTCTATCATACCAGAATTTTTATCATACCAGAAATTTATCATACCAGAATTTTATCATACCAGAATTACATACCAGAATTTTACATACCAGAATTTACATACCAGAATTTTACACACGAAAATTTTACATACCAGAATTTACATACCAGAAATACATACCAAAAATACATACCAGAAATACATACCAAATTTTTTTTGTATCCTTATTTATTTTTTTCATACCAGAATTTTATCATACCATAAATTTTTTTATACCAGAATTTTTATCATACTAGAAATTTTATCATACCAAAAATTTATCATACCAGAAATTTTATCATACCATAAAAATTCTGGTAAGAAAAAATTCTGGTATAAAAAAATTTATGGTATGATAAAATTCTGGTATGAAAAAAATAAATAAGGATAAAAAAATTGGTATGATAATATTTTGGTATGATAAAATCACATAACCATGAGAACAACCGAAAGGGAAGTTGCAAACCTTCAAATATGGAACTATTGAAAGAAACAAGACATCAATCTCTTTTGTACGCAGACCAGGTAACAGTGAAATAGCAATATCGAGGTGCTAGGCCCTGAGATACAAACAAATGTGATAATGGGTAATTTAATAGAAGTTCATAATCAAGGCTGACAATTCGAATTTTTAAGAAATAAGTCATGCTCAAGGAAGGAATATACAACTAATAAGCAACAGAAAAGTAAAAATAAAGACGTTTGTACCTCAACTCATCTTCAGTAGCATGTAGGAGCTAATTCATGACTGCAAGGAAACGTTTTGAAACCACCCCTCCTGCTGATATTGAAGCAAACTCACTAATGGTAGCCTACACAATTCCTAGACAAGAGAAAGTAAGCGCAGATGACATGGAGAAAACCAATATGCATGGCATAATTTAGAATTTTATTAATCACACTTGCATCAACATCACTTTTAAAAATCTAAAAATCACTACATTATTGAACAGTGGGAAGAATCAATCTCAAACCCGTAAAATTTGGTACAACTAAAACAAATGTAGACTTCTAGCTACAGCATCAGCGACAATGTAAAAGAGGTCATCATAATGCAAAAGAATGGATGAGAAAGAGGTGGTGAGGACACTATGAGACAGAAGAAACTGAAGATTTGGGGAGTAAGTAATACCAGCAAGCATTCGCAAGAAGTTTTTTTTTTGTTTTTATTATCTTTTTTTATATTTTATAATTTTCTGGTATGAGTTTCATTCATACCAGAATTTTTTTTCTGTTTGTCCTTTTTTATTTTTTTATAATTTACAAGGTATCATACCAGACAGCAAAACTCATACCAGAAGTTCTCCAAAGTATCATACCAGATAGCAAAATTTCGGTATGAACTTTCAGACTTCGGTTTAAAACGATTAAAATCGAGAACAAGAATTGATTAGATTTAGTTAATGCAATTCCAAATTTAAAACAATTAAAATCCAATCTCAAACTCTACTTCGGTTTCAAACTTTCAGAATTGAATTTCTGCAAACCAATTTCAACCTAATTTCAAATGAAAAACAAATGCCGGTTTAAACTTCCTTCTAGTTTTGTGCGATTATGCATTAAAGTGCTCTGTTCCTTGTATCGAATGTATGATCATTTCAATTCAATGAGAGAAAAACTCATGAAAACGAAGACAGTACCTACAGCAAGCTCGAGACTAGTTAACAACTCTTTCAAAATCTAAAGGCTTCCATTGTTGCACAGCAAGCAGGAACAAATAGAAAAGCTATCAATCTGGATCGAGCAATTGGAAACACAAAATTATCGCAACCACGCTAATCAACTTCGATTGAATTCGGTAAAGCATGAACTCGCTACATCAAATTCAAAATTCCTCAATTAATTTTACAACAAACACAAAATTAGGGATTCAATTGGTCTTGTCTTGTGGATGCGAAATCGAACACGAATTAGCTTCTACCCAATCATCATTAAGAAAAAAGAAGCATATAAACTTCAAATAAAAGAAATAGCAAATCAACAATGACACTTTGAGAAACTCACCGTAAAAGTTTCCGAGCTTTCCAGATGCCCTAAGTTGAAAGCGCACACACGGCAGAAGGTGAGCATCGCAAGGGCGAAGGAATCGCGATTTCTCGATTTTACCCTTTCAGTCTCCCTAGAAGCTAGTGCACAGATTTAATCAGATTCTCTTATGAGTGAATTTCGATTGTGTGGAATCTCCGGCTGAGATGCCTCTGCGAGGTCTAGATGCCTGACTTGAGAAGAAGGGAGAAAGGGTTGTGGGAATCATTGGGGCGGTAGGCGATAGGGAGGAAGAAGCTAATGTGGTGGAAGGGTTGAAGAAGATGGTAGATCTGGAAGGCTTTTGAACGACCGTTCGAATCCAGATCTGGAAGAGGAGGGAGGAGTTGAGGGGAAGAGGTTGATGGAGGAGTGAGGTTTGACAGTAAAAAATCGAACGGGGTACATTTAGTTAATTGGAAAACACAAAAAGCCTACTTAGTATAATAAAAACAAAAAAAGCCTACTTACCTAATTAACCCAATATTATTTATATATATACGGGACGGACGGGATTAATCGGGAGAAAAGTCTCCGTCCCGCAAAAATTTTCACAGGACGGGACGGAATACACATTTTTTCCAAGGCCCGCCGGAATCGGGACGGGACTGGGGAGGGATTAACCGGGATTAACCGGGATTTGTGCCCACCCCTAGTTTTAGATGTGTTTTTGTTTCATTTTACCTTTGTTTTGCATGGTTTGGGCATTCATATCTCAACTAGAGTTTAAAATGTCAAAAGAATGTCTACTCCTTTTGTTTGTGTCTTTGTAGGTACATTGACCTAAAAAGGAGATCAAATGAATATATCCAATCATTCAACCATATAAAGCATCATACATCAACCCATCATCAACCTCATGGAGCAAAGAAAAGAGGAAAAGCAAGCAAAGATACATACATGAAGCCAATACAACTAAGGAAACCCCAAGGTTGAGTGAAGCCAAACTCTAGCAAAAAGAAAGGATAAACTCAAGCAAAGAAGACAAGGAGACAAACTGTTAACCTAGATCGAGTGACCTCAAAACTTGAGCAAAGAAGCCTAAAAACTCGATCAAGGAAAACATTTCACTCGACCAAGAAAGACTTGATATGTAGAAGTTTCAACGTTGCTTGAGTGGAACCCCGAGTGGCACTTAACTCGAGCAAAGAGTATGTCTTAATTCGATAAAAGAAGACCATGATCCCCCTTTTCAACGTCTTTCAATTTTACCTTTGAGGATACTCTCCTCCATTCTTACAAAAGGTGGCAATATGACCCATTCTTCAACACTTGAAGCATTTTTGCGGCTCTCTTGGACAAACTGACTTATAGTGATGGTCGCTACTACAATTGTTACAATGATACCCTCCTGGTAAGGTTCCTAAAGATCACAGGATCTTTGAGATCCCGACATCTACCTTGACCTATCCATAGGTAGAGGTCTCTTGAATCCGTCATTCCTAAAACTCGAAGAATTTATTTGAGTATCTGTCTCTTGAGGCCTTGGTTAACCAACTTTTCAACTCTAATCCCCTTCCCCACCTTGAGATCATGATTATAGTATTCTTCTCAAGTCTCGTATTTGTATCCCGCCATCAAGGTCCTAACTAAAGGACTCAACCATGCCTCAAAGTCATCAATCTTGTCTTCTTCACTTCCCACAATATCAACAACGTATGGGAGAAGCTCATTGTACTTGACACTAGTTTGCACCACTGGCATTCCTTCTTCTAGTGGGTGAAGGAACTTATGATTTCTTTCTTTCTACAACGTAACGGGGTAGAAATGAGCTCAGATCTTGCTCTTGAACCGCACCTAATTCATCACGCCATTCTTGGGCTTAACGGTGTCCCGCCAATTGTCAACACATTTTGTTAAGTAAAATGTGGTATTGGACAACTTTTGGTCCTCGGGATATCTCACTCTAGCAAAGTACTTCTTCATTTACTTAAGCCAATGTTCCAACTCAGTGGGCTCTCCATTTCCTTCATAAGTAGGTGGCTTCAACTTCTTGAACGCGGTTGCAATCATGCTAGCATCTCGTCTTTCAGTGACGGGTAACTCGGGTTAAACCCGAGGAGGTGTTGGCTGAGACGGTGAATATGGGGGGGGGTTCCCTTTATGCCAACGCGGCATGGACAACAGGGCTCAAACCATTTTCTACAGCTTGACCAATAATCTATTGCATCATAGTCTAGAATGTGGCATATAATCGCATGGTACATCAACACCAACAAGTGAAGGATCAACAACAATATCTAGCATAATCACTGAAGGATCAACTACAATGTTTGGAGTGCTACGTGGGCGACCACGTCCACGTCATCTACCTCTTACGTTTTCCATATGAGGATACAACTATGGAAGGTCAACTAAGAGTTCATATAATAACAAGTATAGGAGAGAGCATGGAGACTGGTGACCCTAACTGAAAACAAAGTTAACCAAAAACTCGACTCAACCTAAAACCCGAACCAGATTAAAACCCGAGCCATACCTCTAATACCAACTTCGGTAACACCCCTAAAATTGGGTTAGACGTTACATGCCAAGTGCCCCAGACGAGGGCCCCAAATGCTTTGTAAATAAAAAGATAACGATATAGGTAAATAAATTACAACATAATCGGCCATGACTTGCCAAATAATAATATATAAGAAATCCAAAAGGCGTTCCATAACGTACACCATAAAAGGGTACAAATCCATAAAACAAAACAAAAAAAACATAATGGACAACAACAATCCGGACTTAAAAGGTAAATCGTCCCAAAAGATATAACTCAAAGATAGAAATAAGTCCTAACGAACAAGACCGTCCCTAACCTATTTGACACGACTTTCATTAGGCTTCTTGACCACCATGCTCCTGAACTGATCATGTACCTGATTATGTCAAAAAATATAACCAGCCCCGCCGTGGTGGGGTTAGTCTTCCACATAGACTAAACCAAAACATAAGCAGGGTAAATTTATATGAACTAGACATGAGTATAAGCATATATGGAATTACATGATCTTTAGAAAAAATACACATGCTCAAAGCTTTAAATAACCAAAATGCATTTAATCATCATAAGTCTCAAAACTCACAAATCTTGAAATCTTAAATACTCATAATCAAATCTACACTCATGATCAAGTCCAAATACTCATAATCAAATCCAAATACCATATCTCATAATCCAAAACAAAACTCATAGTCCATAAATGATACTCGTAGTCCAAAAAGAACCGGTATAACATATACATTGGTCAATTGACCGAAATGGGGTAACAAGGTATATTCTTGCCCCTTACTCAAATCTATTACAAAATCATCCAATCACAGTACAAAACATGCTCGAGCTTTTTTACTTTTGAAATCGTAATTCAAATCACGGGATTGTATTTCAATTTAAAACATGTCCAACCCAAGTTGAACAGGAAGGTACCTCATAACCCCAACCATGGGATGATCACGACAATCATGGATCAAGTGCATTCTTCGCCACCAACAACAGTCGGGCATAACCTTGCCCCACACAAACCACGATTTCCCACCACTGGTGAGATGACCTCTTAAATCGAGGAGCGTAAAAATCATGAAAACAAAATAATCGGCAATATTGCCGCGTAGTCATAAACCATGTATCTCTCATAATAATACGACAATATGCCTGTCGTGGTCATAGATCAAATCATCTCATAATAATATTAAGGGAAAAACGCCGCTTAGGTCAAAGACCAAATAACCTCAAATATCTCAATATCCATAATCCGGTTCTTTTCTAAAATAACTCAATAAATCACTTGAAAGAATAAAAAAAAACCAACTAAACACGTCACCGCGTATAAGACAAATCAAAACACGACAAGTATTCTCAAAGGTATTTCAACATCAAATCATCAAAGTCATACTGTAATCTTAAACCGAAGGTAATATCAAAGTATATAATAAATGTTATAGGCATCATGCAACCATATTCGATAATATCTAACGGAATGGCTCAAAGCCTAAAACGCCAACGTCTATAGTTCGACAAACAACCTAAACAAGAAAGATCATACAATCAATATCTATACATACTATATCATCACAAACGCCGTCTAATAGGAGTAAAATTGACCTACGTAATCTCAATCCGAGTTTAGGTCGCACATTTCTCAGGGTTTGCCCGAAACCCGTACTCCAATAAAATAGTACCTAGAATGTTCAAATAGGTATCAATCAAATATTCAATTTATACTCCATGCCAACACCAAATCAAGAATTCTATATTACTCACGTAGTGTCGACGTAACGAAAGTAGATCGACGGTTGTCGAATTTCGACTTGAGCTAATCCTTTTTTGAATTCGTTTCCGAACCTAAACCACAACCACTAAACAAATTTAGCTCTATAATCTAAGCTTGGACATATCATGTAATATATATAAATTTAGGATAATTTTCATAATTAAAACTTAGGGTTAATAACTGTAATTACATTTTTGGGGGGCAAAAGTGCAAAACTAAAAGTTTGGGCCCTTAATGTAATTTAATAAACTAGGCTAAAATCTGTAATTATATTTTTAGGGAATAAATGTTAAAACAGAAAGTATGGGCCAATTAGGTAAATATAATTCTAGGCCAAAATATGTAAATACACAACAGAGGGGATAATTGATGAAAACAAAAATATGGGTAATTTATTTTAGGGCGTTTTAATATCTACGAGAAATTTAGGAGAAATATAAATTAATACAATTTGGTCATTTAAAAAGTCTTGTCGATGGAGCACAAACCCTAACGAGATGCTTAGAATCTTGAACAATCAATGGTGCATTGTTCTCCTATGCAATTCGTGCTATAATCTAGTTGAATCTTCCAATCTCTACCCCTATTCCAATCTCATGTATATATCTCCAATGAATGAAAAAGTGACGAATAGGATGTAGCGAAGAAAACATATGAATGAGCTATAATTAAGCATCTAATAAAAATATACAGATATAAAAAATATTTTAACATACAAAATTTTGGATTAATATAGTTTTAAATAATCAAATAAACAAATAATACATCCAATAAAAATTTCATATCATAGTTTTGCTTACAAAATATTGTCCAATTATAAACCTTTTCATGAGTTTGAGATGTTTGTAGATATGAAATATTTTGTTATTTATTTACACAAAATTTTATATGACATTTTAAACAGTTATGTGTTTTCCTTACTATAAATCAATCCTTTTTATGCTTTTTTCATTTTGGATTTCGATCTAATTTCTATGTGACGGTTAAAATAAGGTTTGCTCGGTTCAGTTGAAATTTTACGGGCTTTCATTATACCCCTCCATTCGAAAATATAAATCGTTTTCGAAATAAAGGATGTTTTAATAAAAGTATCGATAGTTATTCATAAGTAATATTTTCTTTTGTATTAATTATCATGACACTTATTTATCCTCACCCTTTTACTCTAGGGAAGGGAAAATAGAATTTAAGAACAACAAAATTTCATAAAAAAAAATATATTAGTTGTAAATTGTAATAATAAATAATATATCACCAAAAATCATACAGTAAATGTTATCAATTCATTGTACTGTCCCAGCTTGAACCTTGATAATCTATTATATTTATAAAATTTATTAATTTATTGTTATAATATTGGATAAAATAAGTATTTTAAAATAACCAATATAATATATTACTAAAAAACTTAATTATTAACATACCAAAGTTGTATCAAATTATCAATATATTATGATAAGATCAAATTCATGGATTTATATCCATATACTGAACTTGATCAAAATTTAATTATTTTTCAAAAAATTATCCATTTATCATAATAATAAGAAATTATCCAATTCCAATTAGCCTGCTGGCAAATCAAATTCATTCAATTGGAAAAATACAGTTGGTTCCAGTTTGCTAATTCCAATCAAATTGGATCCATTTTCTTTGTTGTACGTCTTCAAAGTATATATAAACCAGTCTCATACACTAACTTCATTCATTCATCCATCCCTCATTTCTTGAAAGCCGATTTCAGTTAGTTGAAGACAACCATGTCAACATCTATACTCTTCTCCATCATAATCACAACCCTACACATAACAAGCCATGTCGAGGCTCGAAGACTTCCCTACCGACAGTTAGAAGACACAAGACCACCTCCGGTGGTTGTTGGAGTGTGCTACGGACGGCAAGGAGACAATCTCCCAGCACCAGAGAAAGTGACAAGTCTCTACAGTCAATACAACCTCAACAAGATGCGGATCTACCATGCCGATCCCGACGTACTTAACGCTCTAAACGGTACCGGCATTGAGGTCATTGTTGGCACGAACAACTCCGATGTGGAGTTGCTCGCTAAAAGCACGGCCGATGCACAAACGTGGTTCTTGGAACACTTCCGTCCCTATTTAGGAACCGTCAACGTAACTTACATCAGTGTCGGGGACGAGGGTCAATCGAATCCTATCCTCGAGATCTTGGCCGCCATGCGGAACCTCCAGAGCGCCGTTGACTCGGCTGGGATGCACGGATCTATCAAGGTGACCACCGTCGTCGGCATGTCGGCGCTTCAGAACGTTGACCTTCCGTCCAACGCCATGTTCGTCGACCCCACAATGGCTACCATTGCCGGGTTCTTGCAGGTCCGTCAAAATTAATATTCGATCTTTGATTAAACACATTATTTTATTATGCTCGTAGATCTTCGTATATAAACATATCATTTTATCATGCTTGTAGGCGCAGGGATCTAAGTTGCTAGTGAACTTGTACCCATACTTGGCTTATGCGGCAAACCCAAAGGAGATACAGATAGATTACGCACAATTCACAGCTAAAGATGTCGTGGTTCAAGACGGTGTCTTTGGTTACAAGAACTTGTTTGATGCGATGGTGGACTCGTTCTACTGGGCTATGGAAAAGGTTGGGGTTTCGGATGTTGGGTTGGTGGTCTCGGAGACCGGGTGGCCTCGTGGTGGAGCGGTTGGGGCGTCGGTGGATATGGCGTCTATTTACAATACGGGATTGGTGAAGCACCTTAAGAGCGGAGGTGGAACCCCTAAATGGCCCAATGTCTACCTTGAAGCATTTATTAATGCAATGTTCGATGAGAACAAGAAGCCTCTTGGGATTGAAACTAATTGGGGGATCTTCCAACCCACCGGAGAGGCTATGTACGTACCATTTTATCCTTGATTTTTGGGTAAAGTTGTAATTTTAACTTTACACAAACCAAAAATCATTGGGTTAGATTTATTCTTTGTGTTGTTTCGACTGTTGTAGGATTGTTGGTGGATGTAATGTTATTTGCTTTATTATTATCAACACAATCCGCACTTTTCATAATGAACAAGTTGGGTATGATACTCATTTGGTTAAATCGTTTTTAATTTATCCATAGTAGTCAATTTTAATAATTATGATCGAGGTGTGTACTTCTTCATTCATTAGGGTTGTGTAATAAACTGAATTTTCTTATTATGATAAAACTTAAAGAGGAAAACAAAATAACCATACAGCTGTACGATTAGTACTACAAAGTGATCGGTGGAGATTTCTCCCATGACCGCCTGCCACCCGATCCAAATCAAATGGGTGAGGAGCCATTAATGACTGGTAAAAACGGTTGATTGATCTGGTTTGATCTAGGTGAACGTTTCATTCAGCCTTCACCCAACCAATCATTCATTCATCCGACACGTATTTGATCACTCGCTTAAACTTATATATATTTTCGATATTTGTAGTTTTTATACTATAAAAATTTAACCTTTATTTTCTTACTATTAAAATTATATTAAAGTAAACCTTATATTTTCTTTGCTCATATATTTAGGTTCTTGTATTGATTCGTTATAATTTTTTATTTATTGTGGATAATGCTTTGTTATAGGGTTGCATTTGATATTTTGTACAATCTTATGCTTTTTTTTTTTTAGAAACAATTTGATTTACTAGGCTTTTTCTAGTTGTGTTTAGTAAATGTACCCTTGGGAGAAGAGTGTGTAGAGTTTGAAAATAAATCCAAAAGGTTGGGGTACATTTACTTAATTGAAACATTAAAAAGTCTACTTACTACTCTAGTTTTTCAAAAAGGCCTAATTACCAAAATTGCCCTTTTTTTATGGGCAATTTTGGTAACTAGGCCTTTTTAAAAAACTATAGTACTAACTAGGCTTTTTAATGTTTCAATTAAGCAAATATACCCCAACCTTTTGTATTTATTATCAAACTCTACACACTCTTCTCTCAAGGGGTACATTTACTAAACACAACTTGAAAAAGCCTAGTAAACCAAATTGTTTCTTTTTCTTTTTTTATTGGGTTTAAGTATGTTCTTGGTTTTTAGAAATTTTTTTTTTACTTATTTACAAATTTTATAAATAAGGTGTAGAACTCTCAAAATCTCACTCGATCCACTTGCTTATTAAGGGTGTGTTTGTTAAGAGATGGAGGTTATTTTGAAGATTAATCTAGATGGAATTTAAAAGGGGTTAAATTTTATAGGGCTAATTTGGAAACTAGGCTTTTTTGAGAATTAGTGGTACAAACTAGGCTTTTTGTATAATCCGTTTAGTAAGTAGACCCCATTTTTTTTTTTACTGTTGAAAGCCCACATTCACCGTAACCCTATACATTCTCTCGCTTCAACACCACCCATCTCCCACCTCTTCTCTCTCTCTCTCTCTCTCTCTCTCTCTCTCGCTTCGACACCACCCACAACAACGCCTCTCATTCCGACTCCCTACAACTCCTCGTCGATGTCGGATCGAAGACCACCATCACCGCCGTCGCTGTTGCTTCTCGTTGAGCCCTAATTTTTCTCTCACTCTGTTTCAGGTTGGATCTGGATTTAATGGCGAGGTTCGGAGCAGCCCTGTGAGAGAAGATCTCGATCCGTATAGAAAGTGAAGCCCTTGATAAGATCCTGGCAGGAGCTTGGTTGGGTAATTGTAGGTTGGATTCTTGGATTGAAGAAGCTTTGGGCCCCAAGCTTTCAACAACAGTGAGTTTAAATTAAAAGTTGAATCCAAAACGTGCAATCTCTTCTGTGCAACTAAGATTTTGTATTTGCTTATATATAAATGATATATATAAATGATAAATTTTTGATATGTAAATTTCTGGTATGTAAATTTGGTACGAATTTCTTGTATGTATTTTTGGTATGAGAATTTCTGGTATGGGAATTTCTGGTATGAAAATTTCTGGTATGAGAATTTCTGGTATATGAATTTCTGGTAAGTGAATTTCTGGTATTTAAATTTCTGGTAAATAAATTGATGGTATGAAAAATTCTGGTATGTAATTTTTGGGAATGAATTTCTGGTATAAAAGACCTGGTATGGATTTCTGGTATGTAAATTTGGTACGAATTGCTTGTATGTATTTTTGGTATGGGAATTTCTGGTATGAGAATTTCTGGTATGGAAATTTCTGGTATGAGAATTTCTGGTATGGAAATTTCTGGTATGAGAATTTCTGGTATATGAATTTCTGGTATGTGAATTTCTGGTAAGTGAATTTCTGGTATGTAAATTTCTGGTATGTAAATTGATGGTATGAAAAATTCTGGTATGAAAATATATCAGAAAATAAAAATAAAAAAAAGAAAAAAAGAAAAAAGAATATAAAAAAGGAAAAAAAAACAAATAAAAAATTAAGTTCACAGGAACTTACGTATTTGAAAATGAAAAGTCCTCTTATTTTATTTTCTTTTTTTTTAAATAGAGAAGTTTCTTCTTCTTTTTTAAATAAATGGGTTAATTAATTTTACCTACTATTAAATGAAAGTGGTAAAAAAATTGGGGTACACTTTGTTAAACATAAACTCAAAAAAGCCTAGTATGTCAAATTATCCCAATTTTATATGAGATTTATTAGAGATTATTTGATATAAAATAATTTACGTGAGGTTGTTTGGTTGAAGATCTTTTAATAGGTTTAATTGATATTGATTTACAAATTTACCCTTATTTTAATCTTAAATAGGGGGCATGGGTGAAATCTTAATTGATATTTGAAAATTAATCTCCTTTAACCTTGGTAATATAAGGTTATTTTTTTGGCCCTTTTTAATCCCAATTAATCCTTCTATAATTTTTTTTATAATCTCCACCTTCATCCAAACACTTACACAAATTTAATCTCCTAAATTTAATCTAAATGAACCTCCTTTAATCTCCAACCAAACACACCCTAATTATATGTAGTGGATTGGATGCAGGTGATACCCTTAGCGGATGGGATAGGCTGGACAATTTTAGGTGATGGGTCGGGTGGTGATCAAGGTCCTCCACCAGCCACCTGATCCACTGTCATCCCTACACACCATCACAAACATCGACAACCAAAACAAAATGCCATTTTCATAAAACAATGTTGCTAGGAAAACACCAATCAAGCTCTCAAAAACAATTCATGACCCTTCTAAAAACCATTGAAATGACTCCTCTTTCATCTTCAAATCTACTACGGATATTAATAAAACAATTTCCTCTCCAACCAAAGGCCAATTTCTGGTAAAAAAATATTTCCTCCCATACATCTCAAAAACAAAGAAATTGATGTAAGCTAGGAATAAAAGAGAAGGGAGATCAATCATCTATAACACCATATCGGCTATACGAGGAAAATGTTTCCATAAAGGTTTCACCTTGAGCGATGTGTCCTTCTAGGGGTGGGTTATTCAAGGTTTAGTGTTTTATTCTGCATTCGATAGTGACGTCTTTTTTCAATCTAGTCGGTCCTTTGCTAGAAATCGGTGTAAGTTGTATCTTATACTGGGCAAATGTTATATCTCAAGATCTCAACCAAACTTAAGGTCGAACCCTTCCCAATCTTATTTAAAAAAACAAATGATCAAATTAAAAGTATATGATTCCAGAATTTCTAGGTGTTATCAAATCCCGGTTTTAGTTGTAACGCACCAAAATTTTGGCGCGTTTTCGATTTTTTTTTTCCGGCGGTTATCGATATTTTTAATATCTTAAGTATCTTTTATGAGTATTTTACATTGTAAAATTTGATTTTACGAGTATACTTTTATATTAATATTTTTACAGTATTTTAATTATTATTAAAATCTCGCAATATTATTTACAAGAATGGTTTCTATATCGCAAAGTATATTTTTGCGATTTTATTTATTTATAAATTCGATCCACGCATATTTCCGTATCTTTATTCGAAAAAGTTTTGAAAAGAGTTTCCGATCTGAAAATCCCGTCCCGAATGTTAAACACGAGTCTGGCCTTTTATTACTTTGTTTTTCTCCTTTCCTTTTTCTATCTTCCCCGACCCCTCGTTCTACCTGCTTGGTGCCGACAGTCTGCTACCTTGTTCTGATTTTAGCAGCCTGCACAAGCAAGCCTCCTCAGTATCAAATTGCAGCCAAGCAACAACCTTGTGGTCAGAGTTGAACAAAACAACCTTTGGCACCCTCCTCCTGGCTAATGATGACTCGCCCAACCCCAGTGTCTCACAACCTCACTTCTCTCCCTCCATCTGTTCTCACTCAACACAACAAGCTCCCTCACCTCCCTCACGAATTTTCAACTGCTTCGCCCTCTTTTGCTGCACCTTTCGTCTCCTCTCTTCACCTGTTGGATCGAGAACCTCAGCACCCTCTCCACCGGAAGCAGCCCATGCAGATGCTCAGTCTTCCATGCCACATTCATCTCCCAGGAAACTTACCTCACTGATCCCTCCCGCAAGCAGCAACCCTTAGCTTGTAAGTTGTAACTCTCCTAACAACAATCACTAGATGAAGCTCTAGCCAGCAAACCTCAACCAGGAGCGGCGTTGCATCGATCTCCTCCGGATCTGCACCTTGAGACGACACCTCAACGCCGCTCTGCACCACCGGGAATCCACCAGGGGGAAGGAGCCGCCGCCTTCGCCTTCCGCCTTGAGCCACCGGAGTCGCCAGCATAGGGCTTCCGCCGCCTTCACCTTCCCCATTTCTTCTCTGCATACCAACCCTCGCAGCCTCTGTCGCGCCGGATATCGAATCCCCAGGCCGGCGAAGGGTTTCGCTCGTCAGGACCGCCAGTAGTTCCACCTGTCTCGCCGCCGGAGGAGCCCCTTCCCCGGCCGCCGCCTGCCCTGCAGTGCCCTCGCCCTTGCCGCCAGGTCCTTGCGCGGTTTGCTCCTCTCCGCCGTCAACAGAAGCAGGGTTATGAAACCCTTTTATTTTATTAAATCGGCCCCCCAATAATTAGGTGTAATTACACTTTGTACCCATATTTTCATATTACAAATTTGACCCAAGTTTTAGAGATTTGAAAATATGCCCCTGCATGATTAATTACAGATTTGGCCCAGATTTTTAATTTACAGAATATATCCCAAGTTTATGGAACTTCATGAGTTGCCCGAAAAATGTTTTTACGGACTTCCAACCAAAGTTTTATAACGGATTTTATTCTTATAGTTATATTTGTTATATATTATGACCCATGTGTATATAACTGTATAATTTTTCCCGGAAGGTATTTAAACGGTTTTAACTTGGGTTTTAAAAGTGGGATTTTCCTTAGATTTATATATGTTAATTATTCCGTTCAAATTTAGCGTATAAGCTAAATTTGTATAGTTTTGGTGTTAGGTTCGGAAGCGTCCCGATAAAGACCCAACAAGTCCTAGTCGTCATCCGTTGATCAATTTCCGTCTTTTGACGTCGTGTGAGTA
The DNA here is from genome assembly GCA_033239045.1 of Fagopyrum esculentum. NCBI lineage: Eukaryota > Viridiplantae > Streptophyta > Magnoliopsida > Caryophyllales > Polygonaceae > Fagopyrum > Fagopyrum esculentum. The sequence continues at coordinate 16,098,835 of BSUD01000001.1, read as the reverse complement.
TCCTTTCCCTCGATCTAGTTATGTTTAGTAGTATCATGCTTAGATGGATCTAGCATAACTTAGAGTTAATACCAAGTAGTGGTTATGGACCTTAGGTGAGTGTTTGAGGATTGTGAAATATTTTATGACTTAAGGTGTTGATGTTATCTTGTGAGGCTTGTGAGGTTTGAGAATTGGAGTATATGGTTGATGAGTTTATGGGATAGGATATGCGTATCCTAACATGGTGTTGTGACCGTTGAGTTTGTTTGGACTAGGCATGTTATCCTAGTTTGTGCTATGGGTTATGATCCTACGAGATCATAGGGTCTAGAAGTCTAAGAACTTCTAGCTTGTGTTGAGTGAGAAGCGAGCATGAGAGATTTTAGGATGTGTCCTAGAGTGAGAGTCAAATGATCTTGCGTAGATAATTTGTGTAGAAGTCGAAGACTTCTTGAGTTGAGCGAGTTGTTGATACATATATCTTGTTGTGAGCAGGTTATAGGCTTCTTCCCAAGGGAAGCGAGAGTGTTGCGTGAGTTAGCGTTTGGAACGAGGTAAGTCTCCGGACTTACTTAGCTCGTATTCTCTGTATTAGTCTCGATGTGTGTTGGTGGTGTGTGCTTATTGTTTATGTGTGTGTTTATTGTTTATTATTTATAACAACTAAACCGGAAATAGGATTACCGACCTTTATATGTTTATATTTGGCCCAAGTGTATGATAACGGGCGGTGACTGCTTGCCCAGTCCAAAATGGGGATGACTGGGAGGTACCTTGCGACCAGTCCAACGGGTGATGCTGATCCGCATCAAGTACAAACCCGTATGGTGAAAGGGGACAAGGGCGAGTGAATCTCGTGTCACACCATAAGTGAAATAGTAACGGATATGACTTAATAATAACAAAGAGATAATAAACCGGACATGTGTGTTTAGATCATGTTGTGTGTTATGATGCCTATGTGTGTGTGTGTGTGCCAATACCATGATTCTAATGCTTTGAATGTTAGCTAACGGTTTTATACCGAATTGTTGTAGTTGACTTGCAGGTTAGAGACGTGGCCGAGAGATCTGGAAGAGTGGCCAGCCGGGGTCCGTACATTTTAGGATGGGCTTTGGGGTAGTATTTATGTATGTTTATGGTATTATGTATGTCGCGTGTATGACGTTTGCCTTTGGAGTTGTATCTCGGCTGGAGTCTTTCGTTGTTTTCTTTTGGGGTTCATATCATTGCATTAAAAATGAATTTCGGTTTTGCCTTTATTTGTGTCTTGTTGTAAGATTCAGTGAAATTGTTGTCAGGCTAAGGGTCGGGACCCATTGTGAGGTCCCAACCCGTAGCATCCCGAGTTCCGCGGATTCGGGGTGTTACATTATTATCCATTATTTATTTCATAAACAGAGGAAATAAATGTTAAATAGCGGCATAAATTTAATTAGGAAAATATCGTAGTAGTAACTTGCTTACGAAGGAAGGACAAATGTAGTCAAGATGTTATGCTCAATTAAATACGAACTCATTTTAAATACAATACATAATATTCGTACATAAATTAATAAACTGGATAGTGAATTAGAATAGAGGATGAATGTCCAAAAATCAAAAGAAACTTACAAACATCAAAGCAAGTAAGAAAATGAACTTTAATATGCAAATCTTGTCATTAGAACTTGACAAAATAAAATATGCGACACACAGTAGAAGTTAGCATAAACACAACGTAACATATTAATCATGCATTTCTGTCCATTGCATTTCTGTCCACGTATCCCATGCCCAACGAGTGTCTGTCATGCCTTCTAAACCTACACAGATCATTCGTAGATGAGCAGTAAGGAGGCACGCGTTTTCTGAGTTTTTATGAAGTGACGAGCAGTCTTCTTCGAGTCCAATTTTGGGTAAGCTAGACTCTTCCTTTTTGGCTGGTTTTCGGATATGTCCTAGTCGGTTTTGCATAGTAGATCATATTAAAATTTGGGCATATTCTGAGTTATAGTTTAGGAGATATGATTTTCTCAAGTTGGCTAATCATGCAGTTTTTTTTAGTATGCTGAGTTTGCGAAAAACTGCTTGGGATGCAGTTTTTTGGAATAGATTTGGATGGGTTATTGATTATTGTTGGACTCGAATTTCAGACATGTTATAGTTGGTATAGTATAGTAGATCATATAAAAACTTGAGAGAAATCCGAGTTACAGTTTAAGAGTTATGGTGTCCCAAAGTAGAGACCTTGACTAGTTTCTAGGTAGTGCTGAATTGTTGAGAAAACTGCTTGTTATGCAGTATTGTGGTGCCGATTTGATTTAGTTATATTCCTTGGTTAGACTTGAATTTTGGATATGTCGTATTTGCGATTTCATAGTATAACATATCCAAATTTGATAGGATTTCATCAAGTGGTTTAAACAGTTTTCTGGATGTTGTTGAATTTCTGTAAGTGCTGGAAACATTGTTTGATGTGCAGTCATATTTGAACTTACATTTAGATACCTTAGAAATACAATCCACCGTTCAATTTTTAGTATGTTATAGAGTGTCATGCATAATGTGATGTATCAAAAGTTGGGGTTGATCCAACGGTTGGATTTATATCTTGAAGATCCAAAATGGACTGGTTGAACAGTTAAGAAACACTCAATTTTTTTGGCTAAGTCTGAATTTTCTTGTTTTGGAACCAACTTTGGGAATTTATGTAGAAGTGATTATTAGGTATTTTTGGGAAGTTCTTACTTATATGAATAGAGTGCATAGCATAGAAGACTTAGAGATTATTGTTAGAATTTTTATATTTTTATTCGGGGCTCGTATCATATGCTAAAGTTGGACCTTAGTGACCTTGTTAAAAGTTAAAAAAAGTGTGTAATCTATAAGTTGTGCTATTTTTATTCTACTTATATTTGGATTGTTAGCTAACGGTTTATCCGTGTTGTAGTTTCTGTAGAGATAGACAATTGTAGAGAGATTCGAGACGGATGGTCAGCCGGGTCCACGTACTCATTAGATAGGCACGGAGAGTCTTCCGTTCAACATGCATGTTATTAAAATATCTATGTTTTGTAAGGTTGTCATGTGTTGAGCATTCATGTAAATACTGTTTGTTATTTTCAAAGAATTTAAATACATTTGTGCCTTATTGTAAGATCCTAGTAAAGTTGTTGTTAAACCAAGGTCGGAACCCATTGTGAGGTCCTAACCAGTAGTTCCCCGAGTTCCGAGAACTTGGGATGTTACAGATTGGATGCAGGTGATACCCTTAGTGGGTGGTAGGTCGGGTGGGCTGAACAATTTTGGATGATGGATCGGGTGACGGTCAAGGTCATTCACTTGCCACCCAACCAAAACAAAATACCATTTCCATATAACAATGTTACTAAGGAAACATCAACCAAGATCTCAAAAACAATTCATGACCCTTCTGAAAAACCATTGACGGTCAAGGTCTACTACTGATAAGAAGAAAATAATCTCCTCTTTTACCGAAGGCCAATTTCTGACCAAAAATCTATCATCCCAAAAATCTAAAAAAACAAAGAAATTGATGTAAGTTAGAAATAATAGAGAAGGAAAATCGATCATAATAACACCATATCGGCTATACGGGGAAAAGGCTCCCATAAAGGTTTCACCTTGAGCGATGTGTCCTCCTAGGGGCAGGGTTATTCCCAGTTCAGGGTTCTATTTGGTATTCGGGAGTGACATATTTTTCCAATCTAGTCAATCATTTACTAGAAATCGGTGTAATTAAGTTGTGTTTTATGTTGAACAAATGTTTCTATATCTCGAGATCTCAACCAAACTTAAGGTTGAACCCAACCCAATCTTAAATAATAATAAAAAATGAACAAAAGAAAAGCAACACGATTTCAAGTGTTATCCGATCCCGGTTTAGGATTTCATCATTTATTTCATAGACTGAGGAATTAAATATTAAATATTGGCATAAATTTAATAGAAAAATATCGTAGTAGTAACTTGCTTACGAAGGAAGGACAAATGCAATGAAGATGTTATGCTCGATTAATATGAACTCGTTTTTAAATACAACACATATCGTTCATACATGAATTTCGATCTAATTTCCTTACTATAAATCAATTCTTTTTACGTTTTTCATTTTGGATTTCGATCTGATTTCTATGCGACGGTTAAAATCAGGTTTGGCCGGTTCGGTTAACATTTTACGGGCTTTCATTGTACCCCTCCGTTTGAACATATAAATAGTTTTCGAATTAAAGGATGTTTTAATCAAAGTACCGATAGTTATTCATAAGTAATATTATCTTTTGTATTTAAGTTTGTATTAATTATGATGACACTTATTTATCCTCAACCTTTTACTCTAGGGAAGGGAAAATAGAATTTAAGAACAACAAAATTTCATAACAAAATATATATATATATAAGTTGTAAATTGTAATAAAATATTACCAAAAATCATAAATGTCATCAATTCATTGTACTGCCCCTTAAACCTTGATCAAAACTATTATATTTATAAAAATTTATTAATTTATTGTTATAATATTGGATAAAATAAGTATTTTAAAATAACCAATAGAATACATTACTAAAAATCTTAAATATTAACATACCAAAGTTGTATCAATGTATTATGATAAGATCAAATTCATGGATTTATATCCATATACTGAACTTGATCAAAATTTAATTATTTATCAAAAAATTATCCATTTATCATAATAATAAGAAATTATCCAATTCCAATTAGCCTGCTGGCAAATCAAATTCATTCAATTGGAAAAATACAGTTGGTTCCAGTTTGCTAATTCCAATCAAATTGGATAAATATCCTTTGTTGTACGTCTTCAAAGTATATATAAACCACCACATACACTAACTTCATTCATTCATCCATCTCTCATTTCTTGAAAGCTCATTTTAGTTAGTTGAAGACAACCATGTCAACATCTCTACTCTTCTCCATCATAATCACAACCCTACACATAACAAGCCATGTCGAGGCTCGGCGACTACCCTACCGACAGTTAGAAGACACAAGACCGCCTCCTGTTGTTGTGGGAGTGTGCTACGGACGGCAAGGAGACAATCTCCCAGCACCAGAGAAGGTGACAAGTCTCTACAGTCAATACAACCTCAACAAGATGCGGATCTACCATGCCGATCCCGACGTACTTAACGCTCTAAAAGGTACCGGCATTGAGGTCATTGTTGGCACGAACAACTCCGATGTGGAGTTACTCGCTAAAAGCACGGCCGATGCACAAACGTGGTTCTTGGAACACTTCCGTCCCTATTTCGGAACCGTCAACGTAACTTACATTAGTGTCGGGGACGATGGTCAATCGAACCCTATCCTCGAGATCTTGGCCGCCATGCGGAACCTCCAGAGCGCTGTTGACTCGGCTGGGTTGAACGGATCTATCAAGGTGACCACCGTCGTCGGCATGTCGGCGCTTCAGAACGTTGACCTTCCGTCCAACGCCATGTTCGTCGACCCCACAATGGCTACCATTGCCGGGTTCTTGCAGGTCCGTCAAAATTAATATTCGATCTTTGATTAAACACATTATTTTATTATGCTGGTAGTAGACTTTCGTATATAAACACATTATTTATTATGCTCGTAGGCGCAAGGATCTAAGTTGCTAGTGAACTTGTACCCATACTTGGCTTATGCGGCAAACCCGAAAGAGATACGGATAGATTACGCACAATTCACGGCTAAAGATGTGGTGGTTCAAGACGGTATCTTTGGTTACAAGAACTTGTTTGATGTGATGGTGGACTCGTTCTACTGGGCTATGGAAAAGGTTGGGGTTTCGGATGTTGGGTTGGTTGTCTCGGAGACCGGGTGGCCTCGTGGTGGAGGGGTTGGGGCGTCGGTGGATATGGCGTCTATTTACAATACGGGATTGGTGAAGCACCTTAAGAGCGGAGGTGGAACTCCTAAATGGCCCAATGTCTACCTTGAAGCATTTATTAATGCAATGTTCGATGAGAACAAGAAGCCTCTTGGGATTGAAACTAATTGGGGGATCTTCCAACCCACCGGAGAGGCTATGTACGTACCATTTTATCCTTGATTTTTGGGTAAAGTTGTTATTTTAACTTTACACAAACCAAAAATCATTGGGTTAGATTTATTCTTTGTGTTGTTTCGACTGTGGTAGGATTGTTGGTGGATGTAATGTTATTTGCTTTATTATTATCAACACAATCCACACATTTCATAATGAACAAGTTGGGTATGATACACCCATTTAGTTAAATATATTGTTTTTAATTTATCTATCATATATATCAAATTTTAACAATTATGATCGAGGTGTGTACTTCTTTACTCGATCATTAGACTTGTTTAATGAATTTGAATTTTCTTATTGTGATAAATCCTAAAGAGGAAAACAAAATAACCATACAAATTTACGATTAGTACTACAAAGTGATCGGTGGAGATTTCTCCCTTGACCGCCTGCCACCCAATCAAACAAAAATGAGCGGGGCCCGTTAATTAGTGACGGGTAAAAACGGTTGATTGATGAAGCTAGTGGTTGGTTTGGTAGGATCCGGATGAACGTTTTATCCACCCTTCATCCGACCAATCATTCATCCGGCACGTATTCACTTGTTTAAAATTATATATATTTTCGATATTTATAATTTTTTTGTTATAAAATATTAACCTTTATAATTTTACTATATAAAATACAAAAAAGTAAACCTTGTATTTTCTTTGCTCAATATATTTGGTCCTTACTATTGATATGTTATGATTTTTTTATATTTATTTTTGATAATGCTTTGGTATATGATTGTATTTGATATTTTGTACAATCTTATGTTATTTTTTAATAGCATGTAAGTATGTTCTTGATTTTTAGAAGAAAATGCTTTTGGATTTTTTTTTCAAATTTATTGTAAAATCCGGAATTTTTATTCCGTCTATTTCTGTTATAAATTAGATCTCGATCCATCAATTCATATCCGTCTACTTAGTTAGACATATTAAGATAAAAATTATCATTTTATGTAGACCTCCTTCACATAAAATGATAGAACCTTTTATAAGTTTATCATTTTATGTGACTTACCTTCACATAAAATGATAGAGTTTTGTAACCAATCCTAAACTGTAAAATAATCCGTATCCGGTTATTCCGTACATTAATTTCGGGTTCTCGATTCCGAACTACAATTAGTACCGGGCTACGATTCCCTTCATTCCAACAGCCCAGTCCGTGAGCTGCTCCAACTGCTTGTCCAGCCCGCTGCCTTGTCCGCCCCAGTCTTATGCGCAGCCCAGCCCGTCTGCAGCCTTCAGCAGTAGCACTCCAGCCCAGCAGCAGCGTTGCCTCGCCAGCCCAGAAGAGTCCCGCCTTCTCACGCGTCCAGCAGCAGCAGCAGCGTTGCCTTCAGCCTAGCTTCGCCCAGTTGTTTCACGTGCCCAGCCCAGAAGACCGTTGCTCCGCCTTCTTCAACTTCAGCCCAGCAGCCCAGCGTCCAATCAGGAACACGCCAGCCAGTAGATACACACATTCCTTGCTGAACGTTGCTAGACACGTAACAGCCAAGATCTTGCAGATTCCTTCCACATAACTGCTGCATTAATAGGGGAAAGGAAATCCGTAACTGCCTAATTAACCCCACGCCAGTTGCACCTTCTGATCCCTTCCTTATACGCTGCACACATCCGTTCAGATTCACGTATACACGCTCCAGCCCTCTGCTTCCATTCTGCGTTCCTTTCTTCTGCACATACGTCCCAGCCGGTGCACACAGCGCTTCTGCACAAAAATCTTCTGCACACACACAATCTAGCAGCGTCAAGGTAAGTGCAGAAATCGTTCTTCTGACTCCACCTTATCCTCTCTACCGCCCCATCTGTGTACGGCACTCACCATCCTTCTCTATTCGTTCCTTCGTCCGGCACTACTAGGTCTCAAACTGCAGCCACCTACATAATCGAAAGGTTGAGTCCATCGAGTGACAACTACTGCAAAGAACCGCCTCCTTCTGCCCCTACTGGTAAGAAGATCCTTCCCCATCTGTATCTTATGGATATCATAGCCACAATGACTCATTACCCTTCTTTTATTCCGATCACACTTCCAACAGTTGCAGCCGTGGGATCAACCAGCAGGCTCGGTTTTGGTACAGATCGGAACCAACAACAAATTAACATTCTAGCTGCAAACCGGTAAGAGCCTAAACTTAGATTAAAATAGGTTTCCGATTAGTTTAAGTGGAAGGTTATTATATAATCTTTTGTGTGTATATTATTTCCGTAATGATAGATTGAGGAGCTGCTGTAATTCGACCTTGAGCATAGTTAAAATAGTGATAAGTAGCTGCTGAAAGTTATACATAAAATGATAGACATAGGGGCTGCTGTAAAATTGTATTTCATGCCTTCAGCTTTTGACCTATAAACTGCCTATCTTGTCGACCAATTATTGAACGTTTGGATAAAGATCCACCGTTGAATTTTGGATATGTTGTAGATGGATATATGTAGTTTGGCATATTAAAATTTGAGAAGAAATGAACGGTCGGATTGAAAGTTATGAGCTCCCGAAGTTAGGTAGTTGAACAGTTTGGTAAACTTAAGTTTTTGGCTAAGTATAGGAATTTTGAGTGAAGTAGCCAACTTTGTGAATTATTATAAAAATATTGGCTGAACAGTTTGGAGAAATTCTTTCTCCTAAGGTTAGATAGAACCTCATAGATGATCTAGAGATTTAATTCGGAATTTTTATAAGCTGTTAAGAATTTTATATTTAGAGCCGAAGTTAAACCTTTACGATTCTTCCGGAAAATAGAAACATAGGAAAAATGTCAGTTTGGAACCAAATAAAATTTTAGGAGTTAGAATATAAATTTAGAACCTCAATAGGAGTTTAGACATGAACTTTAGGGTTTTCGAGAAAATCGGAACCAAGGGTAAAATGGTCATTTTACCCTAAACTAATACTGTAACTAGTTATGTCTTAATACATCATTCGATCTTAGAAGTTTTAGACTTCTATCTACGTGAGAGTGTGCTAATACACTTATCGCCTTTGACAGGCAACTGAGTGGTTACAATTTACAGAGCGAGTGGTTTATAAAGAGTCGAGCGTTATAACAGGTAAGTCCTTTGGGCTTACTTAGCTGACTGCTAAATATGAGTATAAATGATGATGGTGGTGTGTGATTGACATGTTAGAGAGATAGGTTGTTATATATAATTACCGACCTATATTTTGGCCTAAGAGTAACGGGCGGTGGCATTCTGCTCAGTAGCTCGCGGGGCGCTGGGGGTTTCTTTCGGGACTAGTCCATACATGGTTTGTAGTGATGCTACCAATGGAAGTCAGCTAGACCTACACCAGTTGGATAAGAAACGGAGGCGAGAACTAATAATAATTCTCGTGCCACAACTTAAATTGAATAATGTGAATCACTTAAATAATAGAAAATAATTGGTTGAGTGCCAGCATGATGTTTTGTTTATTATTGTTTCTGCGTGTGTGTGTGTGCTGTTATCATTTTGCTTATATTTGGATAGTTAGCTAAGTGTTGATATGTTGTTTAGACTTGACACAGGTTAGAGCAGATGCCGAGTGATCCAGATGGTAGTGGTTAGCCGGGGTGTCGTACTTTAGGACGTTTTACAGTTTCTGCATTTGTGGGTTTTACAGTTGAACATTGTTTCCTTTCGTACTTTGTTATATTCTGTTTTCCGGTTGTAGTCGATCTGGTCACATTCATGCATTATTAAGAACTATTTTATGATTTCTGATTTTCCTTATCTGTGCCTTGTTGTAAGATCTCGTTAAGTTGTTGTCAAACTAAGGTCGGGACCCACTGTGCGGTCCTAACCAGTAACTCCCTAAGTTATAAAATTTGGGGTGTTACATTTATAAATAAGGTTTAGAACATCCGAAATTTCATTTGAGTCACATGCTTCATCAGTTGAATGCGGTGGTTTGGAGGGTGATACCCTTAATGGATGGTGGGTCGAGTCGGCTGGACAATCTTGAGTGATGGATCGGATGGCGTTCAAGGTTAACCACCAGCCACCCGATCTGTTGTTATCCCTACATACCATCACAATCATGCATCTACAACCAAAAGAAAATACCATTTTCGTACAACAACGTTGCTAGGGAAACATCAACCAAGTTATCAAAAACAATTCATGACCCTTCTGAAAAACCATTGAAACGACTCCTCTTTCATCTTCAAATCTACTACATATAAGAAGAACATAATTTCCGATCCGACCAAATGTCAATTTCTGGCAAAAATTCTATCCTCCTAATTATCTCAAAAACAAAGAAATTGATGTAAGTTAGAAAGAATAGAGAAGAAGGATCGATCATCTATAACATCGTATCAACTATATGAAGAAAAGGCTTTCATAAAGGTTTCACCTTGAGCGATGTGTCCTCCTAGGGGTGGGTTATTCCCGGTTTAGGATTCTATTCGGTAATCGATAGTGACGTCTTTTCTCATTATAGTCGGTCATTTGCTAGAAATCGGGGTAAGTTGTGTCTTATGTTGAACAAATATTATATCTCGAGATCTTAACCAAACTTAAGGTTGAACCTAACCCAATCTTGATTAAAAAATCAAAAGCAACACGATTTTTCAGGTGTTATTCGATCCCGGTTTAGGGCTTCATTATTTATTTCATAAACAAAGGAAATAAATATTCAATACCGGCATAAGTTTAATTTGGAAAATATTGTAGTAGTAACTTGCTTACGAAGGAAGGGCAACTGCAGTTAAGATGTTATGCTAAATTAAATAAGAACTCATTTTTCAATTCAGTACCTATTATTCATAGAGTTAAAAGGGTAAGTAGGCCATTTATGTATTACTGTGTATTAAATAGGCTATTTTGTAATAATGTAGATAAACTAGGCCCCAATTAATTTTCTAATAAAGATTAATTCCTAACTAAATGCATACCCCCGATGGAAATAAAAAAAGGTGATGTGGCAGTTTTAATTAAATAAATAAGGTTATTTATTGTGGTCCCCTACAAATCAGGAAGTTATTAGGAAAGGAAATATACATTCCTTGTAAACGTGAGACAAGCATAACGAAATTCCCCTATTTCTGCATCCATAACCACCAATTATACAGAGCTTTCGTCTACTGTCATATACATTTTCACTATTTTTTGTTCGATTACTGCCGATTTATTTCGGTTTGATGTTTTGTTTGTTCAATCGTTACGGCTGTGAGATCGTCAACATTGGGATTGTCAATCTATAGATTCAATCGTTTGTTTTGTGCGAATTTTGAGACAAAAAACTCGATCTGTAGATCCAAGCGTTCTAAGACATTTTTTTCCAGATCTGTGAGGTATGTACGTTCAATCGTTTAATTGGTGGATAATTCTCACATTTGCTCTGCGTAATTTATGTAGATGGTTCATACTTTGTATTTCGTATATATACATGTCGGTGATCTTTTATGTGCTGAGTGTTGATATTGATGAAGGAGACGAACATAATTTTATGTCTGTATGTGTACATAAGTTTGTAAATGTTCAAGTTTATAACATTGTAGTTGAGAAAGTAATGTGATATGCCTGCGTATTTTATGTATCTACTTAGATTTATGTAGTTGTAAAATGTATGTGTCTTTCAGTTTAATGTGGTGAGGGTATGTAATGATGAAAGTGACGAACATAATCTAATGTGTTTATGTGTACATAAGTTTGGTTTACCATAATGGAATGAGTACATAAGCATAGAATAAATAAAACAATATCAAGTAAATAATAATATGCACATAAGCATGACACAGCTCGGTACTATGTATAAAACCTGTACATATACATAACCATGTTATACATAAGCATGTTACACAGATAGTACATAACAATCAATAAATATTCCTTAACCATTGACAAAATTAGAACCTATACATTACCTGTAATGCCAAAGGGAATCCACCAATCTGGTATCCACCGCTGTTTCTCTCCTTTCCAGCATGGCACGATTGAAATGATCTCCTCGTTATGGTGTAAGCAAAACGACCCCATGGAAATTTGTTGAACAACTCCATGTCACTTAGGAGATTTATAGTGTGCTGCGTTATCAACGTGTTTCCATTCTTTGATGCTAGAACACCTTCAATGAACAAAATGAGTGCCATTTTGTACTTGTTGGGAGACTCCTTCGGCTCATCCTTGAAGATTTGCTCCAATTCATCGTTTGTGCATCTGTCAATCCCAATTACATCTCTCATGTTGACATCCTCCATTTCTTCTACACCTGAGCCAGATTCCGGAGAATTTGGGAGTCCGGTAATCTCACAAAACTCCATGATACTAAACCTCAAAAGAACACTGTTAATTGCAAACCACATTGAATAATGTCTCCTCGTCTTTGCCTCCCTCATTAACATAAAGTGAATGAGCTGGTTGGACATTTTGATTTTAGTGCTCATCTCCAACAGAGGCCGAAAAATTGACGCCTTAAGTCTGTTTTTTCAGCTGTAGATAGCTCATCCAAAATCATAGGTATTAGAGGAAGCCTCATATAGCTATTGATTCTGCCATTTATTGATTTCTTTGTTTCTGTCCATCTGTAAGTAAACTGCATAAACATAAAATGGAAAATGCGTTTATCTTTATGATCAACAAATGTAAACTATGTGGTGCAAATTTCAATTTACTAACCTTTATCTGTGGGTTATCAGAATTTATTAACCTATTGACATCTTGCGTACAGGAACCACCCATCTCTCTCCGCTGAAATGTACATAAGGTAAAATACTTCATTATCAACTACTAAACTAGTACTATATACAGTATTGTACATAAATAAGAAAATAACTGATATGAATATGGAAATATAATCAGAAACTATTAAAAGTAGAAATGATATAACATAATAGTGATTAAAGATTAATTTATGTTTTTATGTGCTTGACTATACTGTTACATAAGTCCTGTGACTAATATAACAATTTGAGTTCAAATATTCACCTTTTTTATGCGACGAGCCTGTGCTTCATCTCTTTGTTCCTATGTTTGGTTTTTGACAGCCATATGTTTCGTTGTTACCATTTTTTTCTTCAAACACATAGTAAATAGAAAAAATTCTCAGTCAATTTCTGGCTAAATACTACATTACATAATTTGTCTGTATATGCTAAATGTCCTACATAATATAATGCACATAACAGCTACATAATGCTTGTCTCCTATAGTGCATACATAATTCTGTCAACCATAACTTGAGACAGTCAAAAACTTGGAACATAGACTAATACACTGAGTTCATAAGAAATTAAAGTACATATTGTTCAAACATAAACTGAGTCATTCTATAAGTATGTACATATTCCTCATACATAAACTTATTACTTATGTGATAAAATAAGATACATAAATGTCTGAATCATACTGTAATTACATACATAAACTGCGATACAGAATGTATATGATACAAAATCAAACATATCAAAGTAAGTACATAATCGTTAAGGATAAACTAACACATTCTGTAATTATGTACAAAAATGATATACAGGGGATACATAATGTAATATATAACAGTTGCCATCCTCTATTATGTACATAAATCTGATCCATACTATAATGTAAATGCATAAAATGGTATACATACATAATTCATCCAATATTTAAAGTTACAAACCATACATTTACATCAATAAGACCATCGACCACAAAAATAACACAGTGTTTTGGGAAAGTATCAGTACATAGACTTCTTCTTCATATAAAACACATGAAAACATAATTTATGTACATAATCTTTCATCACTGTTAATTCGAATACATAAATTCCACAGAAATGGCTAATATAAAAATTAATTTCCATAACAGCCAAAATCAGATCTGTTCTTCTTTGTGTCGTCGGATTCAAAAACCTAATCGAATATAAATCACAAAATCATGCTTCATAAGACATGCAAGGCCGATAGAATGAAAGTCCATGTAGTTACAGATCAAAAATGGCGGTTTTGAGTATGGATTTTAGGGAAAACGCTCATCAACTGTTTTCGATTTGAACGAAAATCGAAGCCATTAAAATGGTATAATATTGAGATAATTTGGAATACTTACAATGATTGATTGTCGTTAAACAAAGAATAGCTCAGCGAAGATGTTGAAGACCGTCGAAGTTGAAGATTTGAAGATGGAGGTTGAGAATGGAGAATCGCACGATACAAAGGAGGTGTAGAATGGCGCTTCCTTTTTCGATGAAATGATTAGGAAAGAAGACGAACCGCCAGATACCGTATCAAACAGTTGCCCTTTTTTTAAATTTTATTATCTTTAACTTTTAGGCAGTTAGTATGCTACATTACTAATTTGCCCTTAACTAGCTACCTTATTAACCATGATTTATAATTTCTTTTAGCTTTATTTTCTGGAAGAAAAATAGAGGGGCCTATTTTGTATCATGGATACAAAAAGGGCCCTTCTACACCAATTTTCTCTTATTCATACATGAATTAATTAACTAGATAGTGAACTAGAAAAGTTCATTGTGTTAGATTAATTGTTTGTGTTGTTTAATTTATGGTAGGAATGTTGGTGGATGCATTGATATTTGTTATTTAATTCAGTCAAACTCAATCGCTTACATCGTTTTGGGCAATTTCGGTAACTAGGCCTTTTTGAAAAACTATAGTAGTAACTAGGCTTTTTAATGTTTCAATTAAGTAAATATACCCCAACCTTTTGTATTTGTTTTCAAACTTTACACACTCTTCTCTCAAGGGGTACATTTACTAAACACAAAACTAGAAAGCCTAGTAAACCAATCTATCATAGAGAATTTTAACAATTATGAGTTGTATAATTCTTTATTCATTAGCCTTTTGTAATGAATTGAATTTTCTTATTTATGATAAAACCGGAAAACAAAACAACCACACAGGTTTATTCACACAAATTGATGGCAATTTCGCCCGTGATCGACGGATATCCGGCCTCCTGATCCAACAACAATGGGTGATAATGTGTTAATAGACGGGTGAAAACGGGTGATGGTTGAAATATTTGTAGTTTTTATATTATAAAAATTTACCTTTATTTTCTTATTGTATAAATATTATTAAAGTAAAGCTTATATTTTCTTTGCTCATATATTTCGGTCATTATTATTGATTCGATATAATTTGTTTACTTTAGATATTGCTTTGTTATAGGGTTGTACTTGATATTATGTATAATCTTATATTTTTTGGTGGGATTTAAGTATGTTCTTGATTTTCATGAAAGACACAACTACATTGATGTAACACCCCGAATTCTCAGAACTCGGGATATTACTGGTTAGGACCTCACAATGGGTCCCGACCTCAGTTTGACAACAACATTACTAGGATCTTGCAACAAGACACAAATAAAGAAACCGAAATTCATAAAAACCATGTTTTTAGAGTAATGAATGCAACACTGTCTAGCAGCCTACAGTACTTAAACAAAAGGAAAGAACAACTGTCTTAACCAAAAGAAAGGAAAGACAAAACAACCCCAACCCCGCTCTAAGGAGTACGGAGACCCGGCTGACCACTACTTCCGGATCACTCAGCTGCTGATCTAACCTGTGGTAAATCTAAAACAACAACAACAATCACCGTTAGCTAGTTATCTAAATATTAGCAGAGTAATGGTAGCACAAACACACTCAGGTAAACATAAACACTCAATATGCTTTCAAACAAGTCCGTTTTATTATCTTTCTTTAAATTACTCATTCACCCTAATGATACTTATTTTGTGACACGAGGGATTCCCAAACCTCGCCTCCGCCCCCGTGTAACCATCAGGAATGGATCCGATACATCTCACCTTGTACCTGTATGGTCTGGGTATAGAGAACCTCCCAGTCTCCTGTCAGAGCTGGGCAGTGATGTCACGGCCCGTTATACATACACTTGGGCCTTACGTAAAATAATACAGTCGTCCTAGCAAGTTATTATTATTAAAACAAGCAATAGCACACACCACTACTATCACTCAACTAACACTCAGAAACCGGCTAAGTAAGTCGCAAGGACTTACCTGAGTCAAAATACTCTCTAATACGTCTCACACCGTCTGTACTCGTGGTAACTCGAACTCCTGTCAAATAAGGCAGGTGTATCAGGACACCTCTCGCTATCCAACCTCTTGTAAAGGAATTACGGAAAAGCAACCCTCTTATGGTAAAAGACCATTTTACCCCTGGTGCCGAAAGCTCTCAAAGTTCACTCTTACGTCCTACTAAATTCCTTTTAGGGTTGTTCTCTATAATTACTCTCGCTCTTTGATAGTTTCCTTAATCCAAACTCGTATTTATGTGTAGATACTTGCATTTTTATATATTCTATATATTATGTTTGTAAGTATACTTTTATATAAAAATTTATATACTCATTAAATTCCAAACTTCTATAAACTTTATTAGGCCTTGAACATACTATGTACTCTTTTTAAATTCCTAATAAATATATATATATATATATATATATATATATATATATATATATATATATATATATATATATATATATATATATATATATATATATATATATATATATATATATATATATATATTCCTAATCCGGTCATTTCTACACATCTTGCGTTTCTACACACGTTTCTTACTATATACTAACACCGTACTCGTATATATATATGTATGCACAAAAACGTCCTTTAAACCCATAAACTATACGTATATACTTATTCCGTTCACATATATATATTCTGTTTCTTATACACATCTAATATTTCATATGCCTTTTATTTATGTATATATATTTATTCTCACATATTCGCAGGTATCGGGAGGAGGTCCGCAGTAGCTTACCGGGTCTGCAGTCCGGCGGTTCGCGGTGCTACGGCTCACTGGGGCGGACAGCAAGACAATGGTGGCAGTTCGCAAACCTCACTGCTGTGCAGTACGGTCCTCTTCGGCTGCAGGGGATGGCTCGTACCTCGTCACGCGCCGGCACAGGGATGGTCCAGCGGAAGGCGGCGGTGCACTGGCGGCGGTCTGGCTGGTGGCGCGGCTACTAACAGCAAGGAGGCGGAGTTATTATCTCCGGAATCGAAACAGAATGAGAGAGAGAGAAGGCGGAAGGAAGAAGGCGGCCTTACCTTCACTGTCGACCGGAGGAGCTCGCTGCGGCGGATGGCGGCGTCTGGCGGTCGACCGAGGCGGCAGAGGACCGACTGGGTGGCGCGGTAAGGCTGCAGAGAAGCGGTGGTTTAGGGTCCTCGGCTCGAACAGAAGCAGAAGAAAGCGAGGGAGGCGGAAGGAATATCAGCGAACCGGGAAGAGAGAGACGACACTTACCCGGGTTGAGGTCGCCGGCGAGCAGGGAAGGCGGGCGAGTGGCGGTGGCTCCGTGTCGTCTCCGGCGAAGGCAGAAGGGCTGCAGTCCAGCGATCTTCAGCAGATTAGCGAGAGATGGGTAGCGGCGGTGGGTAGGAGTATTAGATTAGGAGGAGATTAATTAGTAGGATGATTAGGAAAATTAGGGTTAGGTTAAATTTAAGAGGTGGGCTGCTGATTGGGCCTCGCAGTGGCCCACATCCGGCCCGTTTTCATATTAGCACGGAAAAATGAATTCGTTACTCGTTCGGATTCTAATTAGGTACGGAAGTATATAATACGGAATTAATTATGTATTATCTTTATTTTATTATTTATATATTTATTTTATTACTTAATTTTGTGTTATCATTTTATGTGATTTAAGGTCACATAAAATTATAACATTTAAACTCGCTTTATAGAGTTTATTTATTTATTTAATTATGATTGTCGTATCGGAAATTGGTAAATTTCCATTTGCCGAAAACCTAAAATTTCCGGTTATTACATCAGTGCCCCCTTAAAAGAAGTTTCGTCCCGAAACTTAAATTATTTCCCTTACTCACACATTTCTTTCGGTATATTTTAGTTTTCTCGACATCTTTGTTTTCTACCAAGCAGCTACTCAGGCATCAAACAAACAAATATCACAAAAGAGGAACAGAAAAACTCCAAACAATATGAAAACCTGAAAGGTCAAACAACACAACATCCGAGTACTAACTCGTCAAACAGAAGTAACCTCTAACCCAGCGAAGAACTCGGGATAGTTACGTCTAATACTCTCCTCAGTCTCCCAAGTGGCCTCCTCAGCTCCTCTCCTAGACCACTGGATCCTCAGCATAGGTATCTCCTTGGATCGCAGACGTCTGGTACTGCGTTCCAAGACAGCTACTGGGTACTCTACAAATGTATGGTCAGGCTCAACTGTCAGATCCTCATGGCTGATGACGTGTCTCGGATCCGGAATGTACTCTCTCAACTGAGATACATGAAAGACCGGATGGACACTCTCTAGTCTCGGTGGTAATGCTAGTCGGTAGGCCACCTCCCCAACTCTCTCCAGGATCTCAAAAGGTCCGACATATCGGGGACTCAGCTTTCCCTTAATGCCGAAACGCCTGACTCCTCTCGTGGGTGACACTCTCAACCACACCTGAGCACCCACCCTAAACTCCAAAGGTCGACGCCTTTTGTCGGCGTAGGACTTCTGACGACTCTGAGCTGCTAACATCCGCTCTCGGACTAGGGCAATCCGAGCGATGTCATCCTGTATCTGATCTGGAGCTACTCCATCAACTCTGCTGGGCTCATCCCAACATAATGGTGTACGACATCTCCGCCCGTACAAAGCCTCATAAGGAGCCATCCCAATAGATGCGTGCCAGCTATTGTTATACGAAAACTCTACCAGTGGAAGATGATCTGGCCATACCTGTCCCCAATCAAGTACACACACCCGAAGCATGTCCTCTAAGGTCTGAATGGTCCTCTCAGACTGCCCGTCTGTCTGTGGATGATAGGCGGTAGTGAAGTGGAGACTCGTCCCCAAAGCAGTATGTACCTGCTGCCAAAATCTCGAGGTAAAACGTCCATCTCTGTCAGAGACGATAGTCCTAGGTACCCCATGGAGTCTCACAATGTGCCTGGTGAACTCCTCAGCCAGACGACTCACCGGCCACGTTTCCTTAATCGGAATGAAACGTGCGGTCTTCGTCAGGCGGTCTACCACTACCCAAATAGCATCAAATCCTCTGCTGAGTCTCAAACCAGTGACAAAATCCATAGATATATCCTCCCACTTCCACTGTGGTACTGGAAGTGGGTGAAGCTCTCCTCCAGACCTACGGTGCTCAATCTTGACCTGCTGGCAGGTCGCACACTGAGCTACATATCGAGTCACATCGGGCTTCAAACCACCCCACCAGAAGGACCGTCTCACATCCTTGTACATCTTACTCGCTCCAGGATGTACTGAATATGGGGTAGCATGAGCCTCACCGAGTATCCTCTGTCTCAACTCACTATCTGACGGTACACAAACGCGATCTTGACGCCTCATCACTCCATCTGCACCAATAGTAAACTGTGGGGCCTCATCTCGAGACATCCTGTCTCGGATCCTGATCAGGGTAGGGCAGGTCTCCTGCTTCTGTCGGATCTCATCCAACAGATCAGGAAGTAACTCCATGGTAGACAACTGACCATCCGTATCGGGAAACTGAACCTCTATCTCCAACCAAGCCAAGTCCCTCTGTAACTGTGGCTGTACTGTCAACCGAGCTATCGCTCTCTCTCTAGGCGTCTTCCGGCTCAACGCATCAGCTACCACATTCGCCTTTCCGGGGTGGTAAAGGATCTCAAGGTCGAAGTCCTTGATCAACTCTAACCACCGCCTCTGGCGGTTATTCAACTCTCGCTGAGTGAATATGTACTTCAGACTCTTGTGGTCTGTAAAGATCTGACATGTCGCCCCATAGAGATAGTGACGCCAGATCTTGAGAGCATGGACTACTGCAGCCAACTCTAGATCATGTGTGGGGTAGTTCTCCTCATACGTCTTCAGCTGTCGAGACGCATAGGCTATGACCTTACCCCTCTGCATCAAGACACACCCCAAGCCCAGCTTGGATGCATCACTGTATACCACAAAGTCATCAATACCCTCAGGCTGTGCTAAAATCGGAGCGGATGTCAATCTCCTCTTCAGCTCCTCAAAACTCTGCTGACACGGCTCAGACCAGACAAACCGAGTAGTCTTCCTCAGAAGACAAGTAAGTGGTCGGGCAATCAAAGAGAACCCTTCCACAAACCGGCGGTAGTAACCTGCTAAACCCAAAAAGCTGCGAACCTCCTTAACGTTCTTAGGAGGTTGCCAGGAAGACACTGACTCGATCTTCGCCGGATCGACCTTAATACCCTCAGCAGTCACCACGTGACCTAAGAAAGCCACCTCTGACATCCAAAACTCGCACTTGGATAGCTTAGCGTATAGCTGGCTATCCTGTAGAATCTGCAGTACTGTCCTCAAGTGTCCGGCATGCTCCTCCCGACTCCTAGAGTAGACTAGGATGTCGTCAATGAAGACCACTACGAACTGGTCTAAGAAGTCAATGAATATCCCATTCATCAACTCCATGAACACTGTTGGTGCATTAGTGAGCCCGAATGGCATCACTACGAACTCATAATGACCATACCTAGTCCGGAATGCCGTCTTAGGTATGTCCTGATCTCTCACCCTCAACTGGTGGTAACCTGACCTCAAGTCTATCCTCGAGAACACGGACGCTCCATGCAACTGGTCCAACAGATCATCTATGCGTGGCAGTGGATACTTGTTCTTGATGGTTACTTTGTTCAGCTCTCTGTAGTCTATGCACAGCCTCATCGATCCGTCCTTCTTCTTCACAAACAACACTGGCGCACCCCAAGGAGACACACTGGGGCGTATGAAACCCTTCTCTGCCAGCTCCTCTAACTGCTTCTTCAGCTCAAGCAGCTCTATAGGTGCCATGCGGTACGGGGCCTTCGAGATAGGTCTCGTGCCCGGCTCCAAGTCGATGCTGAAATCAACGCTCCTCTGTGGGGGTAGCCCTGGTAGGTCATCACTGAATACCTCTGCAAACTCGCATGCAACAGGTATCTCCTCTATAGTCAGGCTCTTGCTTTCCTTCATGGCATAACACCAGAAGGCTTCGCAACCCTGAGCTATCAGTCTCGCTGCTCTCACTGCACTGATAACTGTACCTGACTTTCCGAGGTCCCAACCTCGGAATATTACTCTATGACCCTCCTCCGTGGCAACGGTCACTGTCCTCTTACCAATGTCTAAGACTGCTCCGTGTTTCCTCATCCAGTCTATTCTCTAAAATGACATCCTCATGAGCCAAGGGCATGACTAGGAAATTAACTAGCCAGTCTCGATCTCCCATGCGAACAGAACATCCAAAGATCTCTCTAGTCCCTCTTACCTTACTCCCATCAGGTAAGCCTATCGTAAAAGGTATCCCCTCTACAGTAGCTAAGGACAACCTATCTACGCATGCATCAGATATGAAGGAGTGGGTAGCACCCGTATCAAATAAAACTCGTACAGGTAAGTCATGAATCTGGATCGTACCTGTGGCAGTAGGTGCATCTGGCTGATCAGCATCTCTCAACTCAAACACTCGTGCCTGAGCTCCTCTAGTATCAGCCACACTACCACGTCCTCTACCCCGACCTGATCCCTGCATAGAACTCTGTGGTGGTATGTGTCCTGGAGCTCTGTAAGACTGCTGCTGACTAGGAGCTCTGTACTGCTGCTGCTGACTCGGAGTCCGGTACTGTGGCGGTCTCTGTACACTCCCTGATAAGCCTGCAGGAGAAGAACCTTGCTGAGATGGGGCCTTGCCCTGTCGGCAGAATGCAGCTCTATGTCCAACCTTGCCACACTGGAAGCAAGTCACTGCTGGCTTCGTGCAGTTCGATCGGATATGTCCATAACTATTGCAGTTGTGGCACTGCAAGCTACCAGCTGAAGTCTGACCAGTAGCTGTATGGCTCTGTCGCCCCTGAGTCTGTCCCCGTCCAAAAGCAGCTACTCCTGAACCACCACTGGCATAACCTGTCCTCTGCCGCTTATCCGGCCTGTCAGACTGAGCAGCTCTCCTAGACCCTGGTCTGTCTCTCTCATACGCAGATGCTCTATCCTGATAGTCTGACAGAGTCTCACAGCGAAATCCTGCCAGATAAGACCGAGTGCTCTCTCTCAATCTCCGGGAAAAGAGATAGACATGCTGCTCCTCAGGGGGTGCAGCTGGTCCAAGCAGTGTCAGTTCCTTCTGGAACTTCTTGATGGCAGCAGCGATCGGAACATCCTCAAATCCAGCCTCAATGAAGTCCTGGAATCTCTCTCTCCTCAACGAAACAGGGCAGTATCTGTCTCTAACAATACTCCTCATCTGCTCCCAAGTGGTGACTCGACTACGCATGGTCCGCCACCAGGAATGAGCATCTCCAGTGAAGCAAGTCTGCACCAAGTCTACCTGTCGATCCTCTGGGCAGCGTATCGCCTCTAAAGCAGTCTCTACCTGCCCAATCCAGTGCTCCACCTCCAATCCTATCTCTCCATTATAGGAGGGAACCTTCTGAGAGTTGAAAGCCTTCAACCACTCATCTGGCCTGGGTGCTCTGGTCCCAGTAGGCGCTCTACCAGCCACAACTCTCCTCTCAGGTACAGCTGGCACCTGAGGCGCTTCCTGTGTCACCTGGACAGATCTAGCCGGTACTGGTGGAATCTGGGTAAGTCTCTCTGTCCTAGCAGCCTCCTCCCTACGCTCAACGTAGGCTCGGTACTCTCTGTACTCAGTCGCTCCAATGGAAACACGCCCTGACTCTGTCGAACGTGCTCTCTATGCTCCAGACCTAGCAACGGTCTCATTCCTGACCTCAGGACCAACACTCTCAGCTACTTCCTCCACTCCAGCCTCTGGCATGATCACTGCTGGGGGATCCTCTCGTGGAGCTCGACCTCGGCCTCGGGCTAGTGGGGGTCTACCTCCACGGCCGCGTCCTCTAACTGTAGGGGCCCTATCTCCCCTACCTGGTCCAGCTGGAGGGAGAGGTGGACGACCTCTGCCTCGACCAGTAGCTAGCGTAGCTCTAGTACGTGCCATCTGTTACAAGAATCAAAACTATAATTACTACTAGTTGAAAGTCCAAAAGTCCAACTACCGTAACCTAAAGTCCAACTAAGCACACTGAGATCCGCGGTAGTAGTGGTGGTCAGCCGTACTTTTCTATTCCCAACCAGACTATGCATGCATTTAAAACCAAAAATTTTCTTTTTAAAACTCAGATCCCTTTTCGGGTTCTGCTTAAAACTTATTCGGTCTTTCAGAAGATTTCAAGTGCCATTGTTGCCAACCTAGAGCTCTGATACCATGTTGTAACACCCCGAATTCTCAGAACTCGGGATATTACTGGTTAGGACCTCACAATGGGTCCCGACCTCAGTTTGACAACAACATTACTAGGATCTTGCAACAAGACACAAATAAAGAAACCGAAATTCATAAAAACCATGTTTTTAGAGTAATGAATGCAACACTGTCTAGCAGCCTACAGTACTTAAACAAAAGGAAAGAACAACTGTCTTAACCAAAAGAAAGGAAAGACAAAACAACCCCAACCCCGCTCTAAGGAGTACGGAGACCCGGCTGACCACTACTTCCGGATCACTCAGCTGCTGATCTAACCTGTGGTAAATCTAAAACAACAACAACAATCACCGTTAGCTAGTTATCTAAATATTAGCAGAGTAATGGTAGCACAAACACACTCAGGTAAACATAAACACTCAATATGCTTTCAAACAAGTCCGTTTTATTATCTTTCTTTAAATTACTCATTCACCCTAATGATACTTATTTTGTGACACGAGGGATTCCCAAACCTCGCCTCCGCCCCCGTGTAACCATCAGGAATGGATCCGATGCATCTCACCTTGTACCTGTATGGTCTGGGTATAGAGAACCTCCCAGTCTCCTGTCAGAGCTGGGCAGTGATGTCACGGCCCGTTATACATACACTTGGGCCTTACGTAAAATAATACAGTCGTCCTAGCAAGTTATTATTATTAAAACAAGCAATAGCACACACCACTACTATCACTCAACTAACACTCAGAAACCGGCTAAGTAAGTCGCAAGGACTTACCTGAGTCAAAATACTCTCTAATACGTCTCACACCGTCTGTACTCGTGGTAACTCGAACTCCTGTCAAATAAGGCAGGTGTATCAGGACACCTCTCGCTATCCAACCTCTTGTAAAGGAATTACGGAAAAACAACCCTCTTATGGTAAAAGACCATTTTACCCCTGGTGCCGAAAGCTCTCAAAGTTCACTCTTACGTCCTACTAAATTCCTTTTAGGGTTGTTCTCTATAATTACTCTCGCTCTTTGATAGTTTCCTTAATCCAAACTCGTATTTATGTGTAGATACTTGCATTTTTATATATTCTATATATTATGTTTGTAAGTATACTTTTATATAAAAATTTATATACTCATTAAATTCCAAACTTCTATAAACTTTATTAGGCCTTGAACATACTATGTACTCTTTTTAAATTCCTAATAAATATATATATATATATATATATATATATATATATATATATATATATATATATATATATATATATATATATATATATATATATATATATATATATATATATATATATATATATGTATCCGTATATGTGTATACGCGACATTCATAACTCTTATTTATATGTCCACCAAACCGCTTTTACTAAACTTCCGCACTCGAAAATACAATAGTACATATATGTATCCTATATATATATATATATTCCTAATCCGGTCATTTCTACACATCTTGCGTTTCTACACACGTTTCTTACTATATACTAACACCGTACTCGTATATATATATGTATGCACAAAAACGTCCTTTAAACCCATAAACTATACGTATATACTTATTCCGTTCACATATATATATTCTGTTTCTTATACACATCTAATATTTCATATGCCTTTTATTTATGTATATATATTTATTCTCACATATTCGCAAGTATCGGGAGGAGGTCCGCAGTAGCTTACCGGGTCTGCAGTCCGGCGGTTCGCGGTGCTACGGCTCACTGGGGCGGACAGCAAGACAATGGTGGCAGTTCGCAAACCTCACTGCTGTGCAGTACGGTCCTCTTCGGCTGCAGGGGATGGCTCGTACCTCGTCACGCGCCGGCACAGGGATGGTCCGGCGGAAGGCGGCGGTGCACTGGCGGCGGTCTGGCTGGTGGCGCGGCTACTAACAGCAAGGAGGCGGAGTTATTATCTCCGGAATCGAAACAGAATGAGAGAGAGAGAAGGCGGAAGGAAGAAGGCGGCCTTACCTTCACTAGTACACCTCTCTCTATCCAACCTCTTGTAAAGGAATTACGGAAAAACAACCCTCTTATGGTAAAAGACCATTTTACCCCTGGTGCCGAAAGCTCTCAAAGTTCACTCTTACGTCCTACTAAATTCCTTTTAGGGTTGTTCTCTATAATTACTCTCGCTCTTTGATAGTTTCCTTAATCCAAACTCGTATTTATGTGTAGATACTTGCATTTTTATATATTCTATATATTATGTTTGTAAGTATACTTTTATATAAAAATTTAGGCTGAATTGGCATTTAGGGCCTTTTACAATATAGAGTTAAAATTTAGGGTCCTACCAATTACAAATTGAGAAATAGAGCTCCTACTTTACTAGACTAATTCATAAATAGGACAAAAAGTTGACAAAAGTGAGTGATGGTTGATGTGAGTGTTGATTGTGACACTTTTGATTGACATTTGGAGGGAATTTGGGGCCAAAAAAATGCAGCCCTTTGCCCAGAAAAAATCAGCTTACCCAAAAATCAGCTTACCCAAAAATCTGCTTACCCAACTGATGTCACAATCATACCCAAAAATAAATTTGTCAAAGTAGATAAACATACTCGAAAACAATACACCCAATAAATCAAATATCAATATAAAATAATATCCATAAATTGGATAATATTTTATATTTATACCCAATTTAAACATCACTTAATACAAAATCTATACCCAATTTAAATTTGTCATACCCAAAAATTTCAAAACTCGATATATTGTATACAAACATCAATATCAAATGACATTTGATCATTATCCAAAAATTCGCTTGACATTTGATCATTATAACACATTTTGGGTAACCATAAAACATATCCACGATATCACTTTAAATATAACACATTTTGGGTAACTATAAAACATATCCAACATTTTAACACATTTTGGGTAAGTGTTTTTTAAGATATTGATATGTTTGGGTAAGTGGTTTGTTCGTATGGTTGTCAATATAGTAGATCGAACATGGTAAGTGCATATCCTAATTTTGAGATCGGAATTTTGGGTAATCAAACATAAATCGTCATACAACACAAAAAAATAAATAACACACCTAACATACCCAAAAAATAACAACCCATTCGTCATACAATATCCAAAAAATAAATAACACACCTAACATATGAAAGATTAAGTGGGAGTCTCCCTCACTTTATTTAAAAAACCAAAAAGTAAATAGTAAACATCCCATCAATATTTAAATGTTGTGTAGTACCATCATTTCAATTATGTC
>BSUD01000001.1:16030117-16072341 GCA_033239045.1 Fagopyrum esculentum | reverse complement strand
TATATATATATATATGTATCCGTATATGTGTATACGCGACATTCATAACTCTTATTTATATGTCCACCAAACCGCTTTTACTAAACTTCCGCACTCGAAAATACAATAGTACATATATGTATCCTATATATATATATATATTCCTAATCCGGTCATTTCTACACATCTTGCGTTTCTACACACGTTTCTTACTATATACTAACACCGTACTCGTATATATATATGTATGCACAAAAACGTCCTTTAAACCCATAAACTATACGTATATACTTATTCCGTTCACATATATATATTCTGTTTCTTATACACATCTAATATTTCATATGCCTTTTATTTATGTATATATATTTATTCTCACATATTCGCAAGTATCGGGAGGAGGTCCGCAGTAGCTTACCGGGTCTGCAGTCCGGCGGTTCGCGGTGCTACGGCTCACTGGGGCGGACAGCAAGACAATGGTGGCAGTTCGCAAACCTCACTGCTGTGCAGTACGGTCCTCTTCGGCTGCAGGGGATGGCTCGTACCTCGTCACGCGCCGGCACAGGGATGGTCCGGCGGAAGGCGGCGGTGCACTGGCGGCGGTCTGGCTGGTGGCGCGGCTACTAACAGCAAGGAGGCGGAGTTATTATCTCCGGAATCGAAACAGAATGAGAGAGAGAGAAGGCGGAAGGAAGAAGGCGGCCTTACCTTCACTAGTACACCTCTCGCTATCCAACCTCTTGTAAAGGAATTACGGAAAAACAACCCTCTTATGGTAAAAGACCATTTTACCCCTGGTGCCGAAAGCTCTCAAAGTTCACTCTTACGTCCTACTAAATTCCTTTTAGGGTTGTTCTCTATAATTACTCTCGCTCTTTGATAGTTTCCTTAATCCAAACTCGTATTTATGTGTAGATACTTGCATTTTTATATATTCTATATATTATGTTTGTAAGTATACTTTTATATAAAAATTTAGGCTGAATTGGCATTTAGGGCCTTTTACAATATAGAGTTAAAATTTAGGGTCCTACCAATTACAAATTGAGAAATAGAGCTCCTACTTTACTAGACTAATTCATAAATAGGACAAAAAGTTGACAAAAGTGAGTGATGGTTGATGTGAGTGTTGATTGTGACACTTTTGATTGACATTTGGAGGGAATTTGGGGCCAAAAAAATGCAGCCCTTTGCCCAGAAAAAATCAGCTTACCCAAAAATCAGCTTACCCAAAAATCTGCTTACCCAACTGATGTCACAATCATACCCAAAAATAAATTTGTCAAAGTAGATAAACATACTCGAAAACAATACACCCAATAAATCAAATATCAATATAAAATAATATCCATAAATTGGATAATATTTTATATTTATACCCAATTTAAACATCACTTAATACAAAATCTATACCCAATTTAAATTTGTCATACCCAAAAATTTCAAAACTCGATATATTGTATACAAACATCAATATCAAATGACATTTGATCATTATCCAAAAATTCGCTTGACATTTGATCATTATAACACATTTTGGGTAACCATAAAACATATCCACGATATCACTTTAAATATAACACATTTTGGGTAACTATAAAACATATCCAACATTTTAACACATTTTGGGTAAGTGTTTTTTAAGATATTGATATGTTTGGGTAAGTGGTTTGTTCGTATGGTTGTCAATATAGTAGATCGAACATGGTAAGTGCATATCCTAATTTTGAGATCGGAATTTTGGGTAATCAAACATAAATCGTCATACAACACAAAAAAATAAATAACACACCTAACATACCCAAAAAATAACAACCCATTCGTCATACAATATCCAAAAAATAAATAACACACCTAACATATGAAAGATTAAGTGGGAGTCTCCCTCACTTTATTTAAAAAACCAAAAAGTATGAATAGTAAACATCCCATCAATATTTAAATGTTGTGTAGTACCATCATTTCAATTATGTCTTATTTCCCTAGGTGTAGGCCAAATTTTTATTGTTTTCTCTAGAGACCCATTTTACAAAAGCAATATATAAAGGGTCTCATTTCCCTAATTTATTCAAAAATTTATATACTCATTAAATTCCAAACTTCTATAAACTTTATTAGGCCTTGAACATACTATGTACTCTTTTTAAATTCCTAATAAATATATATATATATATATATATATATATATATATATATATATATATATATATATATATATATATATATATATATATATATATATATATATATATATATATATATATATATATGTATCCGTATATGTGTATACGCGACATTCATAACTCTTATTTATATGTCCACCAAACCGCTTTTACTAAACTTCCGCACTCGAAAATACAATAGTACATATATGTATCCTATATATATATATATATTCCTAATCCGGTCATTTCTACACATCTTGCGTTTCTACACACGTTTCTTACTATATACTAACACCGTACTCGTATATATATATGTATGCACAAAAACGTCCTTTAAACCCATAAACTATACGTATATACTTATTCCGTTCACATATATATATTCTGTTTCTTATACACATCTAATATTTCATATGCCTTTTATTTATGTATATATATTTATTCTCACATATTCGCAAGTATCGGGAGGAGGTCCGCAGTAGCTTACCGGGTCTGCAGTCCGGCGGTTCGCGGTGCTACGGCTCACTGGGGCGGACAGCAAGACAATGGTGGCAGTTCGCAAACCTCACTGCTGTGCAGTACGGTCCTCTTCGGCTGCAGGGGATGGCTCGTACCTCGTCACGCGCCGGCACAGGGATGGTCCGGCGGAAGGCGGCGGTGCACTGGCGGCGGTCTGGCTGGTGGCGCGGCTACTAACAGCAAGGAGGCGGAGTTATTATCTCCGGAATCGAAACAGAATGAGAGAGAGAGAAGGCGGAAGGAAGAAGGCGGCCTTACCTTCACTGTCGACCGGAGGAGCTCGCTGCGGCGGATGGCGGCGTCTGGCGGTCGACCGAGGCGGCAGAGGGCCGACTGGGTGGCGCGGTAAGGCTGCAGAGAAGCGGTGGTTTAGGGTCCTCGGCTCGAACAGAAGCAGAAGAAAGCGAGGGAGGCGGAAGGAATATCAGCTAACCGGGAAGAGAGAGACGACACTTACCCGGGTTGAGGTCGCCGGCGAGCAGGGAAGGCGGGCGAGTGGCGGTGGCTCCGTGTCGTCTCCGGCGAAGGCAGAAGGGCTGCAGTCCAGCGATCTTCAGCAGATTAGCGAGAGATGGGTAGCGGCGGTGGGTAGGAGTATTAGATTAGGAGGAGATTAATTAGTAGGATGATTAGGAAAATTAGGGTTAGGTTAAATTTAAGAGGTGGGCTGCTGATTGGGCCTCGCAGTGGCCCACATCCGGCCCGTTTTCATATTAGCACGGAAAAATGAATTCGTTACTCGTTCGGATTCTAATTAGGTACGGAAGTATATAATACGGAATTAATTATGTATTATCTTTATTTTATTATTTATATATTTATTTTATTACTTAATTTTGTGTTATCATTTTATGCGATTTAAGGTCACATAAAATTATAACATTTAAACTCGCTTTATAGAGTTTATTTATTTATTTAATTATGATTGTCGTATCGGAAATTGGTAAATTTCCATTTGCCGAAAACCTAAAATTTCCGGTTATTACAATTGATGAAATATATAAATTGAACCAAGCCAGTCAATGAGTTTACCGTCATGGATCTGATCAAAGCTACATTAAGCTGGCTAGATGAATTGGCATCCATATACAAGGACTTCAACTTTAAGCATAACATAAGCATCATTTTCCTTTGATTCCTACCCACAACAAAATGCAGAAAAAACGCAAAACACTTTCTGAACGATGCGTAGAGATAAGCAGAGCAAGATGTTTATAGGACTGACAAGATGCGTGACACAAATATTTCTTTGTTGCCATCAAGGATCCTAAGGAGGTTCAAAGCAGTACAATTAAAATAGTGAAATCCTTAATTCTAGATTCAGAATGTCAATGTGTCATGTGTATCACATAAAAAAAAAAAGAAGCAAATTTCATCATTCACCCTAGCTCACACAATAACTTACAAAGTCACGGCATTTTCCAAAAAGTCGATAAGGATTGAGTTGGACAAGTTTATAAATTATTTTATTGGATAAAAAATATTAATGATTTAGATCATTTAATGCTCTAAAATTCTATTTTACATGTAGAGTTTATCACTATTATGTTTCTTAATAACTTTTGTTGAAAGATCAAATTGTAGTACAATCTAAATTTCAAACTATTAATTATACCATATTTTCTTCCATCATTTATACCAAAACTTAAATAAATAATTTTGTAAACATCTACGAAGTTCTTAGTTACGTGAAAAAATGAATGATATTTTATGGGATATTTAAGATATTAACAAGAACTTTCAATCTTAAATTATTAATTTTACCATAACTTTTTATTTTAAAAAAAATATATATGAAAATATTAAATAAGAGTTTTTGATAGAAAATTTTCTTATTTAACATGTAGATAAGTATTATATTACTATAACTTTTAATCTCTCATAAAATTCAACCAAATAAATATGTCAATATTAAAAATAAGAGCATTTATTAAGCAAACTACTTATTTTTATGTTTAAAACCTACAATAAAATTTTACTTAATAAATATTTAAATATGACTACATTGAATGAGAGCATTTAGTTCTCTAAAACCCAACTTTACATGTAAATAGAGATGATACTTATTGAGAAAATTGGTGTAGAAGGGCCCTTTTTGTATCCATGATACAAAATAGGCCCCTCTAATTTTCTTCCAAAAAAAAAATCTAAATGAAATCATAAATCAACTGTAATAAGGTAGCTATTTAAGGGCAAATTAGTAATGTAGCATAATAACTGCCTAAAAGTTAAAGGATAATAAAATAAAAAAAATGGCAACAGAATATTTAGTGAGATACGGGAGACGGTTCGTCTTCTATACTAAAAATTTCATCCGAAAAAAAGAGCGCCATTGTATCGTGAGAATCTCCAGTCGGAACCTCCATCTTCAAATCGTGATCTTCGACATCGTGGTTTTCAACCTCCAATCTGATCTATTCTTTGTGTAACAACAATCATTCCTTGTAAGTATTCCAAATTCTCTGAACAATATATCATTTCAATGGCTTCGGTTTTGCTTCAAACCAAAAACAGTTGACAAACGTTTTCCCTAAAATCCATATTAAAAACCGCCATTGTTGATCTATAACTACATGGCCTTTCAATTTCGCGGTCTTGCATGGTATTATGAAGCATGATTTTGTAATGTATATTCGATTAGGTTTTGGAATCCGACCACACAAAGAAGAATAAATCTGTTTTAGGTTGTTATGAAACTTAATTTTGAAATTAGTCATTTTTGTGAAATTTATGTATTCGAATTAACAATGATGAAAGATTATGTACATAATTTATGTTTTGCATGTGTTTTATATGAAGAAGAAGTCTATGTACTGATAGTTTCTGAAAAAACTGTGTTATTTTTGTGGTCGATGGTCTGATTTATGTAAATGTATGTTCTATAACTTCAATATTGTATGATTTATGTATGTATACCATTTTATGTACTTAATATAGAATGGATCAGATTTATGTACATAACAGAGGATGACAAACTGTTATATATTATATTATGTGTCCCATGTATCTTAGTTTTGTACATAATTACAGAATGTCTCAGTTTTTCTTTAAAGATTATGTACTTAATTTGATATGTTTGATTTTGTTTTATATACACTTTGTATTACAGTTTATGTATCCAATTACAGCATGAATCAGACATTTATGTATCTAATGTATCACATAAGTAGTAAGTTTATGTTTGAAGACTATGTATATAATTACAAAATGACTCAGTTTATGTTTGAAGACTATGTACTTTAATTTCTTATGAACTGAGTATAGTCATCTGTTTTAAGTTTATGTTCCAAGTTTTTGACTGACTCAAGTTATGGTTGACATAATTATGTTTGAATTTGTATTATATACCCACTGTAGGTCATGCACAATGCTTTTTTTTTTGTTGCAATGTTTATGTAGCTATTATGTGCATAATATTATGTAGGCTATTCAATACATACATATAAATTATTTAATGTAGTATTTAGCCAGAAATTGACTGAAAATAATTTATATTTACTATGTGATTGAAGAACAAAATGGTTAGAACGAAACAAATGACTGTAAAAAAATCAAACGAAGGAACAAAGAGATGAAGCTCAAGCTCGTCGCATTAAAAAGGTGAATATTTGAAATCAAATTGCTATATTAGTCACAAGACTTATGTAACAGTATAGTTAAGCAGATAAAAACATAAATTAAGTGTTGATTATGTACATAATTTAATATTTAATCACTATTATATTATATCATTAATACTCTTAATAGTTTCTGATTACATTTTCATATTCATATCATTTATTTTCTAATTTATGTACAATATTGTACATAGTATTAGTTTAGAAATTAATAATGAAGTTTTTTTACCTTATGTACATTTCAGCGTAGAGAGATGGAAGGTTCTTGTACCCAAGATGTCAACAGACTTATCAACTCCGATAACCCACAAATAAAGGTTAGTAAATTGAAATGAGCACTACATAGTGTAAATTTGTTGATAATAACGATAAACGCATTTTCCATTTTATGTTTATGCAGTTTACCTGCAGATGGTCAGAAACAAAGAAATCTATAAATGCTAGAATCAATAGCTATATGAGGCTTCCTCTAATCAGTATAATTTTGGATGAGTTATCTATAGCTGACAAAAACATATTTAAGGCGTCAATTTTTGGGCCTCTGTTGGAGATGAGCACAAAAATCAAAATATCCAACCAGCTAATTCATTTTATGTTAATGAGGGAGGTAAAGACGAGGAGAAACTACTCAATGTGGTTTGCAGTTAATAGTGTTCTTCTGAGGATTAGTGTTATGGAGTTTTGTGAGATTACTGGACTCTCAAATTCTTCAGAATTTGGCTCAGTTGGAGAAGAAATGGAGGATGTTGACATGAGAGATGTAATTGGGATCGAAAGATGCTCAAACGATGAATTGGAGCAAATCTTCAAGAATGAGCCTAAGGAGTCTCCCAACAAGTACAAAATGGCACTCATTTTGTTCATTGAAGGTGTTTTAGCATCAAAGAATGGAAAGACGTTGATAACACAGCACACGATAAATCTCCTAAGTGACATGGAATTGTTCAACAAATTTCCATGGGGTCGTTTTGCTTACATCATAACGAGAAGATCCTTTCAATCGTGCCATGCTGATAAGGAGAGAAACAGTGGTGGATACCAAATTGGTGGATTCCCTTTGGCATTACAGGTATTGTATATGTTCTAATTTTTCCATCGGTTGAGGACTATCTTATTGACTGTTATGTACTTCATGGTTAACATGCTTATGTATAACATGCTTATGTATATGTACAGATTTTATACATATTACCGAGTTGTACTAAACATGTGGCATGCTTATGTGCAAATTATTATTTACTGGATATTGTTTTATTTGTTTCATGCTTATGTACTCATTGTATTATAGTAACTGTATTACATCATTATGTATAATGAATTATGTATGTATTAGCTAGAGTTTCAACAGCTATGTACTCACTGTTATGTATACATATGTGTAATCAAGAATTTGTGTTGATTAATTATAGTTTTAATTTTTGTTATTTTTGTAATTTTTATAGATACTTGTCTTCAATTTCATCCCAAAGTTTGCAAAGCATTTTGCAACTATATTGAATGCAGAGGCAACCCCTTCATGCCTCAGATATGTATCCCAATCTGGGAAGGGTGGCAAGCTATACCCTGGTTATACTGAGCTGCAAGGTATTACTGAAACTCTTCAAAAAGAGGATATTAAGACAGTTGATATTGAGAAGGAAGAGGACGACTATGAAAGCTGGTATATGAAGGGTGATGATGACAGAATTGATG
Organism: Fagopyrum esculentum; assembly: GCA_033239045.1. Classification (NCBI taxonomy): domain Eukaryota; kingdom Viridiplantae; phylum Streptophyta; class Magnoliopsida; order Caryophyllales; family Polygonaceae; genus Fagopyrum; species Fagopyrum esculentum. Next base: position 16,064,369 of record BSUD01000001.1, on the reverse strand, counting down.
CACTATTTGGTATTGGGTTTGATAATGTTGTCCCCATAGTGACTAGGCCTTTAATTTATCATGCAAAGGAGGAAGAGTTTAGGTGTGTGCTAAACAAAATTAGTAAAATATTTTATTTAATACATTATGTGATATACAATGTATAACATGTTTGTGTTATTATGTAGGCCCGGTACTGAGAATGTTGTCATTCGAGAAATTAACGATGACAAGGATGATAAAGATGACTTTGTGCACCCACCAAAAGACATTGGTATGTAGTAACCATTGGTTTTCATGTTATGTAAATTGAATGGCATGTAATAGACATTTATGTACTACCTCAAACATTATACTCATGTGTTGTTGATTATGTTAAACACGAAAGGTTCAGCCTGATAAACCATCTACTAGTGCATCCAAAAGTGTAGGTAAGAGGAAACAGGAAGATGTCATACCCAATCCAGAAGCCAAAATGTTAAATTTATTTATATGTACATATATTACATCAATGTATATGTATTGATTAGATTTATGTAGTACAAGGAAATATAATACTTCATATATACACATATAGTTCTACGTCCAAAAGCACAGGAAATGTAACACCCCGAATCCGCGGGACTCGGGATGCTACGGGTTGGGACCTCACAATGGATCCCGACTTTTAGCCTGACAACAATTTCACCGGATCTTACAATAAGACACAAATAAAGGCAAAACCGAAATACATTTTTATGCAAATGATATGATCCCCATAAACAAATAAAAGACAACTTCAGCCGATTTCTCAACTCCAAAGACTCGAACACAAAAAACATAACAATATACAAGAAATAATACCCAAGTACAACTCCAACCAAACCCTTCCTAAAATGTACGGACCCCGGCTGCTCACTCTTCCGGATCTCTCGGCTGCATTCCTAACCTGCAAGGCAAACTACAACAATCGGTACAAAACCGTTAGCTCATATTCGAGGCATTAGAATCAAGGTGAAAGGCACAAACACAAGTCAATCATCATAAACACCCAATAAACTCCAAAGCACACAAGTCCGGTTTATTATCTTATTATTATTAAGTCATATCCCGTTCTAATTCAACTTAAGTTGTGACACGAGAGTCACCGAAACTCGTCTCGGTCCCTACTTACCGGCATGGAATGGTACTGATGCATTTGACCATCTACCAGCACGGGATAGTCGCCGAGAACCTCCTAGCTCTCCGGGAGCTAGTCAAGTTGCCACCGCCCGTTATCATACACTTTGGCCAAAATAATATAAAAAGGTCGGTAATCCTATTCCGGTTTTTATAAGTTATAATGAAACTAATAAAGCACACACCACCAAACACGCATCGAATCTAATACATAGAATACGAGCTAAGTAAGTCCGGAGACTTACCTCGTCCCAAACGCTAACTCACGCAACACTCTCGCTTCCCTTGTGAAGAAGTCTATAACCTGCTCACAACAAGATATCTATATCAACAACTCGCTCAACTCAAGAAGTCTTAGACTTCTACACAAATGATCTACGCGAGATCATTTGACTCTCGTTCTAGGACCGCATCCTAGAATCTCTCATGCTCACATCTCACTCAACACAAGCTAGAAGTCTTTAGACTTTTAGACCCTATGATCTCGCAGGATCATAACCCATAGCACATACTAGGATAACAACTCCTAATCCAAACAAACTCAATGGTAACAACACCATGTTAGGATACGCATATCCTAGCCCATAAACTCAACAATCATATACTCCATTAATTCTCAAACCTCACAAGCCTCACAATATAACATCAATGCCTCAAGTCTTACAACATTTCACAATCCTCAAACACTCACCTAAAGCCCATAACCACTACTTGGTATTCACTCTAAGTTATACTAGATTATCCAGCCTAACATGATCCTAAAACTTAACATAACTAGATCGAGGGGAAAGAATACTCACACGACGTCAAAAGACGGAAGTCGTTCAACGGATGTCGACTTGGACTTGTTAGGCCTTTATCGGGGCGCTTCCGAACCTAGCACCAAACTAAACAAATTTAGCGTATAAGCTAAATTTGAACGGAATAAAGAACATATATAATCTAAGGAAAACCCCACTTTTAAAACCCAAGTTAAAACCGTAAATATAATGTTAGCATGAAATATTGTGATACTTTAGGCACGTTTTCTAAACGTATTTGATTCATATTGATGGTCTTTGATTGAGCTTTGTTGCATATGTGAGCTAGTGTTACCTATATTGTCGATATGGATGTCTACACTAGTTCTATGTTGATTATAGGTGATTGGGAGTCATTTCCGAACGGAATCGAGTAAAGAAGAGTTGATTGAGTATGTCCATGGAATGAGGGCATTCTTAGGAGCAAATTGGAGTTCAACTTAAGGAATGCACGAGGCTAGGGAAGAATCACGTTCTTGCCCTAAACCACGCTCTAAAATACGGCCGTATTACAAACAACGTTTAGTTCCACGGCCGTGGAAACCTGCAAAGAGAGGCGTGATGCATTCCAGTAACTATTACGGTCGTGGAACACATGGTCCATGTAATAACCGAAAAATTTTAAGTTCCCGTAAATTAAAATTTTTCCAAAGTCCGATACGACAATCGTAAATAAATAAATAAGTAGAATAGAACGAGTTTAATTCTATCATTTATGTGACCTAGATTCACATAAAAGGATAAATTAATTGACCGGAAATAAATATTACGTACGTTAAAATAAGAAAATAATAAGTTATAAAATACGGAATTTAATTCCGTATTTTTATAATTTTCCGTACGCAAATAACGAGTTGCGTATCCGTATTTAATTGCATAGCGGACCGGGCGTGGTCCACCACAAGCCCATTTAACAGCCCAGTTAATTAAACCCTAACCCTAAATTAACTTTAACCTAATCCTACTCTAATCACTTACCTTCCGCCGTCTCCCTTCTGGACAAAAGAAAAGGATCAGCAGCACCGGTCTTCGTCCCTCTCGTACGTACCGCAACAGCAACCGACGGAACTCTCCTCCGCTCTCACCAGAGACGCCGCCACCTTGCCTGCGCCGCCCTCGCCTAGATTCTTCGTCCGCCGGCGACTGCAGCAGCCAGGTGAGCCCTTTGTTCCCTCCTTCCTTCCGACTTCTCTCTCTCGTTCTGTTTCGATTCCGGAGGTGATAACTCCGCCTCCTTGCTGTTAGTAGCCGCGCCACCAGCCAGACCGCCGCCAGTGCATCGCCGCCTTCCGCCGGACCATTCCCGTGCCGGCGCGTGACGAGGTAAACCTCCCCTTTCCCCTCCTTCTATTTCGCTGGGCGCAACAGCGGTGCTAACCGCTCCTTTGTTCGCTGGTAACGCGAGCCAGGTACGAGCCATCCCCTTGCAGCCGAAGAGGACCAGTACTGCACAACAGTGAGGTCTTCGAACCCGCCACCACTGTCCTGCCGTCCGCCACAGTGAGCCGTAGCACCGCGAACCGCCGGACTGCAGATCCGGTAAGCCACTGCGGACCTCCTCCCATTGCCTGCGACTTATGAGTATAAAATATATATAAAAGCATATTATATATTATATGTGTATAAGGAACATAATATATATATATGAAAAGAATATGTAAATACGTATAGATTATGGGTTTAAAGGACGTATTTGTGCATACATATATATATATATATATACGAGTATGGCGTTAGTATATAGTAAGAAACGTGTGTAGAGATGTAAGATGTGTATGAATACCCGGATTCGGAATATATAGATATATAGGATACATATAAGTACTTATGTACTTCCGAGTACGGAAGATTAGTAAGAGCGGTTTGGTAAACTTATATATAAAGGTTATGAATGCCGAGTATACACATATACGGATACATATATATATATATATATATATATATATATATATATATATATATATATATATATATATATATATATATATATATATATATATATATATATATATATATATATATATATATATATATATATATATATTTAATATGAAATAAAAGAGTACATATAAGTATTTTAAAGTCTATTAACGTTTATAGAAGCTTGGAATTTAATGGGTATATAATTTTTATATAAAAGTATATTTATAAACATAATATATAGAATATATAAAAATGCGAGTATCTACACATAAATACGAGTTGGGATTAAGGAAAACTATATAAAAGAGATAAGTATATAGAAATAAGTTGGGATTTCAAGTTTATATACATAACATAAGAATATATATATATATATATATATACTCAGGACGTAAGTGTACCCTACTCCGTACAAGATGAGAAATTAAATATGTAGATATATATATATATGAGTACCGAATAATTACACAATTAAATAAGTGGGTGATAAGAAAGTTTAAGAATAAATTTGAGAAGCCTTCGGCTGAGGGTAAAATGGTCTTCTACCGTAAGAACTTGTTCCGTAATTCCTTAACATGAGGTTGGACATCGGAATGTGATTTTGATACACATGCCTTATTTGACAGGCATCTGAGTTACCACGAGTACGGATTTTTGAGACGTGTTAGAGTGTATCTTGACTCAGGTAAGTCCTTGCGACTTACTTAGCCGGTTTCTGAGTGTTAGTTGAGTGATAGTAGTGGTGTGTGCTATTGCTTGATTTAATAAAAATAACTTGCTAGGACGACTGTTATTATTTACGTAAGGCCCAAGTGTATGTATAACGGGCCGTGACATCACTGCCCAGCTCTGACAGGAGACTGGGAGGTTCTCTATACCCAGACCATACAGGTACAAGGTGAGGTGCATCGGATCCATTCCTGATGGTTACACGGGGGCGGAGGCGAGGTTTGGGAATCCCTCGTGTCACAAAATAAGTATCATTAGAGTGAATGAGTAATTTAAAGCAAGATAATAAAACGGACTTGTTTGAAAGCATGCTGAGTGTTTATGTTTATCTGAGTGTTTTTGTGCTGCTATTATTCTGCTAATATTTAGATAACTAGCTAACGGTTCTTGTTGTTGATGTTTTAGATTTACCGCAGGTTAGATCAGCAGCTGAGTGATCCGGAAGTAGTGGTCAGCCGGGTCTCCGTACTCCTTAGAGTGGGGTTGGGGTTGTTTTGTCTTTCCTTTCTTTTGGTTAAGACAGTTGTTCTTTTCTCTTATTTAAGTACTGTAGGCTGCTAGACAGTGTTGCATTCATTACACTAAAAACAGGGTTTTATGAATTTCGGTTTCTTTATTTGTGTCTTGTTGCAAGGTCCTAGTAATGTTGTTGTCAAACTGAGGTCGGGACCCATTGTGAGGTCCTAACCAGTAATACTCCGAGTTCCGAGAATTTGGGGTGTTTCCTTCCAAACCGTGACACAATCCACGCTCTAAATTACGATCGTGGAAACTTCCACGACCGTGATCTTGGCGATCTTTTTCGCCACATTTTGAAGCCACGATCTTTTGAAGATGGGCCGGGCCGATATTTTATCTTGCCCTATAAAAAGACGGACGAAGCAAGATTCCGTTATCCGCGCTTACACCCGTTTTCATCTTCGCTTAGTAGGACGATCGACGCTTACATCCCTGCTTAGACGCACTTACCCTCGTCTAACCCTCGCTTGGAAGCATTTACATCTCATTGGAGATCGAAGTTCGTGTTGGGATTTGCTCTAATCTCGCACTTTTGGTGGAGATTGCTGTGGAGATCTCCGGATTGACGGAATATCGAAGTTGTTGGAAGATTGTTGCAAGAAGACTTCTCTTCGTGTTTAGGTTAGACTTGGAAGACGGATTGACATCCCGTTCTTCCTTCTTTCCTAAGATTGTGATTGGTTGCTCTAATCTCGCACTTTTGGTGGTCAGCCGGGTCTCCGTACTCCTTAGAGTGGGGTTGGGGTTGTTTTGTCTTTCCTTTCTTTTGGTTAAGACAGTTGTTCTTTTCTCTTGTTTAAGTACTGTAGGCTGCTAGACAGTGTTGCATTCATTACACTAAAAACAGGGTTTTATGAATTTCGGTTTCTTTATTTGTGTCTTGTTGCAAGGTCCTAGTAATGTTGTTGTCAAACTGAGGTCGGGACCCATTGTGAGGTCCTAACCAGTAATACTCCGAGTTTCGAGAATTCGGGGTGTTACAACATGGTATCAGAGCCCTAGGTTGGCAACAATGGCACTTGAAATCTTCTGAAAGACCGAATAAGTTTTAAGCAGAACCCGAAAAGGGATCTGAGTTTTAAAAAGAAAATTTTTGGTTTTAAATGCATGCATAGTCTGGTTGGGAATAGAAAAGTACGGCTGACCACCACTACTACCGCGGATCTCAGTATGCTTAGTTGGACTTTAGGTTACTGTAGTTAGACTTTTGGACTTTCAGCTAGTAGTAATTATAGTTTTTATTCTTGCACAGATGGCACGTACTAGAGCTACGCTAGCTACTGGTCGAGGCAGAGGTCGTCCACCTCTCCCTCCAGCTGGACCAGGTAGGGGAGATAGGGCCCCTACAGTTAGAGGACGCGGCCGTGGAGGTAGACCCCCATTAGCCCGAGGTCGAGGTCGAGCTCCATGAGAGGATCCCCCAACAGTGATCATGCCAGAGGCTGGAGTGGAGGAAGTAGCTGAGAGTGTTGGTCCTGAGGTCAGGAATGAGACCGTTGCTAGGTCTGGAGCACAGAGAGCATGTTCGACAGAGTCAGGGCGTGTTTCCATTGGAGGGACTGAGTATAGAGAGTACCGAGCCTACGTTGAGCGTAGGGAGGAGGCTGCTAGGACAGAGAGACTTACCCAGGTACCACCAGTACCGGCTAGATCCGTCCAAGTGACACAGGAAGCGCCTCAGGTGCCAGCTGTACCTGAGAGGAGAGTTGTGGCTGATAGAGCGCCTACTGGGACTAGAGCACCAAGGCCAGATGAGTGGTTGAAGGCTTTCAACTCTCAGAAGGTCCCCTCATATAATGGAGAGATAGGATTGGAGGTAGAGCACTAGATTGGGCAGGTAGAGACTGTGTTAGAGGCAATACGCTGCCCAGAGGATCGGCAGGTAGACTTGGTGCAGACTTGCTTCACTGGAGATGCTCATTCCTGGTGGCGGACCATGCGTAGTCGAGTCACCACTTGGGAGCAGATGAGGAGCATTGTTAGAGACAGATACTGCCCTGTTTCGTTGAGGAGAGAGAGATTCCAGGACTTCATTGAGGCTGGATTTGAGGACGTTCCGATCGTTGCTGCCATCAAGAAGTTCCAGAAGGAACTGACACTGCTTGGACCAGCTGCACCTCCTGAGGAGCAGCATGTCTATCTTTTTTCCCGGAGATTGAGAGAGAGTACTCGGTCTTATCTGGCAGGATTTCGCTGTGAGACTCTGTCAGACTATCAGGATAGAGCATCTGCGTATGAGAGAGACAGACCAGGGTCTAGGAGAGTTGCTCAGTCCGACAGGCCGGATAAGCGGCAGAGGACAGGTTATGCCAGTGGTAGTTCAGGAGTAGCTGCTTTTGGACGGGGACAGACTCAGGGGCGACAGAGCCATACAGCTACTGGTCAGACTTCAGCTGGTAGCTTGCAGTGCCACAACTGCAATAGTTATGGACATATCCGATCGAACTGCACGAAGCCAGCAGTGACTTGCTTCCAGTGCGGCAAAGTAGGACACAGAGCTGCATTCTGCCGTCAGGGCAAGGCTCCATCTCAGCAGGGTTCTTCTCCTGCAGGCTTATCAGGGAGTGTACAGAGACCGCCACAGTACCGGACTCCGAGTCAGCAGCAGCAGTACAGAGCTCCTAGTCAGCAGCAGTCTTACAGAGCTCCAGGACACACACCACCACAGAGTTCTATGCAGGGATCAGGTCGGGGCAGAGGACGGGGTAGTGTGGCTGATACTAGAAGAGCTCAGGCACGAGTGTTTGAGTTAAGAGATGCTGATCAGCCAGATGCACCTACTGCCACAAGTACGATCCAGATTCATGACTTACCTGTACGAGTTTTATTTGATACGGGTGCTACACACTCCTTCATATCTGATGCATGCGTAGATAGGTTGTCCTTAGCTACTGTAGAGGGGATACCTTTTACGATAGGTTTACCTGATGGGAGTAAGGTAAGAGGGACTAGAGAGATCTTTGGATGTCCTGTTCGCATGGGAGATCGAGACTGGCTAGTTAATTTTCTAGTCATGCCCTTAGCTCATGAGGACGTCATTTTAGGGATAGACTGGATGAGGAAACACAGAGCAGTCTTAGACATTGGTAGGAGGACAGTGACCGTTGCCACGGAGGAGGGTCATAGGGTAATATTCCGAGGTTGGGACCTCGGAAAGTCAGGTACAGTTATCAGTGCAGTGAGAGCAGCGAGACTGATAGCCCAGGGTTGCGAAGCCTTCTGGTGTTATGCCATGAAGGAAAGCAAGAGCCTGACTATAGAGGAGATACCTGTTGCATGCGAGTTTGCAGAGGTATTCAGTGACGACCTGCCAGGACTACCCCCACAGAGGAGCGTTGATTTCAGCATTGACTTGGAGCCGGGCACGAGACCTATCTGGAAGGCCCCGTACCGTATGGCACCTATAGAGCTGCTTGAGCTGAAGAAGCAGTTAGAGGAGCTGGCAGAGAAGGGTTTTATACGCCCCAGTGTGTCTCCTTGGGGTGCGCCAGTGTTGTTTGTGAAGAAGAAGGACGGATCGATGAGGCTGTGCATAGACTACAGAGAGCTGAACAAAGTAACCATCAAGAACAAGTATCCACTGCCACGCATAGATGATCTGTTGGACCAGTTACATGGGGCGTCCGTGTTCTCGAGGATAGACTTGAGGTCAGGTTACCATCAGTTGAGGGTGAGAGATCAGGAAATACCTAAGACGGCATTCCGGACTAGGTATGGTCATTATGAGTTCGTAGTGATGCCATTCGGGCTCACTAATGCACCAACAATGTTCATGGAGTTGATGAATGGGATATTCATTGACTTCTTAGACCAGTTTGTAGTGGTCTTCATTGACGACATCCTAGTCTACTCTAGGAGTCGGGAGGAGCATGCCGGACACTTGAGGACAGTACTGCAGATTCTACAGGATAGCCAGTTGTATGCTAAGCTATCCAAGTGTGAGTTTTGGATGTCAGAGGTGGCTTTCTTAGGACACGTGGTGACTGCTGAGGGTATTAAGGTCGATCCGGCGAAGATCGAGTCAGTATCTTCTTGGCAACCTCCTAAGAATGTCAAGGAGATTCACATCTTTCTAGGTCTAGCAGGTTACTACCGCCGGTTTGTGGAAGGGTTCTCTTTGATTGCCCGACCACTTACTTGTCTTCTGAGGAAGACCACTCGGTTTGTCTGGTCTGAACCGTGTCAGCAGAGTTTTGAGGAGCTGAAGAAGAGATTGACGTCCGCTCCGATTTTAGCACAGCCTGAGGGTATTGATGACTTTGTGGTATACAGCGATGCATCCAAGCTGGGCTTGGGGTGTGTTTTGATGCAGAGGGGTAAGGTCATAGCCTATGCGTCTCGACAGTTGAAGACGTATGAGGAGAACTACCCCACACATGATCTAGAGTTGGCTGCAGTAGTCCATGCTCTTAAGCTCTGGCGTCACTATCTCTATGGAGCGACATGTCAGATCTTTACAGATCACAAGAGTCTGAAGTACATATTCACTCAGAGGGAGTTGAATAACCGCCAGAGGCGGTGGTTAGAGTTGATCAAGGACTTCGACCTTGAGATCCTTTACCACCCCGGAAAGGCAAATGTGGTAGCTGATGCTTTGAGCCGGAAGACGCCTAGAGAGAGGGCGATAGCCCGGTTGACAGTACAGCCCCAGTTGCAGAGGGACTTGGCTTGGTTGGAGATAGAGGTTCAGTTTCCTGATACTGATGGTCAGTTGTCTACCATGGAGTTACTTCCTGATCTGTTGGATGAGATCCGACAGAAGCAGGAGACTTGCCCTACTTTGAGCAGGATCCGAGACAGAATGTCTCGAGATGAGGCCCCACAGTTTACTATGGGTGCAGATGGAGTGATGAGACGTCAGGATCGCGTTTGTGTACCGTCAGACAGTGAGTTGAGACAGAGGATACTAGGTGAGGCTCATGCTACCCCATACTCAGTATATCCTAGAGCAAGTAAGATGTACAAGGATGTGAGACGGTCCTTCTGGTGGGGTGATTTGAAGCCCGATGTGACTCGATATGTAGCTCAGTGCGCGACCTGCCAGCAGGTCAAGATTGAGCACCGTAGGTCGGGAGGAGAGCTCCACCCACTTCCAGTACCACAGTGGAAGTGGGAGGATATATCTATGGATTTTGTCACTGGGTTGAGACTCAGCAGAGGATTTGATGCTATTTGGGTAGTGGTAGACCGCCTGATGAAGACCGCACGTTTCATTCCGATTAAGGAAACGTGGCCGGTGAGTCGTCTGGCTGAGGAGTTCACCAGGCACATTGTGAGACTCCATGGGGTACCGAGGACTATCGTCTCTGACAGAGATGGACGTTTTACCTCGAGATTTTGGCAGCAGGTACATACTGCTTTGGGGACGAGTCTCAACTTCACTACCGCCTATCATCCACAGACAGACGGGCAGTCTGAGAGGACCATTCAGACCTTAGAGGACATGCTTCGGGCGTGTGTACTTGATTGGGGACAGGTATGGCCAGATCATCTTCCACTGGTAGAGTTTTCGTATAACAATAGCTGGCACGCATCTATTGGGATGGCTCCTTATGAGGCTTTGTACGGGCGGAGATGTCGTACACCCTTATGTTGGGATGAGCCTAGCAGAGTTGATGGGGTAGCTCCAGATCAGGTACAGGATGACATCGCTCGGATTGCCCTAGTCCGAGAGCGGATGTTAGCAGCCCAGAGTCGTCAGAAGTCCTACGCCGACAAGAGGCGTCGACCTTTGGAGTTTAGAGTGGGTGCTCAGGTGTGGTTGAGAGTATCACCTACGAGAGGAGTCAGGCGTTTCGGCATTAAGGGAAAGTTGAGTCCCCGATATGTCGGACCTTTTGAGATCCTGGAGAGAGTTGGGGAGGTGGCCTACCAACTAGCACTACCGCCGAGACTAGAGAGTATCCATCCGGTCTTTCATGTATCTCAGTTGAGAGAGTACATTCCGGATCCGAGACACGTCATCAGCCATGAGGATCTGACAGTTGAGCCTGACCATACATTTGTAGAGTACGCAGTGGCTGTCTTGGAACGCAGTACCAGACGTCTACGATCCAAGGAGATACCTATGCTGAGGATCCAGTGATCTAGGAGAGGAGCTGATAAGGCCACTTGGGAGATTGAGGAGAGTGTTAGACGTAACTATCCCGAGTTCTTTGCGGGGTTAGAGGTTACTTCTGTTTGACGAGTTAGTACTCGGATGTTGTGTTGTTTGACCTTTCAGGTTTTCATATTGTTTTGAGTGTTTCTGTTTCTCTTTTGTGATACTTGTTTGTTCGATGCCTGAGCAGCTACTTAGTAGAAAACGAAGATGTCGAGAAAACTAAAATATACCGAAGGAAATGTGTGAGGAAGGGAAACAATCTAAGTTTCGGGACGAAACTTCTTTTAAGGGGGCACTGATGTAATAACCGAAAAATTTTAAGTTCCCGTAAATTAAAATTTTCCCAAAGTCCGATACGACAATCGTAAATAAATAAATAAGTAGAATAGAACGAGTTTAATTCTATCATTTATGTGACCTAGATTCACATAAAAGGATAAATTAATTGACCGGAAATAAATATTACGTACGTTAAAATAAGAAAATAATAAGTTATAAAATACGGAATTTAATTCCGTATTTTTATAATTTTCCGTACGCAAATAACGAGTTGCGTATCCGTATTTAATTGCATAGCGGACCGGGCGTGGTCCACCACAAGCCCATTTAACAGCCCAGTTAATTAAACCCTAACCCTAAATTAACTTTAACCTAATCCTACTCTAATCACTTACCTTCCGCCGTCTCCCTTCTGGACAAAAGAAAAGGATCAGCAGCACCGGTCTTCGTCCCTCTCGTACGTACCGCAACAGCAACCGACGGAACTCTCCTCCGCTCTCACCAGAGACGCCGCCACCTTGCCTGCGCCGCCCTCGCCTAGATTCTTCGTCTGCCGGCGACTGCAGCAGCCAGGTGAGCCCTTTGTTCCCTCCTTCCTTCCGCCTTCTCTCTCTCGTTCTGTTTCGATTCCGGAGGTGATAACTCCGCCTCCTTGCTGTTAGTAGCCGCGCCACCAGCCAGACCGCCGCCAGTGCATCGCCGCCTTCCGCCGGACCATTCCCGTGCCGGCGCGTGACGAGGTAAACCTCCCCTTTCCCCTCCTTCTATTTCGCTAGGCGCAACAGCGGTGCTAACCGCTCCTTTGTTCGCTGGTAACGCGAGCCAGGTACGAGCCATCCCCTTGCAGCCGAAGAGGACCAATACTGCACAGCAGTGAGGTCTTCGAACCCGCCACCACTGTCCTGCCGTCCGCCACAGTGAGCCGTAGCACCACGAACCGCCGGACTGCAGATCCGGTAAGCCACTGCGGACCTCCTCCCATTGCCTGCGACTTATGAGTATAAAATATATATAAAAAGCATATTATATATTATATGTGTATAAGGAACAGAATATATATATATATGAAAAGAATATGTAAATACGTATAGATTATGGGTTTAAAGGACGTATTTGTGCATACATATATATATATATATACGAGTATGGCGTTAGTATATAGTAAGAAACGTGTGTAGAGATGCAAGATGTGTATGAATACCCGGATTCGGAATATATAGATATATAGGATACATATAAATACTTATGTACTTCCGAGTACGGAAGATTAGTAAGAGCGGTTTGGTAAACTTATATATAAGGGTTATGAATGCCGACTATACACATATACGGATACATATATAAATATATATATATATATATATATATATATTTATATTTAATATGAAATAAAAGAGTACATATAAGTATTTTAAAGTCTATTAACGTTTATAGAAGCTTGGAATTTAATGGGTATATAATTTTTATATAAAAGTATATTTATAAACATAATATATAGAATATATACAAATGCGAGTATCTACACATAAATACGAGTTGGGATTAAGGAAAACTATATAAAAGAGATAAGTATATAGAAATAAGTTGGGATTTCAAGTTTATATACATAACATAAGAATATATATATATATATATATATATACTCAGGACGTAAGTGTACCCTACTCCGTACAAGATGAGAAATTAAATATGTAGATATATATATATATGAGTACCGAATAATTACACAATTAAATAAGTGGGTGATAAGAAAGTTTAAGAATAAATTTGAGAAGCCTTCGGCTGAGGGTAAAATGGTCTTCTACCGTAAGAACTTGTTCCGTAATTCCTTAACATGAGGTTGGACATCGGAATGTGATTTTGATACACATGCCTTATTTGACAGGCATCTGAGTTACCACGAGTACGGATTTTTGAGACGTGTTAGAGTGTATCTTGACTCAGGTAAGTCCTTGCGACTTACTTAGCCGGTTTCTGAGTGTTAGTTGAGTGATAGTAGTGGTGTGTGCTATTGCTTGATTTAATAATAATAACTTGCTAGGACGACTGTTATTATTTACGTAAGGCCCAAGTGTATGTATAACGGGCCGTGACATCACTGCCCAGCTCTGACAGGAGACTGGGAGGTTCTCTATACCCAGACCATACAGGTACAAGGTGAGGTGCATCGGATCCATTCCTGATGGTTACACGGGGGCGGAGGCGAGGTTTGGGAATCCCTCGTGTCACAAAATAAGTATCATTAGAGTGAATGAGTAATTTAAAGCAAGATAATAAAACGGACTTGTTTGAAAGCATGCTGAGTGTTTATGTTTATCTGAGTGTTTTTGTGCTGCTATTATTCTGCTAATATTTAGATAACTAGCTAACGGTTCTTGTTGTTGATGTTTTAGATTTACCGCAGGTTAGATCAGCAGCTGAGTGATCCGGAAGTAGTGGTCAGCCGGGTCTCCGTACTCCTTAGAGTGGGGTTGGGGTTGTTTTGTCTTTCCTTTCTTTTGGTTAAGACAGTTGTTCTTTTCTCTTATTTAAGTACTGTAGGCTGCTAGACAGTGTTGCATTCATTACACTAAAAACAGGGTTTTATGAATTTCGGTTTCTTTATTTGTGTCTTGTTGCAAGGTCCTAGTAATGTTGTTGTCAAACTGAGGTCGGGACCCATTGTGAGGTCCTAACCAGTAATACTCCGAGTTCCGAGAATTTGGGGTGTTTCCTTCCAAACCGTGACACAATCCACGCTCTAAATTACGGTCGTGGAAACTTCCACGACCGTGATCTTGGCGATCTTTTTCGCCACATTTTGAAGCCACGATCTTTTGAAGATGGGCCGGGCCGATATTTTATCTTGCCCTATAAAAAGACGGACGAAGCAAGATTCCGTTATCCGCGCTTACACCCGTTTTCATCTTCGCTTAGTAGGACGATCGACGCTTACATCCCTGCTTAGACGCACTTACCCTCGTCTAACCCTCGCTTGGAAGCATTTACATCTCATTGGAGATCGAAGTTCGTGTTGGGATTTGCTCTAATCTCGCACTTTTGGTGGAGATTGCTGTGGAGATCTCCGGATTGACGGAATATCGAAGTTGTTGGAAGATTGTTGCAAGAAGACTTCTCTTCGTGTTTAGGTTAGACTTGGAAGACGGATTGACATCCCGTTCTTCCTTCTTTCCTAAGATTGTGATTGGTTGCTCTATTCTGAATCTATTGACAATATTTGTTCTAGATCGTGACTTTGAGATTAGTTTGAAGTTTATTGAAAGTTTTCAGAAGTTTTCATCTTTCTATCTTTTAATTCTTGAATTGATATCAACATGACTGTTATTGACTAAAAACCCTTAACAATTCTAAGGTGAAGGATTGATAGTTGTGGCTTAGATAATGATAGATCGATCGTAAACAGATTGACCCTGAGAGTTAGAGAGAATCGTCGACGAACCCTAAATCATGGTTTGTTCTTGAGTTCCACGGCCGTGGAGTCTCAAGAACTACCCGTAATTTCCCTTAAGTTTACGAACCTGCTTTTACTTTAATCCAAAGTTAAAGATTTGCTTTAACTTAGTTTAGACTTGTCTTTTCTAGGTGGTAGTGAAGCCTCAACAACCTCTACCTCGATTGTGAGTGTCACAACCGTAATCGGTTAAGTTAGTCTTGATCCTTGGATTACAAGTTTGGGTATTTGACATTAATTCTTGCCTTTAGAACCTTTCTATATTGAAGCCTCAACAACCTGTATAGAGAGTGTCTTGTAGGTGAGTCATATAAGGTTTTTGGAACTTCACCGTACGATTACCTTACATTAGCATACCTTTGCATATCTCAACTCTGTCTTTATATCAATAGTAAATCTTGAATCGATTGCCCAACTGAATTCTTGGATCTTTAGGATTGTTGTTTTCCCAATATTTGCAAAACTCTCATATTTACTCGCTTGATAATCTACAATCGAATTTGTTCCCACCCAAATCCCTGTGTTCGATACTCTGGAATTCTTGCTTAACTACGTCGATCCGTACACTGCGGGTTCGCTGCTTGATTCTAGTTTTATAAATTTAAAGCTTATTTGCACACACCTTTAGGGGCGAACATATAATTCTGGGAAAATTGTATAACATCATAAACCCAAGGTAAAACTCGTTTTCAAAGCCAACGTTAAAATCCCGTAATTTAATCTTTGTGTCATAACCCGAAATTAATCTAACACGAGCATAACATATATGGTATATATAAATAAGAATATAATTCAAGTAAATCCCAAATTTAAAACCCATAAATACATTTTCCGAAAATTAATACAATTTATAAATATAGGACATTATTCGTAATTAAAACCTTGGGCCATATTTTGTAATTATACCAACAGGGGCAAATCTGCAACTTTAAGAAATTAAGGCCAAATCTGCAAATACAAAAATACATGGTACAAGCTGTAATTATCACAAATAAGAGAGGCCCGATTTTAATTTGCAAAAATAGGGTTTCTTCCCGCTTTGGACAAAAGCGTAAGGTTGGGGAGAGGTGCACAGGCAGCGACGGCTGGGGCTCCGGCCGGGAGGAAGGCGGCTCCGTCAGGGCTCGTGCAGGCAGAGCACAACAAGGGCAAGGGGCAGGGCTTCCCTGGCGGCTCGATTGGCTCTTTGGCCACGACAGAAGAAAACAGAGAAGGAAGGAGAGGCGGCGGAAACTGTAACCCAGGCGAGGCTGTCCTAGCGGTTTGCAAGGCTCCGTCGAGCAGCGGACGAGAACATGGGTTGCAGGGACTCCAGGGAGGACTCGGATAGTGGTTTCCGGTCAAGGGGCGGGGCTGCGCTAGGCGCTTCCCGACGGCGAATAGAGAGGAGATGCTGCCAACCCTGTGTTGTTGTTGGTATGCCGATTGAACAGAGGGGAAAAAGAGCTCAAACGGTGGGTGAAGAGGCTTCCGATGAGCGGCAACAGAGGCGGCTCCAATGGGCAGCAACAGAGCGACGACGGCTCGAATCCGGAGCAAAGACGGGACAAAGGTGACGGTTCTAGGTGGAGACAAGGCTCGGACTAACAGCAGGGGAAAGGTTCGGTCCTGACTAAGGCTCGCGAGGTGGCTGATGAGTGACAGAAGGCTTTAGCGTGGGAAATGAAGGGAAGCAGAGGTGAGGTTGAGGTAAGGGGTTGAATGAGGGAGGATGAGGTAGCAGGATATAGGATGGTAGGTGGGCGGCAGGCACAAAACGAGGGGTCGGGTAGCAACTCATCAGCAGAAGGAGGGATAGGGAGAAGAAAGAAAAGGAAAATGGAAAAAGAAAAAATAAAAATAAAGAAAAAAAATAAAGTAAGAGAAACTCGATAAGGAATATCCGTACACGAATCGGGAAAAACGTTCTGAATTTTTTTTCTTTTTCCGAAGATAATAATATGAATATATGCGAATGTATCTAAAATATACTTATACTCGGTAATAAATACTTACGCCCTAAAAATACCTTTTTAAATACATTTAAACCATTAAAATATTGATAAAAGTCGCGAAAATAAATATCGCAGATGCGCCAAAAGTTTGGGGCGTTACATCAGATCCCCTAAAAACAAGTTTCGTCCCGAAACTTGCCACACGCCGAACTTCTCGGTCCCCTAAGGCCGAGGTATGAACTCTCACGCTAAGAAGGCTGAAACCTTTTAATCTATATACACAAACTACTCAATCTACCATCGCAAGATATGTCAGTTCATATAACACACTCCCGCACTCGACACAATTATACATATCATCACACATGGACATAACTCAACCAAGAGAAGAACTAGGTCTAACTCATCGATTCTATCAATGCTACTAGCTCAGCATAAAACTCACTCAAAGATACTATCCCCCATCTTCCAGTTAGCCTCTTCGGTTCCTCGTGTGCCACTAGATCGCCAAGACTTACAATATGTCTCGATTCATGTACGTACTCTCTCGATTGATACACATCAAACACCGGTGAACACCCTCCACTGTCGGCGGCCACGCCAACAGGTAATTCACTTTCCCAACTTGCGCTAAGATCTCAAAAATGTCAATATATCGGTACTCAACTTCCTTCTTGGTTTCGATGCAGCATCTCCATTATTTTCCCTTTGATTTTTCTATCAAAGAAGATCGAACTCCCAATTTCACACTGTTGGCTTTGGTTCTTGTCAAACCAAACTTTAATGTTGCATTTTCTCAATTCTTGTTTCAAGCTCTAAGGAATGAAAGAAGTACTTAACTTGACATTGCTTCAACTAACAAGGCACGTATGCTATTACTTTTACATCGTTCCTCAATACCCAATCAAAACCTTGTCTTGAAGAATTACTCGTATACTTCAAACCCATCCTACTTCGAGGCAAGTTCAACATAGTTGCACTAGTGAATCTCCTCTTAACTTTCAACAACTCCATTGTCAATTTTCGTCTCACTCAAAACTCCATTGTCATCCGGAATAGGTTAGCCATAGATGGTGTCAATTGGATAATCTCTCTACAATTCCGGTTATGACCAACACATCCAAGAAAACTTGTAACTTCTTCCACGTCCTTCAGGGTTGCCATCCCGAGACAACTTGTCATACAACTTCCCTCTTCTTCGAGAGTAGACCAAAAATATCTTATCCGGGACATTAGATGGCTTATATGGAATCACTACAATTCAATTGACACTAGTTAGTCCGGAATGCCGTAATTGCAATATCTCAGTCTCAAATTTTCAATTGACGACAATCAGACCTTAAATCATTCTTAGAATAGACTACCGACCTTTGCAACTGGTCGAGTAGATCATCTATCAGTGGTGAGGGATACTTGTCCTTCATTGTTAACTTGTTCGGCTCATGGTAATCGATGTACAAATTGAGATAACCGTCTCTACTTTTTGCAAACTAGCATTCTCCATGACAACTTCGAATCAAAATTTTAAGATATATTCTAATATGAATTTCAAATCAAGAGTTCAAGATAGCATTCGGAGTTCTCCATAGCATTTCACTAAATCTAATAAACTATTTTCAATAAGTTCTTACAATTGCTCCTTCTCTTGCTTCCACAACTCATGTCTCTGCACAAATGTTATTCTATACAACGCCTTAGACATTGGAATTAAATCAAGCTCGACCTTAGTGGAAAATTCCACATTCTGACGCATTGGAATCCGTGATATCTCAGGTTTCATCTTTTCTCTTCCCGTCACATATCGTAATAACCGACACAATCTTGTCTTATCACTTTACAAGTGGTCATGTTACTAATGATCTACCTCGATCTGATGGGGTGACGTCCTTTAAACACGTGTATTGTTCCATCTTTAGCTACATTGTTTACCGTCCTCTTTTAGAGATTCCTCATCTCTTGAGCTCGAGAGACTTGCTCAAGTCTTCCGACTCTTGTAGCCTTATTTAAGTATTCCTTTATCTTAATCTCATTCTCCCTCTTTGATGACATAATTGTAAAAATCTTCTTAGGTTTCTCACTTTTCTTCGCTTTTCAGGACATCCCAACATATGGAATGATCTCTTCGTCTTCTACATAAGCTTTCACCATGGACATCCTTTCTTCAAGTCGGCGTAGAAATTTACACTTCATTCTCTTAGGTAACGTCAACAACCGCAGAGGCTCTAACCTTGATCTTTCATGTACTTCACGTACATCTCATGTCGACATCAAACTTCAAAACTTCGATCTTCTCTTACCCTTTTTGGTCACTTGATGCATCTCTCGGTATTCCACGAACAACTTCACAATTGTACCGGTATGCCCCGTGGAAAACGCTAGGCAAAATTCTCCAACCACAAGCACTGAAAGATCCACTCATTACTTAACCAAACACTAACATCATAAAATATAAGCTCGCAATATTGCCCTTATCTAGGTCCTCTCTTTCACGCCATAGCCACCATGGCTCTTCCGTGTGAGTCTAGTTTCTTGACTTATCTCTTGCCCGCGGTATCATATCATCCGTTTCTTACCATGCATCCTCTATATACTCCCGTTTACGTACCACCTCCATGAAACCTTACCTTCTTCTTGATTCACTACTTCCCCTTTACCGTGGTCAACTTTAAACCTCTAATCCGTGTCGTCCTCCCATATGCCAATTTCATGACCTACAAAGATCGCATAAGGTCATCCAAATCCCTCTCTAAGAGGTCCACTAGAGTTTCTTGAATTCATTCAACATTATTTGATTTAAGACAAATGACCTTCCGTTGACGTCCTTCCTTACTATAGACATTGATCCACCGCGAATACTTTACGCTCTTGTTATCGATCCTCTAAATGCCCATAATCTTGTTTACTCATCCCCTTCTTCATGGTCTCACATACTGTGTTACTCTTCCCTCCTACAATCACCAATATACAACCCGCACCTGTACACCCTTGATGGTCACCGATTAACTCATTGATGACCCTCTACAAGATCCACGACTTACTCCCCTACCGTACTTTCATGCTACCATACTTTTGAAAGATACCCTCTCAGGGTACTCCGCCTCCACTTCACTCGCTCATTTACTCTACTCCAAACTCTGCTAGCTCTTTCTACGTTCTTCTCTTCCTTCCGCTTCTGTAAAATAACTATACCCCCGGCTCTTTCATGTCATACGACCCACTTTCATAGGCTTGCCGCTCTTCATGATGTCTTGCAAAAGCACTTCTCAAATATTCTGATCTTAATTAGCATACATCGTGTTCCTCTTGGTCGGTATTTTTATTCTTTCGATCAAAGCTCCTCATTTCGTCTTTCATCTTCTTGGGATCATCATTTATACACACTTCCTCTTTCTTGGCGTTTCTTAGCCTTATCATTATAACGGAAACTGGTCAACTCCACGTGAATCCCCACCATGCCCTTGTTTTCATAACTCTAGTAATGTTTTAACTTTACTTTTTGGTACCTCATAAGCTTAACTTACGGTATTTTAAATCCTTCTCACATGTTTCGTTCACTTCTTTCATCTTAACTCCAATGCGTAGAAACGTCTATGGAAAGCTTTGCATATTAATTGAACACCACCTTAACCTTGCTAGAACGTACTCATCTCCTCCTCGATTTACGTCTTTTGTTGTCAACGCTTCTTCTCGAAGAACTTAAGTTCGTTCTCTCCCTTGGTCTCGTCGTGGTTCGATCATGGCCTCTTTAGAACCGCTTCTACACTTTAATGTTGCTCCCTTTTCTTGATTCCTCTTAATCGTCCCAAATTTTCCTTCCACTTGCTCGTCCCTCGTTTATGTCATCTTTACTCCTTCTCTTCGACATCCTCTTAAAGGATTCCGAGAACCCAAGGTGATCTTCAGAGCGTGATACTCGACTCGATACTTGAGCGTATTCGTCCTCGTATGTACACTATCCTAAGTCAAACGACGTCGTCCAAGGGCGATGATATCATAATAGCATCTCAACTAAAAGGTCCTATATCTCCATATGCTATTATATATAATAGGAATACGTATCCATAACTATATAAGTCCTAAGTCCATATCACTACCAACATAACACATCCAACATTGCATCACCAATATAAGGTCCTAAAACATATAACCGTCCACATATATAACTGTACACATATATCTAGTTCATCATGAAACATACAATCACAAAGATACACATCAATTCTATCATGCATAACTACAAACCTCATATCCATATCCATATATACATACATACATACATACATACATACATATACACATCAATTCTACCCGAACTCATGCATGTGATTTTGAAAACGAAAACTCAGAACCCGTGGGGTTTTGTTAATTCCTTATTCGGCCTTTAGAAGATTGTGAGTGTCATTGTTGTCAACCTAGGGATTTGATACCACTTTTGTAACACCCCGAATCCGCGGGACTCGGGATGCTACGGGTTGGGACCTCACAATGGGTCCCGACCCTTAGCCTGACAACAATTTCACCGGATCTTACAACAAGACACAAATAGAGGCAAAACCGAAATACATTTTTATGCAAATGATATGATCCCCAGAAACAAATAAAAGACAACTTCAGCCGATTTCTCAACTCCAAAGATTCGAACATAAAAAAACATAATAATATACAAGAAACAATACCCAAGTACAACTCAAACCAAAACCCTCCTAAAATGTACGGACCCCGGCTTCCCACTCTTCCGGATCTCTCGGCTGCATTCCTAACCTACAAGGCAAACTACAACAATCGGTATAAAACCGTTAGCTCATATTCGAGTCATTAGAATCAAGGTGAAAGGCACAAACACAAGTCAATCATCATAAACACCCAATACACTCCAAAGCACACAAGTCCGGTTTATTATCTTATTATTATTAAGTCATATCCCGTTCTAATTCAACTTAAGTTGTGACACGAGAGTCACCAAAACTCATCTCGGTTCCTACTTACCGGCATGGAATGGTACAGATGCATTTGACCGTCTACCAGCACGGGATAGTCACCGAGAACCTCCTAGCTCTCGCAGGAGTTAGGGAAGTTGTCACCGCCCGTTATCATACACTTGGGCCAAAATAATATAAAAAGGTCGGTAATCCTATTCCGGTTTTTTTAAAAGTTATTATGAAAGGAATAAAGCACACACCACCAAACACGCATCGAATCTAATACATAGAATACGAGCTAAGTAAGTCCGGAGACTTACCTCGTCCCAAACGCTAACTCACGCAACACTCTCGCTTCCCTTGTGAAGAAGTCTATAACCTGCTCACAACAAGATATCTATATCAACAACTCGCTCAACTCAAGAAGTCTTAGACTTCTACACAAATGATCTACGCGAGATCATTTGACTCTCGTTCTAGGACCGCATCCTAGAATCTCTCATGCTCACATCTCACTCAACACAAGCTAGAAGTCTTTAGACTTTTAGACCCTATGATCTCGCAGGATCATAACCCATAGCACATACTAGGATAACAACTCCTAATCCAAACAAACTCAATGGTAACAACACCATGTTAGGATACGCATATCCTAGCCCATAAACTCAACAATCATATACTCCATTAATTCTCAAACCTCACAAGCCTCACAAGATAACATCAATGCCTCAAGTCTTACAACATTTCACAATCCTCAAACACTCACCTAAAGCCCATAACCACTACTTGGTATTCACTCTAAGTTATACTAGATTATCCAGCCTAACATGATCCTAAAACTTAACATAACTAGATCGAGGGGAAAGAATACTCACACGACGTCAAAAGACGGAAGTCGTTCAACGGATGTCGACTTGGACTCGTTAGGCCTTTATCGGGGCGCTTCTGAACCTAGCACCAAACTAAACAAATTTAGCGTATAAGCTAAATTTGAACGGAATAAAGAACATATATAATCTAAGGAAAACCCCACTTTTAAAACCCAAGTTAAAACCGTAAATATAAATCCGGGCAAATTGTATAACATCATAAACCCAAGGTAAAACTCGTTTTCAAAGCCAACGTTAAAATCCCGTAATTTAATCTTTGTGTCATAACCCGAAATTAATCTAACACGAGCATAACATATATGGTATATATAAATAAGAATATAATTCAAGTAAATCCCAAATTTAAAACCCATAAATACATTTTCCGAAAATTAATACAATTTATAAATATAGGACATTATTCGTAATTAAAACCTTGGGCCATATTTTGTAATTATACCAACAGGGGCAAATCTGCAACTTTAAGAAATTAAGGCCAAATCTACAAATACAAAAATACATGGTACAAGCTGTAATTCTCACAAATAAGAGAGGCCCGATTTTAATTTGCAAAAATAGGGTTTCTTCCCCCTTTGGACAAAAGCGTAGGGTTGGGGAGAGGTGCACAGGCAGCGGCGGCTGGGGCTCCGGCCGGGAGGAAGGCGGCTCCGTCAGGGCTCGTGCAGACAGAGCACAACAAGGGCAAGGGGCAGGGCTTCCCTGGCGGCTCGATTGGCTCTTTGGCCACGATAGAAGAAAACAGAGAAGGAAGGAGAGGCGGCGGAAACTGTAACCCAGGCGAGGCTCTTTCCGGCGGTTTGCAAGGCTCCGTCGAGTAGTGGACGAGAACATGGGTTGCAGGGACTCCAGGGAGGACTCAGATAGTGGTTTCCGGTGAAGGGGCAGGGCTGCGCAAGGCGCTTCCCGATGGCGAATAGAGAGGAGATGCTGCCGGCACTGTGTTGCTGTTGGTATGCCGATTCAACAGAGGGGAAAAAGAGCTCAAACGGTGGGTGAAGAGGCTTCCGATGGGTGGCAACAGAGGCGGCTCCAATGGGCAGCAACAGAGCGACGGCGGCTCGAATCCATAGCAAAGACGGGACAAAGGTGACGGTTCTAGGTGGAGACAAGGCTCGGACTAACAGCAGGGGAAAGGTTTGGTCCTGACTAAGGCTCGCGAGGTGGCTGATGAGTGACAGAAGGCTTTAGCGTGGGAAATGAAGGGAAGCAGAGGTGAGGTTGAGGTAAGGGGTTGAATGAGGGAGGATGAGGTAGCAGGATATAGGATGGTAGGTGGGCGGCAGGCACAAAACGAGGGGTCGGGTAGCAACTCATCAGCAGAAGGAGGGATAGGGAGAAGAAAGAAAAGGAAAATGGAAAAAGAAAAAATAAAAATAAAGAAAAAAAATAAAGTAAGAGAAACTCGATAAGGAATATCCGTACACGAATCGGGAAAAACGTTCTGAATTTTTTTTTCTTTTTCCGAAGATAATAATATGAATATATGTGAATGTATCCAAAATATACTTATACTCGGTAATAAATACTTACGCCCTAAAAATACCTTTTTAAATACATTTAAACCATTAAAATATCGATAAAAGCCGCGAAAATAAATATTGCAGATGCGCCAAAAGTTTGGGGTGTTACACGAAGAGGAAAAAGGAAGCTTTCAGGCCAACTCCAGAACCAACAAGGTTAAACTGATTTATATAAACAAATGACTTCAATTTATATGTATTAATACTTACAAACTATTTTATGATTCATTTAACAAATATGTAGATCATCCAAGCACATTAACAAGGCCAAGGATTCACCACCACCACTCAATACCGAGCATATCCCTTCAGAGCCCCATACAGAGGACCGACATAATGTTAATACTTCTGCTCCAAAGAAGTCCACCCCTGTGCCACATGATACAACTAAGTAAGTAAAATAAATGCAGTTTTATGTACAATAATATTACCTTATGTATATTCATAACTATATTGTACCTTATGTATGTTCATAATAAACAGCATTCAATCTGAACAAGCACAACCATCATGGGTTCAAGTGTTGATGGCAAAGATGGATGCACTGTAGAAGGGACAAGATATTCTTGCTGAAAGAGTCGATGCAATGCAGAAGGCCCAGAGTAGTCTGTGTGAAATAGTGGAGGAACAAGGCATTTTGATTGATGATCTAACGACGTATGCAAGAGACCTAGGTACTCTATACGAGTAGTTAGACACAACTGTGTTCGTGTCCAGCAAGAGAATTGAGAAGAACATAAAGAGTTGTGTAAATGATGCTATGAAACAATATGCGTCAACTGAAGTTCATCAATCTCACTAAACAAAAAGCCATCATCAAACAGTTGATGTCGATCAAATTCCTACCAAAGATGTCATGGACGATGCAATGGTAGAGGAATTGGGTGTTGAATCCAGTGAGGTATGATATATTTATGGAAAACTATCAGCTTTATGTACAATGCTAGTGATTGACACATAAAATTAGGATTATAAATCTGTTATGTTATGTAGTATATAATGTACATGTATATAAACTGTATGTAGTTTTTAGAATAGCAAATTATGTAAGAAACTTTGTGCATTTACTAATTTATGTGCAAATGATATTTGTTAATGTTTATGTATTAACACAAGATATATATTTATGTATAGAATTCTGAAACAACCGTGCCAGAAAGGAAGGTGGGTTTAAGGATGCCCAAAGAAAGTAAATACAAGCGTACACCCTTTCGAAAAAATGTCAAGCTACCTAAAGAACCACATATAGGTATGCTAACATCAAAAGAGCGACAAACCCTATACAATTGGGTAAAGAACAAAGATGGAAATGAGTCAGTAAGGGGTTTCATAAAGACCATATCTAGGGACACAATTCAAGCTATTATTAAACCTGGCAGTTGGATTAAAGATAAGGTTTGTATACTACACTGAACTTATGTACATATCTGTTTATGTCATTTACATAATATTGTCATTTGATTCCAATGTAAAATAGTAATTGACGAGCTGATTATGCATATCCGTAAGAGCATCTGTGAAAATCCAGAAACATATGGACGCATCGCTGTATGATATCGACATCATTTACTCACCATTCAACCTTCTCGACACTCATTGGGTAGCATTGGAAATAAACCTCCTTGACTGGTGCATTTATGTGTACGACGCACAAGTAACGTACATAAAGGAGGACAAATTACAGCACCTTATCAAACTCCTTGCTGTTATATTCCCGCAAGTTCTGAGGGTCCATGGTAAGCATGCTAGACTGGAAGACAAGCTCAAGATTCCTTTGAAAGTGATCAGGAAGAATGATTTAAACACAAATGTTGATGGATATGTACACTATTTTGCTAATTAAATTTGTGTTAGATTTTTTATGTGTTAACCACAATGAAACATAAACTGATTTTATTTTATCCCTTTGCAATGTAGGGGTAGCTGTGCAATATACACGTTGAAATACATTCAATATCTTGCATCTAGTAGGAAGGATTTCAGCGAAATCGATGATAAAGTCGTTCAAGCGGTTAGGGAACAGTTTGCAAATGCTGTGTTTAGAAGAGATTGGAAGAATTGGTTCGAAGAAATGTGATTGTGTTCAAACAATATGCACTGATGATTATGAACATACTTATGTAGCCAGACTTTCAGAAAATACTTATGTAGCCTGACTTTTATGTGTTGTTACTTTATGTACGGTTTGTATTTGTTATGTAGACATCTATTATGAACATAATTGTTGCCTTAGACTTTATGCAATGTTTGATATGCTTATTAATAAACGTTATAGTGTTACAGTCCACAATAAATAATATTATAACCAAGCTTTTATGCATAAATACTCATATTATGTATATATTTAGTTCGAACATAATTATGTAGTGATACATTATGCACTTTTTCTTTTTTTTTTAGTACCAACATAATACTTTTGCATATACATAAGTGTATGTTTGTGCACTAGCATATGTAACATCATCAGTATACAGAGTACTCTCCAACATTTGTGATATTATGTACCTATGTAGCTTAAATATGTAACATTATGAATAACGCAAAAATAGTAACTATATAGTTCAGTTATCCATTTCAATCATGTACCGTTAAGTATGATAAGCCAGGTTTTAGTTCTAAATATAGTCAAATAAACGTAACTACAGTAATATCCAACAAATGTGTTAAACAAACAACGATGTAAAGCAATGTTAGTCAAAACTGGTTTTTCTACATAAACATAAACTCTATTTTGGTTGATTCTGACAAGTCCTCTTCGTGTGCCCGCTGCAGCCGCAACAACTGCATTTCCTATTGCTGCTTTGTTCCCGCGTCGAACGGAATCTGGCTTTTGGCATTCTACCACACCTTTTAAGCTTTAATAGAGGCTCACATTTCATTTTTGCTATTGAAGTAGGAATGCACCACTCTGAATTATTAGGTAATGGATAGATGATATCCACATAATCAACCCTCCAGCTGTCTGATGAATAGTACTTGCAAACTAGAAAGGATGGGCTCATACCCACATGTTTTGCAACTGCAACGTCATGCATGCATGGTATTTCTTCAATATCAAACTCCTTACATGTACAAGTTCAAATTTCAGCTTTTCTGCATCAAGGACGCACACAAAGTACATCGCACACGCATCAAACCGCTTCTAAATAATTGCCTCAATCTTAGGAGTCGATACCTCTACACAAGCTTTGGACTTTTGACGCCGTTCAGCAAACCATCGGATCATAAATTGCCTTATTTCATCCAACATTGACGTGATAGAGTACTCTCTACCTTCTTTCATCAATGCATTTACACACTCTGCGTTGTTACTAGTCATTATGTTGTATCTTTTTGAAGGTGAGAAAGAGCGTGCCCACGTTAAAATACCTATTTCATTCAGCAATTCTCCCACCTTCGGTTTCTCCTATACATACATAAATCATGTATAAGGTAATCATCATAACATAAGATATACAGTACATAATTTACATGCTTATGTACCTCCGATATCTTATGTAATATTTTAATACAATCGTTGTCTTTATAACTTTTTGCTGCATCAATGAACATTTGTAGGATCCTGTTTTATCTTGTCCTCTTCCTTAGATTACCTTTTAGATGTCAAATACAGTACCCGTGGAAGGCTATATGGTAATTCGATGCTATACCCTTCTTAATCGATGCATGTCGATCGGACACAAACACAAGCTCTTTGTTGTCCATTACGACACGTCTCATATTCTTGAAAAAGAAATTTCAAGATGTATCATTTTCACTATCAACAATACCAAAAGCAACGGGATATATTTGTTGGTTTGCATCTTGTGCAGTAGCGACTAGCAATACCCCACCATATTTTCCACTAAGATATGTCCCATCAACGGTGATTACCTACATAAACCGTAGACGTGTTCACAAACCAACTTATGCACAAAAACTGAACATTAATATATGTACAGAAACAAGTGCATCCAACATTATGTAACATAATCTACCAAGCAAAAAAAGAAAAATCAGGTTTTGTTTATATTATGTACCTTTCTCATCACACTCAAACCCCGAACGGACGGTCCGAACGACAGAAAAACATAATTTGAACCTACTCTCATCGTCGTGTATGAAGTCCACAATCGTTCCTTCATTCACCTCCACCAACATAAATAAATATACCGGAATTGTGTTGTAATTGTCCACCGATGTACCTCTAATCATGTCCTTCATTGTCTCTTGAGCTTTCCAACACTTCCAATAGCTAGCGTCAATTCGATGCAAACTCTTCATTACAGTGATGATCTGATGCACCGAAGGTAATTTCTTTGAATTACCGTACCTATATAAACTTGATCATCACTAAAAATAGGATACATAATATATAATTCACACGCATAAGTAGATACATAAATTCAGGCCAAAAAATACATACAACTTACATTGTCTTAACCTTATCAGCTATTACGTGATATGAAGCTCCTCTATTTGCCGCGCCACCGCAAATGAAATGAGCATGTATGTGTCGGAACATACTTTGTTGTGGTGAAGTATGTTGTTTGACCGAGCATTGAAAAGCGGACCCTCCATTTACAATCTTCATCTACACATCTGGCAGTCACTGCCTTCATTTTCGACTTTACTATCTTGTATTGTGAGCATTCAGAAATTGAATGTAGACACAATACGTTCTTAATTTCAGTCTTCGAATGATATATCTTCCCAACTTGTAGATGCAAATCGTCCCCTGATTATACATAACTATTGATATGTGGAACTATTGCAAGCGCATTATTGTTTGCATCTCCTACATACTCGCTCCCAATCACACTAGAACATGTTGTACATAAATCAAGTTCTAAATCTGCTACATCAGTTTGTACTTCCTGATTCAAAATATGTCCTAAATCTTGTGTTCCACCTTTCATTGCAGCTTCCTGACCATGTAGTTCGGTTTAAATCCCTCTCACACTCTTATGCAGTGCTACTTTGTCACACATAAAGGGACACTCCAGCTAAACTGTGGGAGACCATTTATGTGTACAAAAGTATCCAAATCATCCTTTGTGTTAATATCATATGGTTTGAGACCCTCATTGAAAGGATTCTTGTATGACAAGCATAAATCAAACTGTGTTAAAAATATTCCATATAGCAACGCAATCTTGTCCCTTAACACATCAAATGTGCATTCAACTGATATCAATAACGACTTATTTGACTGTACTTCAATGTAGCTCCACACACCTTTATCAAATTTCCAATATCCGTCAAAATAAATTGTCACAAACACCACTCTCATGATTTCTACAAGAAAGGTACATAATATAAGAAATATGTCAATAGCTTACTCACGCTCTGTACATAATATTTCCAACAATTACATAAACCTTCATTATGTACACATATACATAGAACATTCTGCTCGTTAACTACATTACTACTTTGTCAAATAATACATAACTTACACATTACATAACTTATGTTAACATAAGTATTTCACACATTTCACATAATCTACATAATCTTACCAACATACATATTATGTAACACAAACATAAACCAAATTTATATTTCCAACAATTATGTACAATCAAGTACATGAACATAAATTTTCGCACTTATACATAAACACAAAACCGAAATTATGTAAACATATGCACATAAAATTATGTTCATTACCTTCAGCATTATTGACACTCATTACATAAAAATTAACGGACACATAAATTTAACAACTACATAATATTAAGCAGATACATAAACTACGCAGACATATCACAGTATCTTCTCAATGACAGTGGTTTAAACTTAAACATAAACCGAACTTATGTACACATACACACATAAAATTTTGTTCGTCACCTTCAGCATTACCGACACTCAGCACATAAAAAATTACCGACATATAAATCTACGAAATACATAATATTAACCATATCCATAAATTACGTAGAGAAAATGGGTGAAATGGCCACCAATTAAACGATTGAACCTACATGCCTTAGAGATCGGGACAAAAATGTCTCAAAACGATTGGATCTACAGATCGAGTTCTTCGTCCCAAAAATGTTGTAAATCACACAAAAGAAACGATTGAATCTACAAATTGACAAATCGAATGTTGATGATCACACAACCTCAACGATTGAAGAAACAGATCATCAAAACGAACATAAATCGGCAATAATCGCACAAAAAATAGAGAAAATATTGATGACAATAAGCGAATAACTTTGTAGAAATGGTGGTTATGACTTCAGAAATGGGAAATTTCGTGATTCTGGGATCACGTTTACAAGGAATGTATATTTTCTTTTCTAACAGCTTCCGGATTTGTAGAGGACCACATTAAATAACCTTATTTATTTAAAAAACTGCCACATCAACATTTTTTTAGTTTGTGCAGGGTATCAATGTTTTTGGGCATTTTTTTTTATCAGAAAATTACTAGGGGCCTACTTTATCTACATTTTTACATAAGAACTAGTTAATCTACATTAATACATAATTAGCCTACTTCCCTTTTCTCTTATACTTATTTATCCTTACCCTTTTACTTTACGAAAGGACAAATAGAATTTAGGAATAACAAATTTTCATAACAAAATATATATTAGTTGTAAATTGTAATAATATATTACCAAATATCATAAATGTTATTAATTCATTGTACTGCCCCTTGAACCTTGATCAAATCTATTATATTTATAAAATTTATTGTTATAATATTTGGATAAAATAAGTATTTTAAAAATAACCAATAGAATACTTAATAAAAATCTTAAATATTAACATACCAAAAGTTGTATCAATGTATTATGATAAGATCAAATTCATGGATTTATATCCATATACTGAACTTGATCAAAATTTAATTATTTATCAAAAAATTATTCATTTATCATAATAATAAGAAATTATCCAATTCCAATTAGCCTGCTGGCAAATCAAATTCATTCAATTGGAAAAATACAGTTGGTTCCAGTTTGCTAATTCCAATCAAATTGGATTTATATCCTTTGTTGTACGTCTTCGAAGTATATATAAACCACTCTCATACACTAACTTCATTCATTCATCCATCCCTCATTTCTTGAAAGCTCATTTTAGTTAGTTGAAGACAACCATGTCAATATCTCTACTCTTCTCCATCATAATCACAACCCTACACATAACAAGCCATGTCGAGGCTCGGCGACTACCCTACCGACAGTTAGAAGACACAAGACCGCCTCCTGTTGTTGTGGGAGTGTGCTACGGACGGCAAGGAGACAATCTCCCAGCACCAGAGAAGGTGACAAGTCTCTACAGTCAATACAACCTCAACAAGATGCGGATCTACCATGCCGATCCCGACGTACTTAACGCTCTAAAAGGTACCGGCATTGAGGTCATTGTTGGCACGAACAACTCCGATGTGGAGTTACTCGCTAAAAGCACGGCCGATGCACAAACGTGGTTCTTGGAACACTTCCGTCCCTATTTCGGAACCGTCAACGTAACTTACATTAGTGTCGGGGACGATGGTCAATCGAACCCTATCCTCGAGATCTTGGCCGCCATGCGGAACCTCCAGAGCGCTGTTGACTCGGCTGGGTTGAACGGATCTATCAAGGTGACCACCGTCGTCGGCATGTCGGCGCTTCAGAACGTTGACCTTCCGTCCAACGCCATGTTCGTCGACCCCACAATGGCTACCATTGCCGGGTTCTTGCAGGTCCGTCAAAATTAATCTTTGATTAACCACATTATGTTATTATGCTTGTAGCTCTTCGTATATAAACACATTATTTTATTATGCGTGTAGACACAAGGATCTAAGTTGCTAGTGAACTTGTACCCATACTTGGCTTATGCGGCAAACCCGAAGGAGATACGGATAGATTACGCACAATTCACGGCTAAAGATGTGGTGGTTCAAGACGGTGTCTTTGGTTACAAGAACTTGTTTGATGCGATGGTGGACTCGTTCTACTGGGCTATGGAAAAGGTTGGGGTTTCGGATGTTGGGTTGGTGGTCTCGGAGACCGGGTGGCCTCGTGGTGGAGGGGTTGGGGCGTCGGTGGATATGGCGTCTATTTACAATACGGGATTGGTGAAGCACCTTAAGAGCGGAGGTGGAACTCCTAAATGGCCCAATGTCTACCTTGAAGCATTTATTAATGCAATGTTCGATGAGAACAAGAAGCCTCTTGGGATTGAAACTAATTGGGGGATCTTTCAACCCACCGGAGAGGCTATGTACGTACCTTTTTATCCTTGATTTTTGGGTAAAGTTGTTATTTTAACTTTACTCAAACCAAAAATCATTGGGTTAGATTTATTGTTTTTGTTGTTTCGACTTTGGTAGGAATTTTCATTGTTGGTGGATGTAATGTTATTTGATTTATTATTATCAGCACAATCCACACATTTCATAATGAACAAGTTGGGTATGATACACCCATTTAGTTAAATATATTATTTTTAATTTATCCATAGTAGTCAATTTTAATAATGATGATCGAGGTGTGTACTTCTTCATTCATTATGCTTGTGTAATAAACTGAATTTTCTTATTGTGATAAAACCTAAAGAGGAAAACAAAATAACCATACAACTGTACGATTAGTACTACAAAGTGATCGGTGGAGATTTCTCCCTTGACCGCCTGCCACCCAATCAAACAAAAATGAGCGGGGCCCGTTAATGACAGGTAAAAACGGTTGATGGATGAAGGTTGTGGTTGGTCTGCTAGAATCCGGGTGAACGTTTCATCCACCCTTCACCTGACCAATCATCCATTCATCTCACACGTATTCACTCGCTTAAGATTATATATATTTTCAATATATGTACTTTTATATAATAAAAATTTTACCTTCATTTTCTTACAGTATAAACTTTAATTAAGTAAACCTTATATTTTTTTGCTAATATATTTCGGTCATTATTATTGATTCATTATAATTTGTTTATTTTGGATATTGCATTTGCTTTGTTATAGCGTTGTACTTGATATTATCGACAATCTTATGTTTTTTTTGTTGGATTTAAGTATGCTCTTGATTTTCAGAAAATATTTTTTAATTTTTACAAATTCATTAGTCAGGTGTAAAACACCTTAAATCTCACTCGATTCACCTACTTCAACCATTGAATGAGGTGGATTGGATGCGGGTGATACCCTTAGCAGGTGGTAGGTCGGGTGGGCTGAACAATTTTGGGTGATGGATCGGGTGACGGTCAAGGTCATTCACCCGCCACCCAACCAAAACAAAATACCATTTCCGTATAACAATGTTACTAAGGAAACATCAACCAAGATCTCAAAAACAATTCATGACCCTTCTGAAAAACCATTGAAACTACTCCTCTTTCATCTTCAAGTCTACTACTAATAAGAAGAAAATAATCTCCTCTCCGACCAATTTCTGACCAAAAATCTATCATCCCAAAAATCTAAAAAACAAAGAAATTGATGTAAGTTAGAAATAATAGAGAAGCAAATCGATCATCTATAACACCATATCGGCTATACGGGGAGAAGGCTTCCGTAGAGGTTTCACCTTGAGCGATGTGTCCTCTTAGGGGCAGGGTTATTCCCAATTCAGGGTTCTAATCGGTATTCATGAGTGACGTATTTTTCCAATCTAGTCTATCATTTGCTAGAAATCGGTGTAATTAAGTTGTGTCTTATGTTGAACAAATGTTGCTATATCTCGAGATCTCAACCAAACTTAAGGTTGAACCAAACCCAATCTTAAATAATAATAAAAAGGGAAATTTCGGATGGTACCCTCGTGGTTTGGGGTATTCCGAATTTTGCCCACCAGTTTTTTCAAGTTCGGATGATACCCTCAAGTTTATGTTGTTTTCCGGATTTTGCCCAAATTCATTACACTTTTTTAAATTCCATTAAAAATATACAAATAAAAATAAACTAAAATTAAAAAACAACTTAAAATAGAAAGAATAATTTATTTATTTTAAAAATAAAGTAAAACAATAACTTTTTTAAAAATATATATATATATATATATATATTATATTAATTTAAAATTTAATTTGTTACATGATTTTTAAAAAATTAAAA
>BSUD01000001.1:15988226-16029802 GCA_033239045.1 Fagopyrum esculentum | reverse complement strand
TTATTTTCTTTCTTTTAGTTTTGGGAAATAAATAAAATAGAAAAATTATTTATTTATTTTAATAATAAATTAAAACAGTGCTTTTTTTTATTATTTAAAAGAGTCCTTATTTTATTTATTATTTAAATAAAGTATAACACTTATATTTTTAGATTTTGTAAAGAATATGCTAATTCAATTATTTATTTTTAAAACAAATAAAACACTGATTTTTGAATTTTTTAAAATTTATCTAATTTATTTATTTTTAAATTAATATAATATATATTTTTTTATAAAAGTTACTTTTTTACTTTATTTTTAAATTAAATAAACTATTATTTCTATTTTAAGTTGTTTTTTTAATTTTAGTTTATTTTCTTTTGTATGTTTTTAATGAAATTTAAAAAAGTGTAATGAATTTGGGCAAAATCCGGAAAGCAACATAAACTTAAGGGTAACATCCGAACTTGAAAAAACTGGTGGGCAAAATCCGGAATACCCCAAACCACGAGGGTACCATCCGGAATTTTTCTAATAAGAAAATGAACAAATCAAAAGCAACACGATTTCAGGTGTTATCCGATCTCGGTTTGGGATTCCATTATTTATTTCATAGACTAAGGAAATATATATTAAATACTGCATAAATTTAATAGAAAAATATCGTAGTAGTAACTTCCGTACGAAGGAAGGAGAAATGCAATGAAGATGTTATGCTCAATTAAATATGAACTCGTTTTTAAATACAACACATACCATTCATACATGAATTTATAGAGGAGATGTATATATATAGGGTCCGGTTCCGGTGAGGAAGACCCTTGTAGATAGGAATAAGGAGAGATGGGGTGGTGACATGTGGCATGCCACATCACCATTTTTTTTTCCCAGATTTTCTTTTTGTAAATAAAAATTAATGTTCATATTTTTATAAGTATGTGTTCGTTTTTAAAAGAGTCATTGTTCATATTTTATCAATAAATGTTCATTTTTTCCCAACACTAACTATTCATTTTTTAACATTAATTGTTCATTTTTGTATTTTTTTAAAAACATTTTTTTCGGATTTTTTTTAAAAAATTATGCTATTCTTTCAAATCGTGTTAATAAAATATGATGTTCATTTTTTTACAAGCATGTATTCATTTTTTTTTACAGTTATGGTGTTTATAATATGCTAGTCATTTGTTTTGAAAATTATACTTTTCTTTAAAATCGTGTTTAAAATATTCAGGGATCGATTACATAAAAAATTGTGAAATCAAAGAGAATACAAGACGATTCAGGTTTTGTTTTTTCGAATTTCTACTCTCACCGTTTAGATTTCCATTCTTAAGGTTTATATTTCATTATGATTGATGTTTGTGTTCGAAATCAAATTTGTCTGAATCATTTTGTGTTTGATTGAAAAAATACATGTATATACATATGTTGAGTAGGTCTAATAGCTCCAATTGAACAATCTATATGCTCCTTTTAGTGTGCACGTAAATTATTCGGCAAAATGCCTTATAGAAAAATAGTTTATAATATTTACAGGAACATTGACATAAAAAGTATGAACACTGACGAATAATAACATGAACAATGACGTATAAAAGTATGAACACCGATGAGTTATCTATAACTTTGACAAATACATAACATATTATGATCATCTTTTAACGTTTTGTGATGAGTTTTTTTTATTTGTGGTTATATATTGTAAATGAACATCTATGCATTATAAAATGAACACAAAAGAATAAATGGACATGACACTTTAATGGATAAAAATACTATGAACACCATTGTATAAAAATATGAACAATGAGATATAAAAGTATGAACACCAATGACTATTTTGAACGTAAGGATATTTTTCCAGATTTTAAGTTAATTTACAAAAATGCCATTAATGATGAGCGTGTGAGAGCCCTTGATTTAAATTCATCCAGCGTGTGAGAGCCCTTGATTTATATATATATATATATATATATATATATATATATATATATATATATATATATATATATATATATATATATATATATATATATATATATATATATAGGGTCCAGTTCCGGTGAGGAGGACCCTTACAGATAGGAATGATGAGAGCCGGGGTGGTGACATGTGGCATTGCAACATCACCATTTTTTTTTCCAGATTTTCTTTTTATAAATAAAAATTGTTGTTCATATTTTTATAAGTATGTGTTCATTTTTAAAAGAGTCATTGTTCATATTTTATCAATAAATGTTCATTTTTTTTCAACACTAACTGTTCATTTTTTTTAAGATTAATTGTTCATTTTTGTATTTTTGTAAAACATTTTTTCGGATTTTTTTTGAAAATTATACTATTCTTTCAAATCGTGTTAATAAAATATGATGTTCATTTTTTTTGAAAATTATACTTTTCTTTAAAATCGTGTTTATAATATTCAAAAATCGATTACATAAAAAATTGTGAAATAAAAAATAATACAAGACGATTTAGGTTTTGTTTCTTCGAATTTCTACTCTCACTGTTTAGATTTTCATTCTTAAGGTTTAGGTTTCATTATACTTGATGTTTGTGTTCGAAATCAAATTTGTTTGAATCATTTTGTGTTTGATAAGTTTGATTGAGAAAATACATGTATATACATATGTTGAGTTGGTCTAATAGCTCCAATTGAATAATATATGCATGTTCCTTTTAGTGTGCACGCAAACTGTTCGGCAAAATGCCTTATAAAAAAATTGTTTATAATATTTACAGGATCAATGACATAAAAAGTATGAACACTGACGAATAAAAACATGAACAATGACGTATAAAAGTATGAACACCGATGAGTTATCTATAACTTTGACAGACACATAACAATTATGATCATCTTTTAACGTTTTGTGATGAGTTTTTTTATTTTTTGTGGTTATATACTGCAAATGAACATCTATGCATTATAAAATAAACACAAAAGAATAAATGGACATGACACTTTGATGAATAAAAATACTATGAACACCGATGTATAAAAATATGAACAATGACATATAAAAATATGAACACCGATGACTATTTTGAACGTAAGGGTATTTTTTCAAATTTTAAGTCAATTTACAAAAATGCCATTAATGATGAGCGTGTGAGAGCCCTTAATTTAAATCCATCCAATGGCTTACAACCCTCATAATTCCTATCTACAAGCTCTCTCCCCACTTGAACTAAAATATATATATATATATATATATATATATATATATATATATATATATATATATATATATATATATATATATATATATATATATATATATATATAGGAAAAGGATCGAGTGAGAATAAGAGTTATGTAATAGCTAGAATTTCCGAATTCTAATTAATGTTGATTAACTTAATCGTTGATAGTAATTGACATATAACTTGCGAAGATTTCCCAAGTGATGAGTATGAGTCCCACCATTATGTTCCTCGCGTAATTTTGGACGTTTGGGAAAATTTTTACTTTTTCCCCTGGGTAATTATTTTTATCCTCCGGTGTTATTTGGAGCATTTGGGAGCTCCAATTAATAAAAATGCAGTTGAGAGAAATGATCAGGACATCGGATATGTCTTAGATATGAAATAACACGGAGAGGCAAAACGGCCAAATAATCGCTATTTTGTTTCTTAACGGCTAAGAAAGACGGCTTAGGAATACACGTTTTCCGATGCAGTTGTGTAATAATTATCCCTACAATATTCCAGATTTAATGTTCCAATCTCGAGAAGTTTGGAGAAAGAGGTTCGACCCGCCTTTGGATCGGTTAAAGGATAATTATCGACTTTACTAAAGGATAATTATCATCTTCACTATAAATAGCGGAAAATCCTTTATTAATTCATTTCCTTTCACGTTTTCTCGCAAAAGCTCTGATTTCTCTCAACCTTCAAACTCAGATCTACTCTCCGTTTCTAATCCGATTTCAATTTCGTTTGAGTTTATGGATTCCTCTCTTCATTCTCTTCATAACGGTACCGAGTTTCTGCATTTCCGAGTATATGGAGGGCTGGTCGAGCATATATGTCACCAGGACGGTTCCGTCGCTCAAATTCCGATGAATTTGATGTTGTCCATGCGTAGCCTGCGTCGTTGTGATTCCGAATCTTCTTTCAGATCGTCAATCGGGTTAGTAACGAATAAGTTATGAATTTATTCGCTTTCCGTACTGCGATTTGGCCTAAATTGACTTTAGGCTTGTCAAATAGGACAATTAGAAATTCCATTATGGTCGTTATATTATTCTGGTGATTATGGGGTCTTGTTTGATGAAATCTGATGACAGGGGGTTTAGAAATTGCCTGCGGGCAAAACGTTATTCTGGCGAAATCTAATTAATTAATTAAAGGTTAATTAATTAAATTAGGATTAAAATTGAGATTGACGAATGCTGATTAGATACTACCTTGAGATTTGAGGAATTGTGAGCTATGTTGAGATATTGAGGTTTAGTTAGTTGTGAGGCTCATAGATTGAGTATGATCCTTATGGATCCCTTTGGGTCTAGGTGTGACCCCTTTGATGAATAGAGGTTGATATATCTCTTTATGCCTTTTTATAGGCCGTGTTGTCCTTCCAGTGTAGAGGTGATCGTGGTTGATTTTGTACGAGGTTGAGGTAAGTCCGTAGGACTTACTTAGCTACCATCCCTATATTGGGTGTTTGCATGAGTGGTGTGTGCTTTATATGTTTGCTATGATAGCATGAGTTGTCGTTTTTATCGACCTATGTTCTATTGACTGCCCCACTGCGTGGCTGTGATAACCTTTTCCTTTCATCCCGCCGTGGAGTCTAGGAGGTTCTCTGATGTCGGGCCAGACTGGTTTACAGGAAGGGCGCAATCTACTCCCATAGGGTACACGGATTGTGTGACCGATACTCGTACAGCTGGACATTGTACTCAGAGGCGGGGATGTATCGGTCCTCGTGTCACATACTTTCATCTATCTATATATACGGTTTTTGAGTGAATGGTTATTATATAAAGATAATAAATGGGTAAATGTGTGATAGCATGCTGATGTGTTTATCTTTCATGATTGTGCTTGTGCTTATGCATTACCTCATATATGTATGGTTAGCTAACGGTTTCATACCGTGTTGTAGATGTTTACAGGTTAGGCGCTACTGGGTGATCTGGCAGGGTGACAGGCCGAGGACTCTCGTACATTAGGTGGTTGGTTTGGGGTTGTTGTGTTTCCCCTCCTGCGTGAGGATGATCTTTTGTACCTCCTATGTGAGGATGTCGTTTTATATACTCGGCTATGTTATTGTTTACTTTGGGTCGTACAATTTATACTGTTTTATGTATTTGTTTTATATCTGTCAGTGCCATGTTGTAAGGTCCGTGAACTTGTTGTCAGGCTAGGGTCAGGATCCATTGTGAGATCCTAGCCCAATGTGACATCCCGAGTCCCGCGGATTCGGGGTGTTATAGAGTTGGTATCAGAGCCCAGGTTAACAACAATGGCACTTGCTACCTGCAATGAGGTTTGATAGGTAAAATAAACAGAGCCCACATGGGATCTGACGTTTTCAAAGGTTTTGGTTTTAAGTGTGGTTTTTGGATAGAATGTACTAGAAGTCGTCACCTCTGCCATGGATCTCTGCAGCGTAGATATGTATATATATCTGTGTGTACTATGGATTATATGGATGTATTATATACATATCGATACCTATGACATATATCACTAAAAAAAAAATACTTTTGCGACGGACTTTTGCGACGGGAAAAAGGCTTTTTGTGACGGCTTCAACTTTTTGCGTCGGCGTTGCGTCTGCAAACACGCCGACGCAAACTCGTCCGTCGCAAAAGGTATTTGCGACGGTAATTACCCGCCGCTAAAGTTCTTGCGACGGCATAACGGCGGTGATAGCCGTCACGAAAAATTAGTGTCGTCGGCGATTATTTTAATATTTGCGACGGAGTTTGCAACGGTCAACCCCATCGCAAAAAACGATGACGTGTATTTTCCAAGCTACTTGCGACGGTATTTTGCCGTCGCAAATGCCGTCTCGAAAACAAATTCCAGCTTTATAATTCTTTCATGACACCACAAAACCCAACTATATAAATGTACATGTTTCTGTTGCTGGAGTGTTCTTGTTAAGACTTGTGGTCTCGAACATTACATACAACTACATAAATATCATATATGTATATATACATAGTAAATAAGTGAGAAAATATATAAGTGAATAATCATTAGATACAAGTCATACAACTATATAAATATCATTTATATAACACTTATTTCTATAATAAATGATTATAGTAAGCATGTGCAAGACACGAGTAGATGAAAATTGTTCACTTAAAAAGTTAGTCAAATTTCATTTCATTATGACAAAAAATGAATCCTTTTACAGATTTGTATAGGTGAAACGGTACACATTTCTACTTGAGTCGCCTCTGATATAGCTCAGGAGCATATAACATATTTCTTCTGTTTTCTGCATTCATCAACAAAAAATATACAAGGTAATAGTGAACCCAGGCAAGCAACGGTTATGCACACAACAGACTTCAACCTCCAGACACAACGTATACGAGTCACCACCTGGTACCGGTGAATGGTGAATCAATTATCCCTATTATTGATTCAATGGAGAATTTGGTATCTTTAATGGCTAACTTGACGATGACTTTCGGATTCATGCGTATCATCGTTTTCTTTCTTAGTGGCTAACTTGACGATGTCTTCAACGTGGATTTTCCCATCTGTTTCAAGGTTGGAAGATAGACCACAATTTGGTATCTTTAATGTAAACTTTGACAAAAGAGTATACTAAGACATAAGATCATATACCTTTATCCTTAGGAAGCTTGTGGATGAATTCTTGGATACCATCTTTGTCTAAAGTGTCCTTCAGGTAGCAGGCAGCAGAAGCCACTTCCTCGGGTGTTACTTTCCCGTCATAATCCCTGAATAACTCGATTTTAAAAACTACATCAAATAACATTCCCTCCATGATAAGTGTCAATTTTAGTCTTTGAGGTTTGTTTTAAAATATTTGTCAGTCATTAGTATTACTATTATATTCCCCCTACTCGTTTCCTTGATAAAATGCTAGAATGCCCATATACTTGATCATCAGAAACAAGTGAAGTTCATATTAGTTCCCGACTTATGTCACAACTAAGATTTTGCAATCATGTTAGGAGTTTAAGGCATCGATGAATTGAACTTAGAAAGAGTACAAATTTGTAATAAAGAACAGAGAAGGTATGAACCTGTCTAATAACCGCCAATGGTCTCCAATAGTTGCATCCACATGATCAATTTCCTTCTCAAGCTTATGAAGCA
Source organism: Fagopyrum esculentum (assembly GCA_033239045.1). NCBI lineage: Eukaryota > Viridiplantae > Streptophyta > Magnoliopsida > Caryophyllales > Polygonaceae > Fagopyrum > Fagopyrum esculentum. The sequence continues at coordinate 16,022,500 of BSUD01000001.1, read as the reverse complement.
TAGCATCCACCTGGAATAACAATAGGCAGACGGTATTAAATGTTTAAGCACAATAAGTATTAATATTGGGCAATTCAATTTGCAAAAATGAGTTGGACTTTGTTCAGTATGAACATCAATGGACAAAATTATTACCCTATTTATGAGTGATGATGAAATTTTAATCACCAACTGCAGTCTCAGTACTTTGATCAGTAATCACCTCTCTCGCAGCTCTATATGCATCCTCAGCTTCTCTTTCGCCATCTACTCCGTCCTTGTCAACTATACTGTTATGCAGTTCTATTTGGTGATGAAAACAAACATGTAAGGGTCTGTTTAAATGTCATGCATTATGAAGTAATCATGCAGTATTTGACTTTACATTATACGATGCAAGATTGGATACCAAACACACCCTATCTACAACTTCATGATATTGAATTAAGGATAGTATGCCTTCTGTTTTCTACATTTTCCTTCAGGGCAATACTAGAAATTGGAACATCAAATCAAGGGAATTATTCCTTCATTTATATATAAATTATAATTTGGTCCATACTTCCTGTATAACTTCATATGATTGGGACGACAAAAGCTTCATTATTGATTTTATGACATATAGCACAGTTGTGACTAATATTGAAAATATATGTGCTTATTTTGGCTTACCTCCTTCTTTACCAGTCTTAAGAACTCTTCCCGTTCCTTGCTCACTTACAGAAATAGTTGGACAAAAGCCAGTCAAGGTACAAATTGCAACAACAAGCAAAGCATACCTAAAAGCATTTTCTCAATAACACTATAAATATCTTGCAGATGCTGAAGCCAAAACAACCAATGCACAACTAAGCTCAGAAAGCTGGTCCCGTTTCTCTGGATGTGAGTACTTCAGGTAAGATCTTCATTTATTGTTTGTACTTTTACTTAAGCATGTAAAAACGAAAAAAAAATGTACATGTATAGTTGAGTAACTTTGTAGGTCAATTATGATAGAACTTGGTCACTAATACTTGAGTAACTTTGTAGTTAGTTTTCATGCCACCAAGGTGTAAAAATTAGATTTTTCTAGGGAAGCTAGCATATTGTAGGTCCTTTAATTGCAGAAATTAAAACACTCCACTAAAATCTTCTCCCTTTCAAGTTTCAGCCCTTTTTCTCCCTCTTTGATCGAACAAGAACACTCCTGCAACAGCTAAACCGAGAGCAGCTGATTTTCCAGCCGCCACAACTCATGCAACAACTAAACCGAGAGCAGCTGATTTTCCACGACCACGAGCAGCAAGCAGCGCAACTGTGCTATGTAGTAAATACACTGGTGAATTTAAACAAGCCTACCATATAACTCACAGTTTTAAAGTTAATAATCCCTCATAACATAAGGACCGAAATTCAACTAAAATCAGAAAAGAAAAAATTCTCCCACAAATTGTAGAAGAACTATGAACCTGCAACTTTCGTTTATTGATGTGGTTGTGCTAATTTCTCAAGAATAAGATTAGAAACTCGCCATTAGTGACCAACAGTACACAAACTAACTACAAAAATAAACATTATAGTGCTTTCTCATTTGTTGCTCCCTGGCTGCTGGCTGAATATAGTGTCGTTGCATGATATTAGCAATATTACAAATCATGAATAATTAAGCATAAAAGGTTCTTAGAGATTAATAAAAACTTAGCGTTATAGAGCAGACTAATATATATATATATATACTAGAAGAGAAAATATAGTAAGGTACTGGTATAAATCCATTGGTTAACACTGATAGTCTAGGTATGTATTTAAAGAGAATAATGTTGTTTGTGTACTGTTGAAAGCTGAACATAATCTACTATTAATCGATACCTAAACCCTATATGCTAGCTTCCCCGGAAAATCTAATTTTTACACTTTGGTGGCATGAAAACTAACGACAAAGTTACTCAAGTATTAGTGACCAAGTTCTATCATAATTGACCTACAATAGAGCATCAGTTGTATTACTTAGTGACCAAGTTCTATCATAACTAAAAACCAAACTTACTCACGCAACTTGTATAATTGCAGAGTCAGGAGTACAGATAGGTTGTTTTGCAATGAGTCAGCATAAAGCATTTAGATGAAAAACCCAATGCACGGGGCCCATCCACCCACCAATTTAAAGCTAACATTTTATTAGGTGGCGGCTACTACGCCGCGTTTGGTCCCCTTCCCATCTATTTGTCAAACCACAATTCTCAACAACTGGTTGGGATTCAAATTATTCAAACCATTCACCAGCCCCGTTGTTTACATCAAATTAAGATAAGAAATGCTTCATCTCAACCTAAGAAACATATTCAATCAAAATATTCATAGGATGCAAGGAGTAAACTACTTACCACACAACCTCCAATCCGCCATATGACAATTTTAGCTCAAACAAAACATGCGTTCATCTTAACTCACCATCCTTATCAATTCATTCAGTTCCGATATATACTCGATCAATCAAGCTCAACACACTTAAATTGACATTATTTCTGCATCTTTTTATGTCAATTGAAGATGATACGGTATCAAAACAGATACTAGCATATCAAAACAGAATACTAAATTGATTAGATACATCATATTTTGTCACATTTCCCCTAAATATTTGTAGGAAGCAAAGGATTGATAGAAAATCGAGAAGAAAGAAAGATATCGAGAGCAAGATGGTAAACCTGAAAGAGGAGATTGATGGAGGAAGAGAAGAGAAGATTGCAAGTGCTTGGCGGTGGTTTCCCAGGTTGACTGTGAGATATTAAAGCAAGAAAATCACGACATGTCTTATAAATTGGACCAAAGCCATAAGCAAGAACAACTAAAACTTCAATATGAATGCTCCAGTTCTTATGCCATTGTCAATGAACTTGAGAACCGAGTACAGAAGCTCGAAAGAAAGCTCAAGGAGCAATCAAATGAGTAGAGATTCAACAAAACCAGTTCAATAAGGGGACTGGCCGGAATCAAGAACAACAAAAATCACAAATAAAACAAGAAAGAGGCGAAGAAGAGACGAAGACGAGTACCTTCGATCTAGGAGCAGCAATGGTGGAAGGAGCCCTGTGGAAGAGGCGCAGAAGAGGCGTGGAAGGAGCCCTGTGGAAGAGGCGCAGAAGAGGCGTGGAAGGAGCCCTGTGGAAGAGCCTTCGATCTAGGGCTAATATCAATTTTCGGTTTTTTTATTTGAGCGCAGATCTTGGACTTTGCGACGGTAATCACGAGCCGTCGCAATGTCGTCGCAAACAGTGTTCATTGGCATCGGTATACCTTCCCGACGCAAATCACTGTCGCAAAATTAATTATTCGCGACAGTAATAATTTCGCCGTCGCAAAATAAAAGTCCATATTTATCGCCGTCGTCATGCCGTCGCAAGCATTGCTCATTGGCGTCGGTAAACCCTTCCCGACGCAAACCTCCGTCGCAAAGCTAATTATTTTTTGTAGTGTATATAGCCTTATAAGATTAGGTGCGTATATCCTACAGATGACTCAGACTAGAGTAGTATCTGTAGTGGATGAGGTAGGGGTACACCCCCTCTTCCTCCAGTGATGATAAGTCAGGGACCAGTTTTCGCTGTTGTTTCGCCTATGGCAGAGAACGAGTTTGAAGAAGCTGATCGTGTCTCCATGAGTAGATCCGAATTTCAAGAGTATATGTAGCAAGTATAAGAGGCGGTGATAGCGGGTAGACCTACACCGGATTTACCAACATCTGTGAGATCAACTGAAGCTTCTGGATCAGAGAAGAAGCAACAGATTGAATCAGTTAGTGGAGAAGCAAAGATGATGAATGGTGAACCAAGTCAGATACCAGGACAACCTAGTGATCCTTTGGCCATGAAGATGATTGGCAAGGAACTACAGTGTTTTAATTGCGTGGAAGTTGGGACACTGGCGAGCTGTGTGCCCAAAGGCGGCCATCATATGCTTTACAGGTTCCCTTCAAGAGTGAGATCATTCAAGGTGGACGACGAAGATCGAGTTGCCCTTCAGTTGCACAGGTTGCAAGAATGGGACAATTATGTTGCAATTGTGGCTATCCAGATCATTTGCGTTCTGAGTGCCCTTTGGCACCGATAGCTTGTTTCATTTGTGGTGAACTAGGCCATCTGGCCCTTTTCTATCAACACGGTGGTGTTTCTTCCCATCAAGAGCTTCCTCTTTCCGGTGCAGAAAGAGTGGAAGTGGAGGCTATAGTAATGACCTCAGTGATACCTGAGGAGCATGGATCTGACATTAAGTGATGATATGTAGTGGAGCTACGAGTGTTAGCTGTTATAGGTACCATTCTCGTTAATGGTTTACCTGGTGGAGTTTTGCTTGTTGTGAGTGCTATGCACTTCATGTCTTTCGATGCATGCGTTAATGGTTGACTTTTGGTATATAGTAGAAGGTGGATTTTCCTTTACAGGATTACCTTTTTGGGTCTGAGATACCCGTGAGATGCGTGTTTGTTCCCATATTTCAGGGACCCGTGTATGGTTGCAGACTTCTTTGTCATGTCGTAGGTGCATGAGGAAGTCATTATGTGTATGGTTTGGATGAATAGATATCATGTGGTGTTAGCTTTTAATAGTAAGACTATTATAGTCTTTACTGAGTTGAGTTAAATAGAGGTCTTCTGAGGTTAAGACCTTTGAAGAGACGGGTTTGTCATCAGGACTGTACGAGCAGCGAGCTGATAGCACAGGGATGTGACGCCTTCTAGTTTTATACCATAAAGGAGCGAGATAGTCCAACAATTGAAGGTATTCCAGTTGTTTATGAGTTTATAGACGTGTTACTGAACCGTCTAGTTGCCACCTCAGTGGAGTGTGGACATTGTTATCGAGTTGAAGTATGATACAAGATTGAATGGAAAGCCACACTATATGGTGCTTGTTGAGATATTGTACTGATAACTTGAAAAGTTTACTGAAACGGGTTTACCCTAGTGGGTTCCATGTTCCGTATTGACGACTTGACGAGTTAACTTCAAGAAGCAATTGTGTTTTTGGGATTCCTTTATGCTCAAGATATCCCTAGTCATGGATGAGAGAGCAGCATGTGTATGAGATAGCATCCCATACCCGTTATGGACACTACGAGTTTGTAGTAATGTCATTTGGGTTGACGAATGTTTTAGTAGTTTTTATGGAGTTGATGAATAGTATCTTCATCGACTTCCTTGATTAGTTGGTGGTGGACTCCATGGATGACATGTCGGTATACTCTCATAGCAGAGAATAGTAGACCGATCGTCTGAGGACCGTTCTACAGATTTCGAGAGATAGAGAGTTGTATGCTACGCTCTCTAAGTGTAAGTTGAGATGTCAGTGGTAGCCTTTTTAGGCCATGTTGTCTCCGTCAGTGGGATCACGGTTGACCAGGCGATAATTTAGTATGTTGTACCATGGGAGATACTGATGAACATTAAGGAATACGTAGTTTTCTCGGCTCATCCGATTGCTATCAATGCTTTGAGGAAGGATTTTATAGTTATTATGTATTCATTTGCGAGTCTTTTGAGAAGACCACCATAACTACATGATGAAAGCAGTGTGTCTAAGTTCTGAAGAGTTGAGGAGGCATTTGACCTCTACTTCCATTCCGTTGTAGTTAGAAGATTTTTGGGATCCCGTGATTTGCGGTGATACATCCCTGCTAAGTTTGAGATGTGTATTACTACAAAGGAGTAGGGTTATTGATATGTGTGTTTACAGCTGAGAACGTATGATGAGAACTACTCGACTCATGATTTAGAGTTAGTAGTGGTAGTTCAAGCCTTTAAATTTTGAAGACCGTACCGGTGTGATCTTCATGTCAGATTTCTATAGATTATAGAAATCTGAAGTATATTTTATGCAACAAGGGTTGAATAACCGCCAGTATTAAGAGTTTAAGTTGATCAAGACTTTGACTTGAAGATTTCATATCATTCAGAGAAGTTGAATGTTGTCGCCGATAACTTGAATGAAAAGACGCTCCAAGAGAAGATGATTGTGAGACTGATAGTTCAGCCTCAGCTTCAGAGAGATCTAGCTTGGCTAGAGTTGGACAATCAGTTCCTTGATGAGGATAACCAGTTATACCTCTGAGGTTCTACCTGGTCTGTTGGATGAGGTCTAACAGAATCAGGAGACCTACCCGGCCTTGACAAGGTTTAGAGAAAGAATTTCTCGTACTGAGGCACCATAGTTCTCCATAGGAGTAGATGGACTGATGAAGAGTCATGACCGCTTTTGTGTTCCTGCTGATGCAGATGGAGACAGAATATTACGTATACCCATTGTACGCCTTATTCAGTACATTCAGGTACGAGTAAGATGTACCACGAGATGAGACGATTATATTGTATGAAGCCGATATAACCAGATTTGTGATATAGTGTGTGACATGTCAACAGGTCCACACAGAGTATTTCCGATCTAGAGATAAGCCCCCACCCACTACCAATGCAGTAGTAGAATTTGGGAGGACATCTTTATGGACTTTGTTATGGGATTGTGACCCTGTAGAAGATTGATATTATTTGGATTGTTGGTAACAGATTAATGAAACCGGCACGTTTCATTTCTATCAGAAGGACATGACTAGTGAATGAATTGGTTGAGGAGTACACTAGACAAATAGTGAGACTCCATGGTATACCGAGAACGATCATTTCTGATCGAGATAGATGTTTTTACTTTGAGATTGTGGGCAGCAGATTCAGACTGCTTTGGGGACAAGTATGTACCTCATGACTACACTTCACCCCCTGACAAATGCTTAGTTAGAGAGGATCATCTAGATCTTAAAGATCTATTATAAGTTGTAAGTTGAATGGGAAACGTGGAGGGTTATATTACCTTCCATTAATGAGTTTATTATATAACAATGAAGGACGTGCATCTTTTTGGGATGACCCTATGAGTCAATATATAGACATAGATGTCGTATATCCTTATACTAGAAGTGATCTAGCAGTAGAGTGGAATAACACCTGACCAGACTCAGGATTTTATAGTTCAAGTAACGTTGATTGAAGGAAGAATGTTGGATGTACAAAGTCACCAGATATTATATGTAGACAAGAGGCGTTAATCTCTAAAGTTCAAGCAAAAGTTCATGTCCGGCTGGAGGTATCTCAGCTGTGAGACGTTAGTTGTGTATTATGGAAAGGGGAACTGAGTTTCCACTATGGTTTATTTGAGATCGATCAGTACGGAGAAGGTAGCATGATGTTTAGCTTTGCCTCTGAGATTAGAGGATATCCACCCAGTGTTTCATATGTCTCAACTGAGGAGTATATACCAGACTCGAGACACCTTGTGAGTTATGATAATTTGATGGTTGAGTCCAACCACACTTTTGTTGAGCATTCGATTACTTTCTTGGAATGAGATATGAAACGCTTGCATTCGAAAGACATTCCCATATTGAGGATATGATGGTTGAGATAAAGACCTGAAGAGGCTATGTGAGAGACTGAGGATAGTGTCTTGAGGAACTATCCAGAGTATATGTTGGGACAGACCCATTTGTGGGAGCACGAGTAGATCTTAGTGCTGTTTTGATGAATGTTGTGCTTATGTGCTTATATGCCTTGATATGTTATTCCATGCTAGTTGTGATGTGATTTATGATCTTAGTAGATCTTGATGTGCTAGCGTGATGTATGTTATAGCTGAAGATGATTACTTCCTCCACGCTACCCGAGTATGATTATATTTATAGCTGGAGATGGTTCTTTCCTTCATGCTATTTGAGTGTGATTAGGATTCAGCTGGAGAAGGTTCTTTCCTCCATGCTACCTTGATGGACATAGTTTTAGTGGAGATGTGATTCCTCCATACGATATATATGATTATGGTTTGCTAGAGACGTATTTCCTCTATGCTTGTGATATGTTTGGGCTAGAGATGTGCTTCCTCTATGCCTTGTAATGTGGTATGGCGAGAGACGTGATTCCTCTACGCCTTTGGGTAGCGTTATGACCCTGTTTTCTGGAGTTGATGATTCCTCCATGGGTGACATTGAGGTTATAGATTGTTATAGGTTGTGATCTTTGGAACGAAGATGTGATACCTCCGATAGAAAGAGTGAGAGTTATACCTCGGCGTATGGGTCCGAGAGAATTTGGGAATTGTTTAAGTTTCGGGACGAAACTTTTTTTTAGGGGTGTGTGATGTAATAGCTAGGATTTCCGAATTCTAATTAATGTTGATTAACTTAATCGTTGATAGTAATTGACATATAACTTGCGAAGATTTCCCAAGTGATGAGTATGAGTCCCACCATTATGTTCCTCGCGTAATTTTGGACGTTTGGGGAAATTTTTACTTTTTCCCCCGGGTAATTATTTTTACCCTCCGGTGTTATTTGGAGCATTTGGGAGCTCGAATTAATAAAAATGCAATTGAGAGAAATGATCAGGACATCGGATATGTCTTAGATATGAAATAACATGGAGAGGCAAAACGGCCAAAAGAGTCGCTATTTCGTTTCTTAACGGCTAAGAAAGACGGCTTAGGAATACACGTTTTCCGAGGCAGTTGTGTAATAATTATCCCTACAATATTCTAGATTTAATGTTCCAATCTCGAGAAGTTTGGAGAAAGAGGTTCGACCCGCCTTTGGATCGGTTAAAGGATAATTATCGACTTTACTAAAGGATAATTATCATCTTCACTATAAATAGCGGAAAATCCTTTATTAATTCATTTCCTTTCACGTTTTCTCGCAAAAGCTCTGATTTCTCTCAACCTTCAAACTCAGATCTACTCTCCGTTTCTAATCCGATTTCAATTCCGTTTGAGTTTCTGGATTCCTCTCTTCATTCTCTTCATAACGGTACCGAGTTTCTGCATTTCCGAGTATATGGAGGGCTGGTCGAGCATATATGTCACCAGGACGGTTCCGTCGCTCAGATTCCGATGAATTTGATGTTGTCCATGCGTAGCCTGCGTCGTTGTGATTCCGAATCTTCTTTCAGATCGTCAATCCGGTTAGTAACGAATAAGTTATGAATTTATTCGCTTTCCGTACTGCGATTTGGCCTAAATTGACTTTAGGCTTGTCAAATAGGACAATTAGAAATTCCATTATGGTCGTTATATTATTCTGGTGATTATGGGTTCTTGTTTGATGAAATCTGATGACAGGGGGTTTAGAAATTGCCTGCGGGCAAAACGTTATTCTGGCGAAATCTAATTAATTAATTAAATGTTAATTAATTAAATTAGGATTAAAATTGAGATTGAGGAATGTTGATTAGATACTACCTTGAGATTTGAGGAATTGTGAGCTATGTTGAGATATTGAGGTTTAGTTAGTTGTGAGGCTCATAGATTGAGTATGATCCTTATGGATCCCTTTGGGTCTAGGTGTGACCCCTTTGATGAATAGAGGTTGATATATCTCTTTATGCCTTTTTATAGGCCGTGTTGTCCTTCCAGTGTAGAGGTGATCGTGGTTGATTTTGTACGAGGTTGAGGTAAGTCCGTACGACTTACTTAGCTACCATCCCTATATTGGGTGTTTGCATGAGTGGTGTGTGCTTTATATGTTTGCTATGATAGCATGAGTTGTCGTTTTTATCGACCTATGTTCTATTGACTGCCCCACTGCGTGGCTGTGATAACCTTTTCCTTTCATCCTGCCGTGGAGTCTGGGAGGTTCTCTGATGTCGGGCCAGACTGGTTTACAGGAAGGGCGCAATCCACTCCCATAGGGTACACGGATTGTGTGACCGATACTCGTGCAGCTGGACATTGTACTCAGAGGCGGGGATGTATCGGTCCTCGTGTCACATACTTTCATCTATCTATATATATACGGTTTTTGAGTGAATGGTTATTATATAAAGATAATAAATGGGTAAATGTGTGATAGCATGCTGATGTGTTTATCTTTCATGATTGTGCTTGTGCTTATGCATTACCTCATATATGTATGGTTAGCTAACGGTTTCATACCGTGTTGTAGATGTTTACAGGTTAGGCGCTACTGGGTGATCTGGCAGAGTGACAGGCCGAGGACTCTCGTACATTAGGTGGTTGGTTTGGGGTTGTTGTGTTTCCCCTCCTGCGTGAGGATGATCTTTTGTACCTCCTATGTGAGGATGTCGTTTTATATACTCGGCTATGTTGTTGTTTACTTTGGGTCGTACAGTTTATACTGTTTTATGTATTTGTTTTATATCTGTCAGTGCCATGTTGTAAGGTCCAGTGAACTTGTTGTCAGGCTAGGGTCAGGATCCGTTGTGAGATCCTAGCCCAATGTGACATCCCGAGTCCCGCGGATTCGGGGTGTTACAAGTTACGGTAAGAAATGAGAACAAATTTAGACCACACGATTTATTTCATTGGACGGATATGATTTGTCTATATAATAAGGTAATAATTAATGATATATTCACCGGTTACACATAAGTTAAGTAATATATTTACTTTCTTAATTTACTAGATCCAATTACACTAAAAATTGCCGGTGAATGTTTTATTGGCGATTTATTCCTGAAATTTACGAAAGTACTAATCACTACTTTTATGCACGAATGAACCGAAACGTATAATATACGAATTTGTAGCAATAAAACTTACAAGCACGACTCAGTTACTCTAACACGCACTCAATATGCACGAATGAATCGATACTCATGTGCACGATTATATTCCTATAAGAACATGCACGAATAACAATAAAATTTACATACACTACTCGTACTCGGTATATACAATTACTCTAACAAAATCACTACTAAACACGAATCAACCAAAACGTGCAATATATTAAAATAAACATACAATTGCACTGATAGTGCACGTATAGAATATAAGTGCATACAAATTATAAAAGCACAAGTAGTGATTTGCACGAGTATTACCACTATGGTACTTGTCCATAAAATGATTTACATATAAATGCATGGTAGTGTCCATGATTTGCACGAGTATTACCATCATGCTAGTATACACAAGAGTGATTTGTGCATCATAATTAGTATAACGCGTGCACGAGTAAGTATACACTTGTTCGTTGAAGTTGATATGTTGTCGCCGATGTAATTTCTTAAACGATGAAAATTAACATTCGTGTACATCATAATTAACATAGCACGTTAATAGTTTTCATATTAGTGAAATATTGTATTTAAGTATATAATGTTACCATAAGCACGACTATGATAATAAATTGCCTCTAAACGATTACCTTATATAACCGATCAATCTTAACCCTCCGTGCTTTAATTTGACGATCCATAAATGTTCTTATTTCTTACTGTAACACATGTTCTTACCGGAACCTAACCCTATATATATATATATATATATATATATATATATATATATATATATATATATATATATATATATATATATATATATATATAAAGATTTTAGTTCAAGTGAGGAGAGAGCTTGCAGATAGGAATTAAGAGGGTTGTAAGCCATTGGATGAATTTAAATCAAGGGTTCTCACACGCACATCATTAATGGCATTTTTGTAAATTGACTTAAAATCTGAAAAAAATACTCTTACGTTCAAAATAGTCATCGGTGTTCATACTTTTACATGTCATTGGTCATGTTTTTATACATCGGTGTTCATAGTATTTTTATTCGTCAAAGTGTCATTTCCATTTATTCTTTTGTGTTCATTTTATAATGCAAAGATGTTCATTTACAATATATAACCACAAAAATAAAAAAACTCATCACAAAATTTTAAAAGATGATCATAATATGTTATGTATGTGTCAAAGTTATAGATAAGTCATCGGTGTTCGTACTTTTATATGTCATTGTTCATATTTTTATTCGTCAGTGTTCATACTGTTTATGTCATTGTTCTTGTAAATATTATAAACTATTTTTCTATAAGACATTTTGCCGAACAGTTTGCGTGCACACTAAAATAAGCATATTAATTATTCAATTGGAGTTATTAGACCAACTCAACATATGTATATACATGTATTTTCTCAATCAAACTTATCAAACACAAAATGATTCAAACAAATTTGATTTTGAACACAAACATCAATCATAATGAAGCCTAAACCTTAAGAATAGAAATCTAAACAGTGAGAGTAGAAATTCGAAGAAACAAAACCTGAATCATCTTGTATTCTCTTTGATTCACAATTTTTTATGTAATCGATCTCTGAATATTATAAAAACGATTTTAAAGAAAAGTATAATTTTCAAAAAAAATGAAAATCATATTATAAACACCATAACTGTAAAAAAAATGAATACATACTTGTAAAAAAAATGAACATCATATTTTATTGACACGATTTGAAAGAATATTATAATTTTCAAAAATAAATCCAAAAAAATATTTTAAAATAAAATACAAAAATGAACAATTAATGTTAAAAAATGAACACTTAGTGTTGGGAAGAAATGAACATTTATTGATAAAATATGAACAATGACTCTTTTAAAAATGAACACACACTTATAAAAATATGAACACAAATTTTTATTTACAAAAAAAAAAGGTGATGCGGAATGCCACATGTCACCACCCCGGCTCTCCTCATTCCTATCTGCAAGGGTCCTCCTCACCGGAACCGGACCATATATATATATATATATATATATATATATATATATATATATATATATATACACAAAAAGAGATTGGAAGAATGGTTATAGATAAATCAAGATAGTGAATTAGAAAAGAGGGTGAATGTCAAGTTAAATAAAAAATCAAAAGCAACTTACAAACATTGTAGCAAGTAAGAAAATGAACTTAGTACTTTAGTATACAATTCTTGTCATTAGAAGTTAGCATAAATATAACATAACATATTAGTTTTTCAAATTTTAAACCTAAGTAAGGGAAAATTGGTTTCCTCTATAGTTTTGAGTCAAAATTAGGGTACAATGTTGAGATCCTCAAGAGAATCGAGAAGAAGGTGGTGGATGAATAAAAGTCAAAACAATCATTATGAACAATGAGAATAGGGAAAAAGATCGATGAGTGTTAATTAGGAGTTGTAGGGTCTACAATTCTACCAAAATAAAGGGGAAATATAAAAGAACAATTAAGCGAGTCCTAGGTTCAAATTTCGTTCTCATAAGTTATTCAGAGAAAATTTTTGAATGGAATAGGCTCATATCTTTGAGAAATGTGCGACCTGTAACGTCCCAAAAATGGGAATGCTAGAACGCTGGAAATCCGGAAAACAATTCCTTCAAGCTTTTAAAAGATTTGACAAAGAAATACATTCCTATAAAGGTAAAGGTTAAGGTAGAGAAACCAACCGTCTTTTCACGAAATCAAACATAAAGATTCAAAAACATACCGTTGTAATATCCGGAATTTTTTTTCCCTTTCAATCAATTCCAAGTCAAACCGGATTTCAATCCGTTGACCTTTTCATTTCACATAACTTCAGGTTTCGTCACAAATTCCATCATTTTATGCGAGACCTTTCTCTCACATAAAATGATAGAAAAATAACGCTAAACCCTAAATTGCAACCACAAGTTCATATCCTAGACGAGATCATGACGAGACCATGACGAAGCCAGCCGACGAGTTTTGACAAGGCCAAGACGAGGCCATGACAACGTCACCGACAAGCTTAAGACAAAGCCAAGACAAACTTTTGAAAAGGCTTAGAAATCAATCTTTCAGCCCACTCAATTCCTCACTGCTTCAGCCTACCACACCAGCCCAATACTCCCCTTACCTCCGCCAGCAGCCCAACACTCCCCTTACCTCCGCCAGCCAGCCCAGGAAAATCCAGCCTTGTGTATCCCTCTCTTCAGCCGTGCAGCCCATTACTCAACAACCCAACAGGGAGATGCAACAATGAACGTTACAGATCTCCTTCCTCAACAACCCTTGAAATCACGCAACAACCTTCATGTTGGGAGTCCATATTCACGCTCGGATGATGTTACAGATCTCCTCGTTTAGGCGCAGCAGTGGTCCGGTGTCCTCCTTCTGCCCATGCGACAAGATCCTCTCTGCACGCTTAGCATCTGTTGATAGCATGAATTATAGTCTATATTTTGGGGTTTGTTTGGACGTTTTATCTTTCATAATCTGCATGTTTGTATGTACATTATGTGATTTTACTACCATTTCATCTACCTTTGCGAGAATCGAGGTCTACACCTAGTTTTGTTGTAATTGCAAGTAATATGGTACGTTTTGCATCGAAAAGGAACAAAAGGAGTCATGAGTCATTTGGAGCTATATCCAGGGAGCATAGCCATGGATTAAAGATTTACTTTGGACCAGTTTTGAGAGATTTCCCATTCAGTTGAGACTCACCTCGGTTGACCAGAGATTCACCTCGACCGAGGTGATCTAGAGAGGCCGACTCGACCGAGGCGAACACCTAGGACGCGGCGAGAATATTTTATTCTTGGCTGAGATCTTTTAAATTTGGAAAGTGATCTTATATTTTTGGGCTTGGCTCCTGGAAGGAAGGAGATATGCAGATTATATATTTTACCTATTTTTATGGGAAAATATCTGTCTAAGATTTATTATCTTTGGAGGGTTATTTTCCTATAAAAAGGGTCGGATTTTCCACAATTCGAAGACCCGCTATCATCTCGAAAATCCGCTTACAGTTGGAAATCACGCAGCAGCAGCAACCTACTCCAAGTTGGGAGATTTGAAGAACCTTTTTGAAGGTTGAAGGAAGATTGAAGTCCATAGCTTTTATAGCTTTATTGAAGGGTTTTGTAAGATTGTCTTCAATTCCCTCAATTGTTGTCTTGTCTTTTTGGATTATTATCCAAGGAACGCTTTGTTGTGATATTTGATTCAGTTATTGAAGTCTTTTCATTAAATTCTTCTTTGTTCAAATATTCACCTTCTTTCCATATATTTAATACTTTCATTATGATGATGAGTGGCTAATTTCCTTGTGTGATTCTAGGGTGATTGGCTGAAGGTTGTGGGAAAAAACAATGATAGAATAATCTTAGATTCCAGTAGGATCCTGAAAGTTTGAGTCTTTAACCTTAACCCTAAGCATCTCGTTCAGTCGATGAACATCTCGGCCGGGGTGGAATTCTTCTGACCGAGGTGACTTATCTGATCCTAAACTCAGAGTTAAGTGTTAGAGTTTGCTAAATCCTATTCTTATTACACCTTCCTGGTTCAAAGCAAGCTTAGGATGAGACTTACCCGGTAATTCCTTAGTTTGTGTATTGACGATCATAAGTGTAGGTAATAAAGGTTTATCCTTTATTGGGGTTTGAGTGTGCTTCCGTCCCATCTTTGTGAGTTAGCCTGAGACTTACCCGGTAAAGGTTGATTCTATTCCCTTAGATGGTATGTTAGTTTGAGGTTATAGTTCTTTATCTTGATTCCTTGAGACTTACCCGGTGATAGGAGTTACGATTTAGGGTTAGTATGTAGTGAGACTTACCCGGTAATCTACTCCACTTTAGAAACACCTTCCCCACGCAAAAATCTCAGCTTTGTCCGCTTATCTATAGATCTTGAGTTGGAACCACAACTAGACGCTTTAATCTCTAGAATTGCATGTTTGCTTTATTGACTTCTTATTCATCTTTGATTGTGTTAATCGCTCTTGTGGTTAGAATTGACGTAGCATACCGTGTCGACTTTGTTTCACCGAGTCCCTGTGATCGACCCCTGGAATTTTCTTGCTTTTACTACGATTGACCCGTACACTGCGGGTTCGCATCCTTGTTTTAAGCTTAAGTCTAGGGTTATAAATTTAAAGCTTGCACACACCGTTTGGAGCGAACAAGTTTTTGGCGCCGTTGCCAGGGACTTGGTCTAGACCGAGCCGGTACGGTTTGCTCTTGGGGCGCTTGCCCCGTTTCATCTAACCACTCTACTTGAGTGACTTTTGCAGGTTCTTTCTTAGGTATATGCGAAGAACCCGCGCTGGGAAGGAAATCGTTCCTTACGATCCCGAACCAGAAAAGACTTACAAGCGACGCTTAAGAGAAGCGAAGATGGCCCAACAAGACGATCGCGATCTTGCAGCCCAATTAAAAGAGGCGCTAGAGCTGCTACGCCTCAGCAAGGAAGAACTCAGGCAAGAGAAAGAAGAGAATCGCACCAAGACTGCAGCAATCGAAGCTGAGATTGCAGTCATCCGAGACCAGATTCTACTTCGACCGAGGGAGGATCCTCTTGTTGATCCTCGACCGATGCAGGATCCAGTAGTTGATCCTCGACCGAGGTAGATTCCAGTACCCAACGCCCCGGCCGAGGTACCTCCACCTCGGATACTAGTCCGAGATGTTCTTCTTGCAAGAATCCCACAAACCCTAGGTCAAAGGATGAACCCTAATCAACAGCTGAGGCGTCCAGGGGTGAACCTAGGAGATCCAGCGGATCATGACTACGAACTTCGACCGCAAGTTCTAGCCATGATTCGCCAATGCCAATTCGGAGGGCTAGAGAAGGAGTCGCCGCATCAACATCTTCAAAATTACGAGATCTTGATGGAAACCTTGCGACCTCCCAGAATTGAGAATAACAACTACAAGCTAAGACCTTTTTACTTTTCTTTAAAAGATAGAGCTCTTACTTGGTATCAATCTCTTCCTCCAGGAAAAATTAGCACATGGGAGGAGATGACTACGGAATTCTTGACCAAATTCTTTCCACCCTCAAAGACCGCTGAAATGAGGGGGAAGATCAATGCTTTCATCATGAAGGACAAGGAGAGCTTGTCCAAATCTTGGGAGCGGTTCAAGGATATCCTTTTGGATTGCCCACATCATGGGATTCCAAAGATCGAGTTGTTGGAGATCTACTTCAAAGGGCTGGACGGAAGCACCCAGTTCAATCTCCAACTACTCTCCGCCGGTACCTTCATGGACATGGCGATTGATGAGGCTTGGGACTTCATTGAGAAGCAAGCCTTGCACATGGAGAAATATACCCACCAAGGAGCTGAAGGTGGAGTTAAAAGAGTCAACTTTCAAGAGACTCAATCCAACAATAATCAACTCACGTCGTTGAAGAATGACGTGAAGCAATTGAAGGAGCTCTTGATGGCTCAAACTAAGAAGGAAGAGCAAGGGCAAAGGAACAACAACAACAACGGGTACCGTAACAACAATAACGGTTCCCGAAACAACAACTACAACAACAACAATAGAGGATCCAATAGCAACAACTGGAGGGCGAATAACCAAAACTACGGTAACAATCCTTCGAACTCCAACTCTAATGATTCCTCTAACCCTTTCCTATCCCCCCCTTCTTCTTCTTCTACTCCATTGAAAAGCCAAGGGCAAGGATCAAGTTCGTCTCAGCCAGAAAAGAAAGACGCAGTTCTGGAGGCAATCTTGATCAAGCTTAGCGCTATGGAGAATTCTATGACTTCATTTTCGAGGGCCCAAAAGTCCTTCGAACAACAACTTGCTAATAGGGCGAATGAAGCGCCAAGAGATCCAGGGAAGCTTCCAGCAAAGACGGAAGCTAACCCTAAGGGCCAGTGCATGGCCATAACGACGAGGAGTGGACTCAAAACTGCAGATCCAGTACCTCGCTCGACGTAGACCACCTCGGTCCAGATCCAGTCGAAGAACACCTCGACCGAGATGCCAACCGAGGCGGAGCAACAAAAAGCAGGAGGAACGACAGAAACTTATGTTCCACCTCCTACATATAAGCCACCACTTCCATTCCCTCAGTCCAGAGCCAAAGCACATCTAGACAAGCACTTTGGTAAGTTCCTTGACTTGATGAATAAGCTACATATTAACATTCCTTTCCTTGATGCTATTTTAGGTATGCCCGCCTATGGGAAGTTCTTAAAAGAGATCTTATCAAGGAAGAGGAAGCTGGAGGATGTTGGTGAAGTTAGGATGACATCTAAATCTTCGGAGCTTATCAAAATCATGAAGGAAAAGATGCCACCTAAGTTGAGAGATCCCGGCTCATTTTGCATTCCCATTCAAGTTGGGGATGTCACTTATGAAGCCCTTTGTGATCTAGGAACCAGCGTGAGCATCATCCCGCTAGAGCTATGCACGAAGATCGGTCTTGGAGAGCCCAAGCCGGTCAAGATTCGACTCTACATGGCGGATCGCTCCATTACCCATCCCGTGGGCATTTTGGAAGACGTTCCGGTCAAGTTGGGTAACTTCTATCTACCTATAGATTTTGTCGTACTTGACATTCCCGCAGATTATCCTGTTCCTATTATTCTCGGGAGGCCATTTCTAGCAACTTCGGGTTGCAATGTGGATTGCAAGAACGCCAAGTTGAAATTCAACGTTGGTAGCGATGAGGTAGAGTTCACACTACTTGCAGCCATGAAAGGGGAGCAACTAACTGATGATATCTTCAACATCTACGATGAAGAAGAATCAAGAGAATTGGTGAGCTCTATCTTTATTAACGATCCACTCGAACGAGTTATTAGTTTCAGTTTAATGGAGGAAGGTATAGATGCTTCTTGTGATGCAGATATACGGAGCTTGAAGGCACTGGAAGAGGATCCAGGAGCTACAACTGAGAAGCTAATCCAGGAGACGAAGATCTCCAGTCTCGGATCCAGTAGCAGTACCTCGACCGAGGCACTTTCTGGACTGAGCAAGGCGACCGAAGAACATCTCGGTCAACGCCTATGCGCCTCGACCGAGGTCGACGGCAAGACGATGTCAACTGAGATTGCTGAGAATAACAATTTTCTTACTCCCTTCTCTGACATTCACCCACTGTTGATGGAGCACTCCATCCACAAACTTTCTGATAATAAAGGTCCTTGGTATGCTGATATTGTGAATTATCTTGTTTGCCAGGAAATACCACCCGGATTGACGTACTCTCAAAAGAAGAGATTCTTCAAGGAAGTACGACATTATTATTGGGATGAGCCGCTGCTATTTAAGCGCGGACCGGATGGGATGCTTCGAAGGTGCATTCCGGAGGATGAAGTTAATAGCGTCATAAGGCATTGTCATTCACTTCCTTGTGGAGGACATGCTAGCACCGATAAAACATGCGCTAAGGTATTGCGTTCCGGTTTCTTTTGGCCTACATTATTTAAGGATGTGCAATCTTTTGTTGTCTCTTGTGATGCATGCCAAAGAACAGGGAACTTATCAAGAAGGAACGAGATGACACTTAATAACATCCAAGAAGTGGAGATCTTCGATGTATGGGGGATTGACTTCATGGGACCTTTCCCATCCTCCGGAGGAAACCTCTACATTCTCCTTGCAGTTGATTACGTCTCTAGATGGGTTGAAGCCATTGCTTCTCCCACTAATGACGCCAAGGTGGTTGTGAAGTTCTTGAATAGAACTATCTTTCCACGATTTGGAACTCCACGCATCATCATTAGCGATGGAGGAACGCATTTCATCAACCGGAAGTTTAAAGCACTTCTATCGAAGTATGGGTAACCCACAAGGTATCAACCGCTTATCACCCTCAAACTAGTGGACAGGTCGAGATCTCGAATAGAGAAATCAAGGCAATTTTGGAAAAGACCGTCTCTAGAACAAGGAAGGATTGGTCCATGAAGTTGGACGATGCTCTTTGGGCGTACAGGACCGCATTCAAGACTCCCATAGGTACCACCCCTTATAATTTGGTATATGGGAAGTCTTGTCATTTGCCCGTTGAATTGGAGCACAAGGCGTATTGGGCTATCAAATGGTTGAACTTTGACATCAAGGAGGCTGGTGAGAAGCGATTATTGGAACTTAACGAGCTGGAAGAGCTGCGTTTGAACGCTTATAAGAATGCCAAAATCTACAAGGAAAGAACGAAGAGATGGCATGACAAGCATATCGTTCCAAAGGAGCTTAACGAAGGAGATTTAGTTCTACTCTTCAACTCCCGCCTCCGTCTTTTTCCAGGTAAGTTGAAATCTAGATGGACCGGACCTTATGTTGTGAAACATGTTTTCCCTCACGGTGCAGTTGAGATATGGGGCGAAACTAGCGGAAGCTTCAAGGTCAACGGTCATAGACTTAAGAAATATCAGCCGGAAACGCCGGTTGAGGAGGTTGCACCGATATACCTCCTTTGAGACGCATCATGGTCCAGCTAGCGACCTTAAATCAAGCGCTTCTTGGGAGGCAACCCAAGGTATTGCTTTCTTTTTCCCGTTTTCTAGTCTAGCTTAGATAGTTTTTGTTTTTGCTTTGCTTTGCTTTGTTTTTGGCATTCTGGACAGACAACAGGGAATATCTAAGGAGGAGCACAACTGGAAGGACAGAAGTTCGAGATTCTGAGAAGACAGAAGCACCTCGGTTACTGTCAGAGCACCTCGACCGAGTTGATTCTTGAGCAACCGAGGCGACTAGGGTTTCTGCAGAACCACCTCGGTCCGTACCACCTCGGTCCAGTCGAGACCATCTCGACCGAGGTGACAGCAGATCCAGTAACAGTATAAAAAGGGAAAAAAATTACTTTTCACTTTTTTTTATCCTCCTCGACCGCGGCGAACGATACACCTCGCTTCCTTCGTTTCTCGCTCGTTTTCGAAGATTTCCGCTTCCAAACTGCAATTAAAGGGTAGAGGAATCGATTGCAACAACAAATCTGCAAGAAATTCGAGTGAATCGGCCGGAACGAGGTAAAAACGATCGAAACCCTAACTCGCTCGTTTACTTCAATTTGGGCTTTGGTTGCCCCTGAATCTGTTGAGGAAAAGCTTAAGTACCCCTTAGGAAGCATCGGTAGTGATTTGTGGGGGAAAAGAACTGAATTTCTGAGAGTGGAATCGCGACTGTCTTCGCCTCGGTCCAGTCGACCTGCACCTCGGTCGAGGTGATTCTTGGAGTTTGTCAGTCGACCGAGGTAGTCTGACAGTGTTGATTGAAGATGAGTTCTGACAGGTTGTTAGCCCTTAGAGATAGATCCTCTCATTCCCCTTCTTCTTCCTCATCCCGACCTTCTATCCCGGTGATCCACGAGAGACACCAGGTAGATTATGAGCGCATTGCTAGCCGTCCAGTGATCGCACCTAGATTTCTGGACATTTCTGCTTTTGACTGTCTCCACGTTGATGGAGAGCTTAAGAGGATGATCACCACCGTCGGGCTGGATCAGTTTACTGAGATCCGAGCCCCAGCTTACTTAGAGCCGACCCTTGAGTTTGTCAGCTCCTTCACTTACCTCCCCACAGAGAGGGCTGTGAAGTACCGGTTGATGAACCGGAACTACTTAGTACCTCTAGACCACTGGAGAGACATCTTTGGCTTCCCTACCCCCACTGTTGTAGACTTCCCGACCCGAGCCGTAGCTAGAGAGTTCTGGGGTCAGATTGCTCATGTTGTGGAGCATGCAGATAGGTGGCGCCCTGGTGATTCCAGGGAGAAGCTTATCTTCCATCTTGCTTTTCGATTAGCCCACAAGATCTTCAGCGAGACGCTTCTGGCGCGTACTAAGACGCCCCAGAAGGTCCGACAGGGGGAGCTCTTTGCTTTATACTGCATGGTTACAGGTGGATACCCCAACTTTGGATTGATGCTGGCAGAGGATCTGCACAGGATCAAGGCCAAAGGGAAGGGAGATATATGTTGTGGTGGGATAGTGACCCATATCGCTAGGTATCAGGATATGGATCTGAGTAGGTGTACTATGGTGGCGGCTGCCAAGCCACTCGGACTACAGGAGATGATCACACGGAGGATTCTAGTTCCCCGTGGTTTGACTACACCCTACGTCGCTATGCCATGGGAGCTGACTACACCTCAGGGCATCAGGTGGTCTGCACAGTTCTCAGTCTTTGATCCACATTATTGGCAGACCGTTTGGGCTCCACTGATGGAGGATTACAGAGAGGCAGCAGCTGCCCCTGCTGCAGAGGAGGAGGAGGCTGAGGACGACGACGACGATGAGGATACAATAAATGAGAGAGGAGGTGGCGTCCCGATGGACACAGGGACAGATACAGCTGGGACGAGCGCGCCACCCATCATAGATTTGGATGACGAGGAGGACACTGAGCCGGCACCAGCTGAGACTTCTCCAGTCAGACCTGCTAGACGCAGGAGGCGTGGAGTGAGGGATAGAGCTGCTCACCGACGGATCGATGACCTGACAGATCAGGTTATCGACTCATATGCTGCATTATCGCTGGATATCCGCGAGATGCAGGAGCGGTAGCATCATCAGCACATCATGGCTCAGCTGCAGTTCGAGCGTATCATGAGCCATCCTTACGATCCTACTCAGTATCCCTACATGCCACCACCACCACCAGATCGAGACTACTGAGGAGCTGCAGGACTTTATTATTATATTTTTATGCAGTTCGGCTTTTATCCGGTGAGTACTCTCATGTTAGACTTTTACTATACCCACTGGGACAGTGTGTCTCAAGTATGGGGTGTTTGTATTATTTGACTACCTTTGATGTACTTGATTACTTTGATGTATTATATTTATCGGATATTTTCGTATTTATGCTTCATTGCCTTTATATGATTATCTGATATTACGTGCATACCTACAGGTTATTTGATTGAGAAAAACGTCGAAACCGAAAAAAAAATGGTTTTAAAAAAAAAAATTTTGACCTCGACCGGGGAGAGTCTTGGCCAAACGAGGCATTTCACCTCGGTTGAACCAAGAACACCTCGACCGAGGTGTGTTAACTGAGAGTTTTCGAAAACGATTTTGTGCTACTTATCTGGATATGATCTCAGTGAAGATTATGTTTACTTATTGGTTTTAAATTTTTTATGTGTTTGAAAGGTTTTATAATATGTTTAAGTTGCTAAATGATTTGTTTGAAATTATTAGCATGTTTAATACTTTGTTTTTATCCAAATTATGTTGAATTTGAAGGTTGACACCGCAGGTTAAGTTCTCTCACTTTCTTCTTGGAAAGACCAAGGCAATTCATTCTCTTCTTCTTCTTCTTCTTCTTGATCATGCTTAGCCCCTCATATACATTTTGCCTCCCTTTACCTATCCGGGAATTTGGAAGCAAGCGAAGTGGTGAAAGCAAGTGAAGTTAAAGTTGAGAAGTGGCTGGAAGTGAAAGTGTTAGAAAGCAATAATAGGTTTGGGGAAGTCAATCATGAAGATGAGTAACTCGGCACCATTCACATAGCCGGGTGTTTGTGTCTTGCCAAAGTCGGATTGAGCGATATTCCTAACGGGTCATGGTATGTGCATCAAGGGTTTGATGCATCTCGAGAAATTGATGATTGCAGATTTCCTGGGCTTCGGTTATTGTGCACCTCTGTCCATGCATCCCAAAAAGTAAAGTAAAAGAGAAAAAGTGTGAGATAAGCGAAGCTTATTGGTGGAAGATGTTGCAAGTCAAAGTGAAAGTGAAGTTCATCCTTTTCCCGGATTCTAGCACCACATTACCTTACATACATCCCTACCCTACACGTTTCTTGACCTTTTCTTTTGGGAAGCCCTTGAGACCTTGAGCTTGTTGATTGACTTAGCGGTTTAAACTGGATTATACATGATTAATTTTGATAATTATGATTTATTATGCATTCTATGATTTTATGCAAAGATGAAAAACTTTCCTATATTTATAAAATGTTTTGATCATATTGAGTTTTTAATTTCAGGAAGTACTCTCTTAGAGTGATCTATGATAGTTGCACACCATAAAATGTTTTTGAAAGACTTTTTCATTGATTTTCTTGACTTATAATCCATTCTATCTTGTCTTCTATATGCGGAACTTGCTTGGGGACAAGCAAGGGCTAAGTATGGGGTATTTTGATAGCATGAATTATAGTCTATATTTTGGGGTTTGTTTGGACGTTTTATCTTTCATAATCTGCATGTTTGTATGTACATTATGTGATTTTACTACCATTTCATCTACCTTTGCGAGAATCGAGGTCTACACCTAGTTTCGTTGTAATTGCAGGTAATATGGTACGTTTTGCATCGAAAAGGAACAAAAGGAGTCATGAGTCATTTGGAGCTATATCCAGGGAGCATAGCCATAGATTAAAGATTTACTTTGGACCAGTTTTGAGAGATTTCACATTCAGTTGAGACTCACCTCGGTTGACCAGAGATTCACCTCGACCGAGGTGATCCAGAGAGGCCGACTCGACCGAGGCGAACACCTAGGACGCGGCGAGAATATTTTATTCTTGGCTGAGATCTTTTAAATTTGGAAAGTGATCTTATATTTTTGGACTTGGCTCCTGGAAGGAAGGAGATATGCAGATTATATATTTTACCTATTTTTATGGGAAAATATCTGTCTAAGATTTATTATCTTTGGAGGGTTATTTTCCTATAAAAAGGGTCGAATTTTCCACAATTCGAAGACCCGCTATCATCTCGAAAATCCGCTTACAGTTGGAAATCACGCAGTAGTAGCAGCCTACTCCAAGTTGGGAGATTTGAAGAACCTTTTTGAAGGTTGAAGGAAGATTGAAGTCCATAGATTTTATAGCTTTATTGAAGGGTTTTGTAAGATTGTCTTCAATTCCCTCAATTGTTGTCTTGTCTTTTTGGATTATTATCCAAGGAACGCTTTGTTGTGATATTTGATTCAGTTATTGAAGTCTTTTCATTAAATTCTTCTTTGTTCAAATATTCACCTTCTTCCCATATATTTAATAATTTCATTATGATGATGAGTGGCTAATTTCCTTGTGTGATTCTAGGGTGATTGGCTGAAGGTTGTGAGAAAAAACAATGATAGAATAATCTTAGATTCCAGTAGGATCCTGAAAGTTTGAGTCTTTAACCTTAACCCTAAGCATCTCGTTCAGTCGATGAACATCTCGGCCGGGGTGGAATTCTTCTGACCGAGGTGACTTATCTGATCCTAAACTGAGAGTTAAGTGTTAGAGTTTGCTAAATCCTATTCTTATTACACCTTCCTGGTTCAAAGCAAGCTTAGGTTGAGACTTACCCGGTAATTCCTTAGTTTGTGTATTGACGATCATAAGTGTAGGTAATAAAGGTTTATCCTTTATTGGGGTTTGAGTGTGCTTCCGTCCCATCTTTGTGAGTTAGCCTGATACTTACCCGGTAAAGGTTGATTCTATTCCCTTAGATGGTATGTTAGTTTGAGGTTATAGTTCTTTATCTTGATTCCTTGAGGCTTACCCGGTGATAGGAGTTACGATTTAGGGTTAGTATGTAGTGAGACTTACCCGGTGATCTACTCCACTTTAGAAACACCTTCCCCACGCAAAAATCTCAGCTTTGTCCACTTATCTATAGATCTTGAGTTGGAACCACAACTAGATGCTTTAATCCCTAGAATTGCATGTTTGCTTTATTGACTTCTTATTCATCTTTGATTGTGTTAATCGCTCTTGTGGTTAGAATTGACGTAGCATACCGTGTCGACTTTGTTTCACCGAGTCCCTGTGATCGACCCCTGGAATTTTCTTGCTTTTACTACGATTGACCCGTACACTGCGGGTTCGCATCCTTGTTTTAAGCTTAAGTCTAGGGTTATAAATTTAAAGCTTGCACACACCGTTTGGAGCGAACATCTGTACCATACACAAATTGTCAACCTTCCCTCCAGCCCACGGCATCTCCTCTTCGGGATGATCAGAGCTTCCTGCAGCCCTCACTCGATGGGACACAGACGGACGATGCCTCTTGCGTCTTCCCTCTCAGCACACAAGCAACAACCCGGGATCTCATGCCTTCAGGACGCCAACCTCCTGCCTCTTTCTGGAGTAATAGACAACAACATTCTGGACTCATTCTGCATGGGAGAGATCAACGAAGTAAGGCCTCCCTCCTCCTCGTATGTGAACCTAAAGAATATGTCACCTCCAGTCCGATCCAACAGCGTAAGACCTTTGATCTTCTCTATCTCCTTCGTCCACATGTCATGCTAGAGAAGCTAATCTCTTCTGCTTGTGCTGGGTAACCGCCAACAAGAGCAAAGGAGAAGAGCCTTCCAGTGCCAGCACCCCACGTAATCACACTACTTACACATACCTTCGTCTGCACCATCGACAAAGGAGTCAGTAAGCACCTTGGCACCCTTCTATGGCTGAGTATGTAGAAGAATGAATCATGAGTATGTATGTGTGTTATCTTGACAGGGCTCGCAGTAGAGATCGGGTGCCTATCTAGTTTGGGAAAGAACTAGAACTGAGGAGAATCGAGACTAAAGCATGTGAGTTAGATCCAGAATACGGACCATCTGTGGGTAAGACTCGAACTAGACCCTTGCAAATCTTAGTTTTCAATGTTTTGAAAACTGTTGTACGTATAACTATCTTTGATCCCATGTTTCGATGTCTTAGGAATGTCTTTCACCGTTCAGTTTTTAGTATGTCTTAGAAGGATCTACATACTCGATGTATCAAAAGTGGGGTCGATCCAACGGTCGTATCTAGATCTATGAAGTTCCAAAGTAGGCTAGTTGTGTAGTTGGATAAAATGCAGGTTTTTTGGCCAAGTATGGTAGAACTTGTGTTGAGGAGTCAAGTTGAGATTTTTGTGTAGGATTAATTATTGATTCTTTCTGAGTTCTGTTTCTTCCAATGAG
Organism: Fagopyrum esculentum; assembly: GCA_033239045.1. Taxonomy (NCBI): domain Eukaryota; kingdom Viridiplantae; phylum Streptophyta; class Magnoliopsida; order Caryophyllales; family Polygonaceae; genus Fagopyrum; species Fagopyrum esculentum. The sequence goes on along the minus strand of BSUD01000001.1, from coordinate 15,996,096 downwards.
TAGAGTACATTACATAGAAATATTAGATTTTTTATTTGGGATTTTTAGATTTTAGTACGAGTGTTTTAAGTGAGGTCAAAGTGAGACCCTTAGCAAGTTTTCATGGAAGTTAAGAAGTTGGAAAATCTTCCAACTTAGCTGGATCTTTCTTGTGAGTGTTAGATTGTGGTTTTGGGCTTCATAGGAAGTTTTAGAAATATTCTAAGAATATTTCTAGGGTTTTGAGACCCAAGGGTAAAATGGTCTTTTTACCCTTAGGAGGGTATTTTGGTAAATTTCTTTTAATCGATTGAATATCTTAGAAGTTGAAGACTTCTAAGGAAGTGAGATAAAAATTTGATCCACTTGCCTTGTATGACAGGCGGTGGAGTTTTTACGGTTGCAGACCGAGTTGATATTACGAGAGTGGAAATTTGATTCAGGTAAGTCCTTGCGACTTACTTAGTTGGTTTCTAGATGTTAGCTGAATGATGATAGTGGTGTGTGTTGATTGTTTAATAAATATAACATGCCTAGGATGACTTTTATTATTTTAAGGCCCAAGTGTATGTATAACGGGTTGTGACATCACTGCCCAGCTCTGACAAGAGACTGGGAGGTTCTCTATACCCAGACCATACAAGTATAAGGTGAGATACATCGGATCCATTCCTGATGGTTACACGGGGATGGATGCGAGTGTAACACCCCGAATCCGCGGGACTCGGGGCGCTACGGGTTGGGACCTCACAATGGGTCCCGACCCTTAGCTTGACAACAATTTCACCGGATCTTGCAACAAGGCACAAATATAGGCCAAAACCGAAATACATTTTATGCAATGTAAGAAAACCCAAAAGAAATCAAACAACGGACTTCAGCCGAAAACAACTACAAAGACCAAACGCCATACATGCGGCATACAATAATACAATATATAAAACTCCAAACGTGACTCCAAACAAAACCCTTCCTAAAATGTACGGGCCCCGGCTGCCCACCCTTCCGGATCTCTCGGAGCATGCCTAACCTGCAAGGCAAACTACAACATTCGGTATAAAACCGTTAGCTCACATTCGAAGCATTAGAATTAAAGGGAAAGGCACAAACACAATTAATTCAACATAGTCACACAACATACTCAAAGCACACAAATCCGGCTTATTATCTTTATTTATTAAGTCATATCCCGTTCTAGTTCAACTTCTTTTGTGACACGAGAATCCTCCGAAACTCGCCTCGGTCCCTTCTTCCGGCAATGGAACGGTCGGATGCCTCCGACCGTCTAACCAGCACGGGCCAGTCGCCGAGATCCCCCTAGCTCTCACGGGGAGCCAGGCAGTGATGTCACCGCCCGTTATCATACACTTGGGCCAAATAATATAAAGGTCGGTAATCCTATTTCCGGTTTAGTTGTTATAAACAGTAAAATAATAAGCACACACCACCCAACACACAATAATGCTAATACAAAGAATACGAGCTAAGTAAGTCCGAAAACTTACCTCGTCCCATAGATAATCCCGTTATATCCCGCTCTCAGCTTCCCGCAGGAAGACACTCAACGCCTGTCAAAAGGCACACGATCAACAACTCTCTCATATGCTAGAAGTCCTTAGACTTCTAGTCCCAATGATCTCGCAAGATCATAAACCATAACCATGCTAGGATAACAACCTCCTAGTCCTCACGATCTCACAAGTTCATACAACCCCAACTTCGAGCGTAAAGATTCTCACAAGATCAAAACCATATACTCGAATCCTTATTACAACCTCACTAGATCGCTATACCACCTCAAACTTATAATCAACACCAACCATCAAACACTATTAAATCTTCAAAACTCACCTAAAGTTCAAACCACTACTTGGTATTCACTCTAAGTTAAACTAGATCCAACCTAGCATGATACTAATACTAAACATAACTAAATCGAGTAAGATCATAATCTCGGGGGAGAGGGTACTCACGTGACGTCAAAAGACGGAAGACGAACTTAGACTCGTTAGGCCTTTATCGGGGCGCTTTCGGACCTAAAATCAAAGCTACACAAATTTAGCTAATACGCTAAATTTGATCGTAATATATAAGATATATTATTTTAAGGTAAACTCATTTTCAAAAAAAGCAAACGCTAAAAACCCGCAATCAACCCTTGAGTCATAATCTCGATATTAATCCAACGAGGGTATAAGGAAAGTACCGCTTTTAAAATAAGGATAAAACTCGCAAAAACGCTTTCTGGGACAAATAATACCATTCCAAAAATATGGGTCATAATATGTAATTAAATATTGGGCCAAGTTCCATAAATAAACCAACAAGGACACAATACGTAATATACATAAATACAAGATCAAACTCGTATATAAAATCCAAGGTTAAAACTCGTAAAAACATTTTATGGGCAACTAATGAAGTTCCATAAATTTTGGGATATATTCTGAAAATAAAATCTGGGCCAAATCTGTAATAAAATTCCAGCAGGGGCATAAAGTTCAATTCCAAAATGTTGGGTCAAATATGTAAATACAAAAGATGGGTTCCAAACTGTAATATACCATAAATGAGGGGGGCCGATTTAAATATAACCCTAAAGAGCATCTTCCTCATTCGATTCAAACGATGCTTGGAAAAGAGAAGGGAAGCAGGCGGCGGCGAGGACGGCAGCTAGGCAGGAGGGCTGCACTGGCGGCGTGGCTCCGGTGGAGAGAGGCGGTGCTCTAGGTCTCCGGTGGTGTGGCGGCGGTAGTAGGAGGTCGCAACTGAGTTGGAGAGGACAGGCCACCTCCTGCTTCTCTGTTCGGGCCCTAGTGGCGTACTGGAAAAAGGACGCAGGTTGGAGCTGGCGGGTTGCGTGGCTGCTCCGGCGCGAGGGCAAAGACACTGGTGGTTTCCTCCGTTCTCCGGCGACGAAATGCAGCGGGAGGCGAGGACGGTTTGTAGAGCTGCGAGGTTGGGAAGGCGCCGGTAAGAAAACAGAGGGTGAGGGTAGAGGCTTCATTGGCGGCTCGATGGGCTCTTCGGATTCGACAGGGCAAGCTAGGGAGAGATCCAGTCCGGTAAGCCGTTGGTTGCTCCATTCCGGTTCCGAGAGATGGAGGGCTGCTCATGGTGTGAAAGGAGGAAACAGAGGTGAAGAGATAGCGTGATTGTTGATGAGGGAGAGGAAGAAGAAGGGTTGTGCAGAGGAGTGTTGCTGAGACCCTTTTTTTTTTTGTGTGAAGAGTGATAGAGTAGATTGTAGAGGGTTGCTTCACTTGCTTGTAGCAGGAGAATTGCACAGAGGGGGAAGTAGCGAGGGCCGAGGGGTCGGATTGACTGCACGGGTAGGTAGGTTGGTGTAGGTTAGGGGCGGCAAGTGGATGCCAGCCAACTTGGGCGGGTAAGGGCAGCAATACCAAGCTCCGTGACAAGGAGCTGACACCAAAAAAAACAGAAGGAAAGAAAAGGGTTTGGAAAAAGGAGAAAGAAAAAGAGCCAAAACTCAATAAAACGATCGGAACGGGATTTTTCGGTTTGGTAAATCCCGACTTTCGGACAAAATTAAATTAATAATATACGGGAATATATACATGTGTCCTCAAAATAATATGATGTCCGGAAAAGTTATTTTTAAAACTATAAAATATACTTTCTATAAGAACTCGAGCTATAACGAATCGATGGAAGGGAGAAAAACAAAGTCGGAACGCACCCGAATAAACTGGACGTTACATCAGGTCCTCCTAAATAAAAGTTTCGTCCCGAAACTTGCTAAACGCGGAACTCTGAAACAAACGTGTCTCGATATCGTCTCGGAACACTACAACGTGGTAACTATGGCTTTTTTTTTAATTTTATTTCAAAGTCTACTCGCCTAGACACAACATGACTCGCAAGGTATACACATATGAAACACACATAACACATCACGTCACAAATCACATAAGAATAACCAAGGATGTATCTCGGGACTAACCCGATGGTCCTATAGATGTCGCTAAACTTGTGTAAAACTCGACTAAAGATACTATCCTATGTATTCCAGTTAGCCTTATTGGCTCCTCGTCTCGACTAGATTATCACAACGGACTACATGTCTCGAGTCATGTATGTATTCCCTCGACTGATGCACATGAACCCCGGGTGAACACCTTTTACTCTCGGCTGTCACGCCAACCGGTAAACCACTTACACCACCCGCGCTAAGATCTCCAAAAGGTCCGATATATCGGAAACTAAACTTCCTTCTCGGGTCTTTCTCAATACAATATTTCCATTATGTTTCTCTAGCCAAACTAAACTTCGATGTTATATTTCCTCAATTCTTGTTGCAAGATCTAAGGAATGAGGGAAGCACTTTACTTTTCCATCGCTTGACAAGGCAAATATGCTATTACTTGTACACTTCAATTCGAACCCATCCTACCTCAAGGCAATTTCAAAACAGTTTTCACCAAAGTATCTCCTCTTAACTCCCAACAACTATATTGTCAATTTTCGTCTCACTCAAAACTTCATCTCATCCGGAGTAGGTTAGCCACAGATGTTGTTACTTAGAGAATCTCTCCCCAAATCCGGTAATGACCAGCACATCCAAGGAAACTTGTAACTTCTTCCACGTCCTTCGGGGATTGCCATCCCGAGACAACTTTTCATACAACTTTCTTTCTTTCCGAGTAGATCCAAATATCTTGTCCAGACACAAGTAAGCCCATATGGAATCACTAAAACTCGTAGTGACCATAGTTGTCCGGAATGCCGTATTTGCAATATCCAAGTCTCGAATTCTCAATTGGCGGCAATCAAACCTTAAATCATTCTTAAAAGATGCTACCGACCCTTGCAACCGGTCGAGTAGATCCCCTATCCGTGGTGAGGGATACTTGGTTCTTCACAGTTATTTTGCTCGGCTCACTGTAATCGATGTACAAACGGAGATTACCGCCTCTACTTTTGCAAACTAGTGTTCTCCATAGAAACTTCAAACCAAGAGTTTAAGATATACTCCAATATGAACTTCAAATCAAGAGTTAAAGATAACATTTCACTAATTCTAATGAATTCTTATCAATAAGTTCTGACAATCGCCCTTTTACTTGCTTCCCCAACTCATGACTCTTTATATGTGTCATTCCATATGGCGCCTTAGATATCGGAATTGAGTCGAGCTTGACCTTAGTGGAAAAATCCACATTCTGACGTATTGGGGTATCTCGGGTTTTGTCTTTTCTTCTCCCGTCACATAACGTAATAATCGACACATCCTTGCCTTAAAACTTGATGAGTGGTCATGACACCAAAGATCTATCCCGATCTGTTGGGGTGACGTCCTTCTTACACGTGTATTGATCCATCTTTATCTACAATGTTGACCGTCCTCTTTCAAAGATCCTTCATCCCCTGAACTCGAGACTTGCTCGACTCTTCTGACTTTTGGAGCCTTGGTTAAGTAGTATGTCCGCTTAATCCCTCTTTTTCCCTTTTTGAAGGGATGGTGATAAGGAAAATCTTCTGAGCTTTCTCACTTATGTGCAACCATAAGGGTCCAAACTGCAGGGCTTAACCGTGCTTCAAAACAATTGACCTCATCTTCTTCGCTTTCCACTATATTCCCCAACATATGAGAAACTCTCCTTGCATTTTACGTACGCTTGGACTAAAACATCCTTTCTTAAAGTAGGTGTAGAACTCACTTCATTTTCTTTTTGCAACGTCAATCCAACAACGGAGGTTCTTAATCTCAACCTTTCATATACTTCTCATACATCGAACTTCAAAACTTCGGTCTTCTCTTACTCTTGTTGGTCACCTTATGCATCTCTTGGGATTCCATGAACAATCTCACAACCGTACTAGCACGCCCCTAGGCGAAGTTTCCCGACCACAATCATTGAAAGATCCACTCATAGCTCCACCAAGCACTCACATCATTACTCTAAGCTTGCAACGTTGCCCTAATCCAGATTCCTTATTTCACGTCATAGCCACTATGGCTTCACCATGCGAGTCACAAAAACCTTGACTTAGCTGGGCTCGCGAAAACATGACATCCATAACCTTAGAACAAACATATCATACCTCCCTTTATATATTCCCTCTTTACGCACAATAACCATAGAAGACTCACCTTTCTCTTTGTCCTTCCCGTCCCTTTTACCCTGATCCGTGTCATTCCTCCATATGAAAAACCCATGACCTACGAAGGTCGCACCAGATCGTTACAGTCCCTTCACAAGGTACATTACCATCACTTGTTGGAATCGATACATTGTTATATGATTAAGCTATTTGCACTTCCCTTGATATACCTCTTATTGCCGACATTCAACCACGACGAATATTCCACGTTCTAGTTACTCTTCTCATCTACACTCATCCATAGACCACCCGCACATGCGCTATCTTGGCTCACCAATTATCTTATAACTGACCTTCTCCAATGTCAATGACTTACCATTCTTCTATACTTCCAAGTTACCATTCTCATGAAAGCTACCCTTCTCGGGGTACTTTACCTTCAACACCGTTAGTTCTTTCTTCATTCCATGCTTCATATTCTTTATAAGGTAACTATATCTTCTTTGCCTTGTTGTTTCATATAATTCCTTTTTTTTAGGCTTAACCATCCTTCTTTGATGTCCTTTAAGAGCACCTTCCCAAATATTATAGCCCTATCTTGCATCCACTTGCGTTTCTCTTGGTTTGTATCTTAAGTCTCTCGATCAAAGCTCCTTATTCCATCTTCTTGAGATCATCATCTATACACACTCACTCCTCCTTAGTGTTGCTCATTCTCATCTCAATGACGGAAAACGATTGACTCCACAAGAAAATTCTACTATGTGAACTTCCACCAGGTGGTCCTCCTCGAAATTCTCGTATGTCTGAAGATGTCTCCTGCTAGGATCTTGCAAAACCGTCACTTCCCTTTATCGTTCCTCTATAAGCTTAACTTACATATCTCATAATCTTCGCAATAGTCCGGCCACACTTCACATCATGACTCCCATGCTTAGGAGTGCCTATGGAACACTTGCCTTGGTTAGAACACCACCTTTAACTTCGCTAGAATGTACCCATCTCCTCCTCGATTTGCATCTTTAGTTGTTCACGCGTCTTCTTGAAGAGAACTAAGTTCGTTACCTCTTATAGGCCTCGTCGTCTTACCTCATGGCTTCTCTGGGACCACTTCCGCACGTTAATGTTGTTCCCTTTACTTATAAGGCCTCCATCTCGCTTTCTCTTTAGTTATCTCGAGTTTTCCGTCCACTTGTTCGTCCTCCATTTATGGCATCTCTAATCCTCCTCTTCGACATACTTTTAAAGGAATCCAAGATCTTCAGGGTGTTCGCCCGAACGTCGCACTCAACTCGATACTTGAGCATATTCATCCTCGTACGTATACTATCCTACTCCCAAAAGGCGTTTGTCCAAGAGCGATGATAGCTTCCTATCATCATTACTATAAGGTCCACTACTACTAATATAATATCAGCATGTAATATGTGTATGTATATATAACTAAATATATAAGCCTTAGGTTCACATTACTACTAATATATCACATCCGGAAATCCATAAGAACAATACAAGGTCCAACAACAAACAATAGTCCACATATATCACTATACATATATATCAAGTCCATCATGTAACCACAATCCACATATACATATCTACCTATATACATATATATACACATATATATACTAAAAATCCAATAAACTATGCTGCCGAGATCTGCGGAAGGAGTGGTGGTCCGTACATTCTACCCCGACTCATGCATGTGGTTTTGAAAACGAAAACTCAAAACCCGCGGGGTTTTGTTCATTCCTTATTCGGCCTTTAGAAGATTGCGAGTGCCATTGTTGTCAACCTAGGGCTCTGATACCACTTTTGTAAC
>BSUD01000001.1:15893990-15988216 GCA_033239045.1 Fagopyrum esculentum | reverse complement strand
AGCTGAGTGATCCGGAAGTAGTGGTCAGTCGGGTCTCCGTACTCCTTAGAGTGGGATTTGGGTTTTACATCGTTGTTTCCTTTCTAGTATGATGGTATGTAGACTTTTTATTATCTAAAGTACGTTGCTGGATGTTAGACGTTGTTGTTATATTCATGACATTACAATATCGTTTTATGAATTTCGGTTTCCTTATTTGTGTCTTGTTGTAAGATCCTAGTAAAATTGTTGTCAAACTAAGTTCAGAACCTATTGTGAGGTCCTAACCAGTGACTTCCCGAGTTCTGAGAATTTGGGGTGTTACAACATGGTATCAAAGCTCTAGGTTGGCAACAATGACACTTTAAATCTTCTAAAGGGCCGAATAAGTAAATAAACAGAACCCGAAGGGGCCCGAACTTTTCAAAGAAACTTTTGGTTTTCAAAGTACATGCATAAAAACTTTTTACGAGTTTGAAATGTTTGTACCCTCAGTTTGGAAATATAAATTGTTTTCGAATTAAAGGATGTTTTTTATCAAAGTATTGATACTTACTCGTAAGTAGACATGTGGCCGGTTCAAACCAAACCGCCGAACCGGCGGTTTAGGTTTGCCGGTTTGGTTGAACCGGCGGTTTGCGGTTTAGGTTTAGGTTTGGTCTACAACCAAACCTAAACCGGCGGTTCAAACCGGAGGTTAACCGCCGGTTTGAGCCAATTTTTTATTTTTTTTTAATTTTTTTTTTGGCCAAACCGGCGGTTTGGCAAAAAAAGAGCCGTTGGATGTTTAAATTTTTTTTTTGTGTGTTTTGTATTATTAGTTTAATTAAAAAAAATTAATACCCACAATTCCTATAAATACCATACAATTCTTCCATTTAACTCACACCAACATTCTCATCTATCTACTACTACTCTCAATCTCCATCTCGTATTCTCTTTCTCGTATTCTCAATCTTTCGAAATGGCAAACCCAGATTACCCAAGCGACTACGACTTCACTCCGACTCCCGCTTTCTTTCCTAGCACACAAGAAATCGAGACTCAACCGCCGGATTCGGAGATGCCACAAGTCCCACAAGTTCCACAAGGTGAAGGGCCATTCCGACAAGCCCCTCCACCGAAAATGCTCACCTCCGACATATTCACCAAACATTACAAGAAGGGTCCGGTGATGGACGATCATTGCCAAGTTACGTGCAATTATTGTCCGAAGGTGTACAAGTGGAAGGCGAAGGGCGGATACGGGACTTTGCAAACCCACATGCAAAAGACTCATCCGGAGAAGCTCGGAATATCACGGGGACAAACTCAATTGTCCCACGGGTTTGCATCCTCTTCCTCTCAATCTTCTTTATTTAATTATAATCATGTTGATGAATCTTTAGGATTAGCCAACTTAATTGCATCCGAAGCTTTTCCATTTTCTTATGCGGAATCTATTAATGTAAGAGAATATAACACTACTTATCTTCAACCGGCTTATAAACCAACTTCTCGTAAACAAGTTTCGAAATTAGTTTCTCATTCTTATGAACAAAAGAAACAAAAAATTCTTACGGTTTTACAATTTTTTTCGCATCAAGTTTCAATTTGTAGTGATATTTGGAGTACTTTATCACAAAAACATTTTTACATGGGCATCACTTTACATTTTATCGATAATGATATGTATTTGCATAAATTTGTTATTGCATATCGACATTTTAATGAAAGACATAGTGCCGCCAACATTGCTAATTTAATAAAAACGGTTTTACAAGAATTTAATTTACAAAATCGTGTTTTTACATACTCATTTGATAATGCTTCCGCTAACACCCGCGCCGTTAACCATTTAGTGGGAAATGCGGGTCAACTTATAAAAACTTCTTTTACTCACCAAAGATGTGCATGTCATATTTTAAATTTAAGTGTTCAAGATGGCCTAAAAGTTTTACATGAAATGTTAGAACCTATAACCGATGTAATTGAACATATTTGGCATTCAACCGAATTAAGAAGAAAATGGAGATCAACTTGTATTGAAAATTTTTTCCTCCGATTGCTTTTTCGAAAGATATTGGAACTCGGTGGAACTCAATCTATAAACTACTTACTCAAGCTATTCGTTATAAAGATGTTTTACAAGAATTTTCTTCACAATTTATTTCTTGGTCTATTTTAGATGATGAACGTATTTGGCAAACTGTTTTGATATTTGTAGTGTTTTAAAAGTTTTTAGTGATGCTACTAATACGTTAAGTTATGTTTACATTCCTACTTCTTGTTGTTTTTTAGAAATAGCCGTAAATGTTGCCGAGACTTTACAAACCGGTTTAGGTTTAGAATCACTTAAATATGCTACGGCCGAAATGAAAACAAAATGGCTAAAATATTATGATGACATTCCCGTAGTTTATCTTATTGCCGCCATTTTCGATCCTAGACTTAAATTGATGGTGTTACGGAATTTTTAAATGCTTATTATGAATGTTTAGGTTTATCTTCTATTAAGAACATTAATAATATTATTAGTAATGTTCGTGTTGAAATTGCTAAATTACTTACTTTATTTGAAACTAGTGTTAGTGCTAGTGCTTCTACACAAACAACTCCTCCACCCTCTTCTTCTTCTCCTTCTATTCTTTCTAAAGCTAGACAAATTTTATCTAAAAGAACAAAAACACCTAGACATTCATCCGCAAGTGCGGAATTTGAAAATTTTCTAACTACTCCTTTTAGTTTTGATGGTGATATTGATAGTTTTGAAGTTTTACAATATTGGAAGAAGATGGCCCCAAAGTATCCAACATTAGCCAAGATTGTGCAACAAATTATGGCCGTTCCCGCATCAATGGTGGCCGTGGAGCAAACTTTTAGTCAAGGAGGAAACATGCTAAGCTACAAGAGGAGTCAATTGAAGCCCGATAAATTGGAAGCTCAAGTATGTGTTCAAGATTGGATAAGTGCGGAGAGGAGGCAATAATGGAATGCACCCACTTATGATAGATCATCGGATTCCAACTCCGATGATCCGGCCACTACTTCCGAGTCCGAGGCGCAAAGGTAAGGGGGTTACGAAAACAACTCGGAAGTCCGAAAAAAGGTAAGTAAAGGTAAGAGAACTATGTAGGCTTTGATTCCTCTTAAACCCCAAGAGGATACGTAGGCAACCGGGAAACCGGTTCAAGCCCTTTCCTTTTTTTTTTTTTTATTTAGTTATATTCAAAATTTCAAATACTAGTGTAAATATGTAATAAAAAAAATTTAATGTATAAATAATTTAGCTTGCTTTATTTTATTGTAGACTTGTAGTTAGTAATTTTTTTTACTATGTAATTATTTTATTCAATGTATAAAAAAATTTGGTTTGCTTTGTTGTATGTTAGTTAGTAATTTTATTTTAGTTGCTTCTTTCTTTTATTGTAGTTAGTAATTTCTTTTACTATGTAATTATTTTATTCAAAAGTTAATGTAATTGAAAAAAATTCAATGTATAAAAAATTTGAGTTTGATTTGTTGTTTTTTTGTTAGTTATTTTATTTTAGTTGCTTCCTTTTATTTACTTACTAATTCTATTTAAATGCTATTGTAAAAAGAAAAAAATTATATGTATAAAATATAAATTCTAAAAACATAGTTATGTAAAAAATTCTATGTATAAAATATAAAATAATAAATGAATAACTTTTTAATTAATATATATTATACTTATATATATTATTTTTTATTATTATTTTTTTTAAAATTCATGTGTCAAACCGCCAAACCGCCGGTTTGGCGGTATGGCAAACCGCCGGTTTAGGTTTAACCTAAACCGGCGCTTCAGGATTTGCCGGTTTAGGCCAAACCTAAACCGGCAGTTCGCAAACCTAAACTGGCGGTTTAGGTTTGCGACCCACCTCTACTCGTAAGTAATATTTTGTACCTAAGTTTGTATTAATTATCATGACGCTTAATTATCCTCACCCTTTTACCTAGAAAAATAGAATTTAAGAACAACAAAATTTCATAAAATTTTCGCAAAACGTCATTTGTTAAATGTAAAATAACATATTTTACCGATTAAATTTTATATATAACTTTATTTATGAAATTATTTATATTATAAATCTGAGAAACTAATATAAGTCTCGTATTTTAAGTTAGAATTTTTTTTTAGAAGATTATAAATTTCAACCAAAATTTCAAGGACAATTTAAAATGAGTTGGTTTGATCGTCTAATAAATAGGCAAAGTTTCCCAACAAGAAGAAAATTAGTTAATTAATCATATAAATTTATATTAGTTGTAAATTGTAATAATAAATAATATATTACCAAAAATCATACAGTAAATGTTATCAATTCATTGTACTGCCCCTTGAACCTTGATCAAATCTATTATATTTATAAAATTTTTTGTTATAATGTTTGGATAAAATAAGTAGTTTAAAATAACCAATAGAATATATTACTAAAAATCTTAAATATTAATATACCAAAGTTGTATCAATGTATTATGATAAGATCAAATTCATGGATTTATATCCATATACTGAACTTGATCAAAATTTAATTATTTTTCAAAAAATTATCCATTTATCATAATAATAAGAAATTATCCAATTCCAATTAGCCTGCTGGCAAATCAAATTCATTCAATTGGAAAAATACAGTTGGTTCCAGTTTGCTAATTCCAATCAAATTGGATAAATATCCTTTGTTGTACGTCTTCAAAGTATATATAAACCACCACATACACTAACTTCATTCATTCATCCATCTCTCATTTCTTGAAAGCTCATTTTAGTTAGTTGAAGACAACCATGTCAATATCTCTACTCTTCTCCATCATAATCACAACCCTACACATAACAAGCCATGTCGAGGCTCGGCGACTACCCTACCGACAGTTAGAAGACACAAGACCGCCTCCTGTTGTTGTGGGAGTGTGCTACGGACGGCAAGGAGACAATCTCCCAGCACCAGAGAAGGTGACAAGTCTCTACAGTCAATACAACCTCAACAAGATGCGGATCTACCATGCCGATCCCGACGTACTTAACGCTCTAAACGGTACCGGCATTGAGGTCATTGTTGGCACGAACAACTCCGATGTGGAGTTGCTCGCTAAAAGCACGGCCGATGCACAAACGTGGTTCTTGGAACACTTCCGTCCCTATTTAGGAACCGTCAACGTAACTTACATCAGTGTCGGGGACGAGGGTCAATCGAACCCTATCCTCGAGATCTTGGCCGCCATGCGGAACCTCCAGAGCGCCGTTGACTCGGCTGGGTTGAACGGATCTATCAAGGTGACCACCGTCGTCGGCATGTCGGCGCTTCAGAACGTTGACCTTCCGTCCAACGCCATGTTCGTCGACCCCACAATGGCTACCATTGCCGGGTTCTTGCAGGTCGGTCAAAATTAATCTTTCATCTATAAACACATTATTTTATTAGGCTGATAGTAGACTTTCGTATATAAACACATTATTTATTATGCTTGTAGGCGCAAGGATCTAAGTTGCTAGTGAACTTGTACCCATACTTGGCTTATCCGGCAAACCCGAAAGAGATACGGATAGATTACGCACAATTCACGGCTAAAGATGTGGTGGTTCAAGACGGTGTCTTTGGTTACAAGAACTTGTTTGATGCGATGGTGGACTCGTTCTACTGGGCTATGGAAAAGGTTGGGGCTTCGGATGTTGGGTTGGTGGTCTCGGAGACCGGGTGGCCTCGTGGTGGAGGGGTTGGGGCGTCGGTGGATATGGCGTCTATTTACAATACGGGATTGGTGAAGCACCTTAAGAGCGGAGGTGGAACTCCTAAATGGCCAAATGTCTACCTTGAAGCATTTATTAATGCAATGTTCGATGAGAACAAGAAGCCTCTTGGGATTGAAACTAATTGGGGGATCTTCCAACCCACCGGAGAGGCTATGTACGTACCATTTTATCCTTGATTTTTGAGTAAAGTTGTAATTTTTAGCTTTACTCAAACCATAAACTTATTTGGTTAGATTCATTGTTTGTGTTGTTTCGACCGTGGTAGGATTGTTGGAGGATGTAATGTTATTTGATTTATTATTATCAACACAATCCACACATTTCATAATGAACAAGTTGGGTATGATACACCCATTTAGTTAAATATATTGTTTTTAATTTATCTATCATATATAGCAAATTTTAACAATTATGATCGAGGTGTGTACTTCTTTACTCGATCATTAGACTTGTGTAATAAACTGAATTTTCTTATTGTGATAAAACCTAAAGAGGAAAACAAAATAGCCATTCAACTGTACGATTAGTACTACAAAGTGATCGGTGGAGATGCTAAGAAAATATTAGGTATTTAAAATTTGATTCTTGTATGTGTAAATTGGGCTTTGTGAGAAGTGAATATGATACTTGTTTATACTTTAAGAATGTAAAGAAGCATGATCCTTTGTATGTGTTACTTTATGTTGATGACATACTTATCATATCTCCTTCTAAAGTTCTTGTAGCTAGTATAAAACATGATCTTAAAAATCACTTTGACATGAAAGACCTGGGACATGCTAAGAAAATATTAGGTATTTTCATATTTAGGGAGATCAAAGAAAACCATGTTGTTATCTCAGACTGACTATGTGCATAAAGTTCTGTAGAAGTTTAATATGCTTAATTGTAAACCTGCACTTGTACCCTTAGGAGGGCACCTTGAGTTGTCTAAAAAGGATTGCCCCACCTCTGATGAAAGCAAAATAAAATGTCTAATATACCATATGATGTTGTTGTTGGTTCTGTAATGTATGACATGCTGTGCACTAGACTTGATCTTGCTTTTGGAATATCTGTCTTAAGTAGATATATGTCTTATCCTGGTATGCCTCGCTGGGATGCTATGAAATATTTACTCATATATATATATATATATATATATATATATATATATATATATATATATGTGGTACAAAGGATAAATGTCTTATATATAAAGAACATATCTCTCGTACTAACCTGATTGGATTTGTAGATTTTGATTATGCTAGTAACAAGGATAACAGGAAGTCTACTACAACTATTTACTTCACTTGGGCTGGGAACTGCATTTCCTGGAAGTCTCAACAACAATCTGTTGTAGCCTTGTCCTCAACCGAAGCTGAGTACATGGCTGCTACAAAAGCTGCCAAAGAAGCTACATGGCTTAAAGGATTGTTAGAAGAAATAGAAAATAAGACCTATATTCCTGTTATATATATACTGATAGTCAAAGTGTTTTGTACTTATGTAAAGATCCCATGTATCATGAAAGAACAAAACATATTGATATCAGGTACCACTACATAAGGAAGAAGATCAAGCACAAGCAACTGGTGATATAGAAAATCAAAGGAGATGTAAATCCAGCTGATTTTGGAACCAAGATTGTCCCAGCTGACAAGTTCTCATATTGCAGAGATTCTTTGCACATTGAGAATGGCTAAGGAGGACAGCAACACTGGATTGATGACGGACATGAGTACCACTAATCCACTACTGGTAGTATGTAGTTGTAGAACCTGGTTTAGGAGGGCATTTGTTAGGATTTAGTTAAACCCGGTTCGTGTCAAACCGTAGATTAGTGGGTTTGAGTTTAAGTGTGAGGCCGGTTGGGTTTGATGAAGGGTTGGACAGGGTACTTGTGTTATATTGGTGATGGGCTGATTGCAGGGCCAATTGGGCCTCGTTGATCGAGGTCCAATGGTAAGTGCTCCAGTCCATCTCACCTGTTGATGAAGCGGTATGTACAAAGCTTGAGTGGTCAAACGCTGCGTTGCTGATGTTCTCTTCGTGACACTGAGTACTTAAGCTCTCTTCCTTGTCTTCAACCATTAGGTGACCGAAACACTTCTAATGAGAACCCTAGATCTGAAAGTGAGGATAGAGAGAAACATAGTGAGAGAGAGATCCGAGTCGAGTGCTTCGTCCAAGAGTTGTCTTGAGACGTTCTTTGTTGTCTAGATCTTGCTTTGCCTCAAAGCACAGATCATTACCTTGGTGGTTTACAGACCTCTCACCTATCTTTGTTCTTGTTATCTTGTTCTTGATCTCGTAAGGTTTTTTCGTATCTTTGTTTGTTCGTCCTGTAACCGTTCTACATTGTAACTCTACCTAGTGGATTGGGATGGCTCTCCCCTCCTGAGATCCCGTAGAGTAGAGTTTAACTCGAACTGCGTCAACAAACCTTTTTGTGTTCATTTGGTTTTGAAAGACTGGTTCGCTCTAGATCCAGTCGTTTTTTAATCGAAATAGCGATAGAGTTTTATCAATCTTATTAAAGTAAACCTTATATTTTCTTTGCTCATATATTACGGTTATTATTATTGATTTGTTATAATTTGTTTGTTTTGAATATTTCTTTGTTATAGGGTTGTACTTGATATTCTGTACAATCAATCGTATGTTTTTTTGTTGGATTTAAGTAAGTTCTTAATTATTCAGGAAAAATGTTTTTTGAATTTCTACAAATTTATAAATCG
Organism: Fagopyrum esculentum; assembly: GCA_033239045.1. Classification (NCBI taxonomy): domain Eukaryota; kingdom Viridiplantae; phylum Streptophyta; class Magnoliopsida; order Caryophyllales; family Polygonaceae; genus Fagopyrum; species Fagopyrum esculentum. The sequence goes on along the minus strand of BSUD01000001.1, from coordinate 15,979,759 downwards.
GGTGTAGAACACCAAAAATCTCACTTGATTTACCTACTTCATCCATTAAATATGGTGGATTGGATGCGGGTGATACCCTTAGTAGATGGTGGGTCGGGCGAGATGAACAATTTTGGGTGATGGATCGGGTGTCGGTCAAGGTCATCCACCCGCCACCCGATCCATTGTCATCCCTACACATCATCGCTAGCATCCACGACCAAAACGAAATACTATTTTGGTATAACAATGTTACTAAGGAAACATCAACCAAGATCCCGAAAACAATTCATGACCCTTTTGAAAACCCATTGAAATGACTCCTCATTCATCTTCAAGTCTACTAAGGATAAGAAGAAAAATATCTCCTCACCGACCGAAGGGCAATTTCTACCAAAAATCTATCCTCACAAACATCTCAAAAAACAAAGAAATTAATATAAGTTAGAAATAATAGAGAAGGAAGATTATTAGGTATAACACCATATCGACTATAGGAGGAAAAGGCTTCCATATAGGTTTCACCTTGAGCGATGTGTCCTCCTAAAGGTGGGTTATTCCCGGTTCAGGGTTTTATTCGGTATTCGGTAGTGACATCTTTTTCCAATTTAGTCGGTCCTTTGCTAGAAATCGGTGTAAGTTGTGTCTAATGCTAAACAAATGTTGCCATATCTTGAGATCTCAACCAAACTTAAGGTCGAACCCAACCCAATCTTTAATTAAAAAAAACAAATGAACAAATTAAAAGCAACTCGATTTGAAGTGTTATTCGATCCAGGTTTAGGATTCCATTATTTACTTCATACACTGTGGAGATAAATGTTAAATAGCGGCATAAATTTAATTAGGAAAATATCGTAGTAGTAACTTGCTTACGAAGGAATGACAAATACAATGAAGATGTTATGCTCAATTAAATATCAACTCGTTTTTATATACATAGCATAATTAGATGAGTTTATATGTATACATGCAGAGTGACTGGAAGAATGATTATAGATAAATCAAGATAGTGAATGTAACACCCTAAGTTACGGGCTAGGACCTCACAATGGGTCCCGACCCTAAGAGTAGCAACGATAAACGAATCTTACAACAAGACACAGACAAATGAAAATCAAAACTCAAAATAAAACCAAAGGTTTAGAAAAAAGAAAACATAAAAGACTTGCAACCGATTTCAAAACAAAAAGGAAAGCAACAACATAACATAAACCCGATCCCGTCCTATAATGTACGGCAGGTCCAGCTAAAGACCTGTGCAACCAATTTTGTTGCACAGGGCCCCAAATGTGATGGGCCTCAACCCACGACTCAGTAAACAAACGTTAGAAAAGCTACATGGGGAAATAGAAAATTCAAATAGGCTGCAGCCTACTAGATACATCACTACCTTTTCTTTTTTGTACATTTTTTTTTATAAAAAAATATATTTCTATCATTTAACTTTTATTTTAACCCATTTAAATGAAAAAAGTAACCACATTTACACACAATTGCCACAAATTTATCATTCTAATGTATTTTATTAAAAAAAAATTAAGATATTATAAAATGATGATATAAATTATGAATTATTGTTAGTATATTTTTATTAGTAAGGCCTATTTATATAATTTGCACGGGGCCACCAAAACGATTGAGCCGACCCTGTGTACGGGAATTTGGCTGACCACACCGTCCGGATCACTCAACAACATCCTGAACCTGTAGAACATCTACAACATCGGTATAAACCATTAGCTAACATTCTAGATATACAAAAGAACGTAAAGGCACAAACACACATAAGGTAAAGTAAACATATAGCATGCTCGCACTCAACCGGTTATTATTTTTCATTAAGTTATCCATTACTAATTCAACTTCTTTTATCACACGAGAATCTCCCGAAACTCGCCTCCGCTTCCGTCTACCAATAGGAATAGATCAGTACTATCCGTTACCTACGGACCTACAGGTTTGGGTTGCAAGAGCACATTCTAGTCTCCTCAAGAACTAGACAAGTGGTCACCGCCCGATTATCATACACTTGGGCCAGTTAAGGTTATAAAGGGTGAATCATATTCCGGTTATCCGTTATAACATGATAATCAACACAAACAAGCCAAAACACTCAAACCAATACACAGAATGAAGCTAAGTAAGTCCAAGGGACTTACCTCACTCGAAGGTAATCTAAACTCAACAACAACTTAGGAACGACTCAGTTCCCTCAAGAAAGGAGCAAGGAAAGTTGGTTCACACAAGCATCACGAATCAGGAACGAAACGGCTGCTAGAAGTCTATAACTTCTAGTCTTAATGATCTCTAAGAGATCTCTACAAGCTAAGGGCTCAACCTTAGTCTTACATCATACTCAAGACACAAGGAAGATCCATAAGAATCAAGGAAGGGAACGAGGAAAGCAAGGAAGGAAGCAACTCACAAGAACGGGAGTTACTGTAGAAGAAACCGCATGGGCGGTTTGCCGCGGGGGTGGGAATGTGCAGGCGCGGGGCGGCGGGGGTGGCTGCGTGACAGAAGGCGCTGTCGAGGTTTCTCTCGACAAAAACTTCACAGCAAGGGATCCAAAGGTCGATCCTTTGATTCAACTCTTCAAGACTCAACCAAGGGAGCCCGTGAACATCAACATATCAACAATGGAACCAACAACAAGGATCAAGACTCGATCTTGATCCTTGAAGAAGAAGAAAAGGAAGAACGAATGGAAGAAGAAAACAGAAGAGAAGGCATGCAACAACTCATGAACGTGATAAGAAAACCGGATTTTCTAAGATGGAAAAAAGATAGAACTGAAAAGAAAAGAAGATCTTCGCGATCTTTGGCAAATCCGCAGGGGCGGATTGTCTGTGCCGCATGGGCGGACCCTTGTCACCGCGGGGGCGGTGACACACACCAAGGCCGTTGGGGCGGCCTCCTAAGTAAGTGAAAATTGGTTAGCATTGTAGCAAGTTAAGTCAGAAATCAAAAGCAACTTACAAACATTGTAGCAAGTAAGAAAATAAACTTGGAATTTAATATGCAATTCTTGTCATTAGAAGTTAGCATAAATACAACATAACATATTAGTTTTCAAAATTTTAAACTTAAGTAAGTGAAAATTGGTTTCCTCTATAATTTTGAGATAAAAATGGGGTACAATGTTGAGATTCTCAAGAATATCGGAAGGAAGGTGGTGGATGAATGAAAGTTGAAAGAATCACTATGAACAATGAGAATCAGGAAAAAGATCAATAAAAGGTGTTTATATTGGATATTCCGGTCATTAGATAACGCGTTAATAGACGGGTGAAAATGGGTGATGGATGAAATATTTGTAGTTTTTATATTGTAAAAATTTTACCTTTATTTCCTTATTGTATAAATATTATTAAAGTAAAGCTTATATTTTCTTTGCTCATATATTCCGTAAATTATTATTAATTCGATATAATTTGTTTATATTAGATATTGCTTTGTTATAGGGTTGTACTTGATATTATGTACAATCTTATACTTTTTGGGATTTAAGTATGTTCTTGGTTTTCATAAAAGGCACAACTAAATCGAATGAAACATATAAACTAAACCAAGCCAGTCAATGAAGCTACATTTAGCTGACTAGATGAATTGTCATCCATGTATAAGGACTTCAACTAGAAGCATAAGCATCATTGTCCTTTGATTCCTACCCACAACAAAATGCAAAAAAAGCAAAACACTTTCTGAACGAAGTGTAGAGATTTTTTTTGGTAGAAAAACGAAGTGAAGAGATAGGTAGAGCAAGATGTTTATAGGATTGACAAGATGCATGACACAAATATTTCTTTGTTGCCATCATGGAGCCTAAGGAGGTTCAAAGCAATACAATTACACATGAAGTAGCAAATGATGCACACTTATGAATCTTTATGAGTTTCAGTGGAGGTTTAATTAGTCATACCTCGCTAGCATGTTGAGATGGATTTATGAATTTTGGTATTGGACTATGACTTATTGTCTTGGACTTGTGAGATATTGGTATCGGACTTGATTATTTGATATGGTTATGATTTATTGAACTTGGATTACGGGTGTTTGATTCAGCTAATGAACATTTGATACGGATTATCAGTATTTAAATTGGTTTTTGAATATTTGATTTGGTTTATGAGTTTTGTTATGGATTAGGGGTTATTGGATTTGAATTACGAATTGTGGATATGATTACGAGTTTTCAAGTTGATATTAATTTTGATGAGATACTTGAAATGTTCTCAAGTTATTGAGATTATATTGGATTGAACTCCTTTTGAAATAATTTATGAGTATTTAAATATAAGGAATTAGATTTGATTATGAAGTATTTGAATTATGAATATTTTGGACTTGATCATGAGTATGAATTTAATCTGAGATTTCAAGATATGTTATCACGAGCTTATGAAATATTTGATGATTTTAATGTATATTGATCATTTAAATTCTTTGAGAATGGGTATTTTTTTTAAAGATCGTGTAATGGCATAGAAGCTTATATTATGTCTTGTTTATATAAATTACACCGCTTATGTATCAACTTATTTTATGTGGAAGACTAACCCCACCACGGTGGGTTGATTATGTTTTTAACATAATCAGGTTTAGGACTAGTTCAAGAGCATAGAGATCATAGACCCTAGTGCGAGTCATGTCGGTTGGGTTGGGGCGGTCTTTTTTCGTTAGGAGTTCATAACTTTGAATTATATCTCTTGGGGCGGTTTGCTTATATAAGTCCGGTTTATTGTTGTCTGCTTGCGGTTATTTCATTATTGGGTTATAATAACCTTTTGTGGTTCATGTCTTCAGGGTCCCTGACACTGTGACATATGACCCGCTTTTGGGGGTGTTAGAAAAAGTACATACTCACTCGAGAACTGAACACCATGATCCCCCTTTATCAACGTCTCTCGATTTACCTCATCACTCGAACAAAGAGAAGACAAGAAAACTCGAGAGAAAAAGATGAAGCACTCGATCAAGGAAGACATGAGTAGGTCGGAGGGGGGACTCGGTGCTCAAGAGAAAAAAAAACTCAACCAAAGAACAAAGTTCACTCGAGGTAGCCTTGTCCGATTTTTTGCATCATCTCCTTCTAGGATCTTTATTCTAACAAACTTTACAACTTGCTCAACTTGCATCCAAGGGGGCCACAACTTAAGATGCATATATAAGCATATTGGCTGAATGTATTTGTATAAACACTTTGTGGAAGAGATTTGGCCGGATTTTTGGATGAACAAGAGAAAATTTTGTGTTCTTCAATTGTTCTTGCTAGTTCTTCATCTCAACTTGTTTTGATCATAACTTTTGATTGGTAAAGTCAAATTTGTCCATTCTTCTTTCTACGTTTATTATTTATTGTGTACCTTCTAACCATGGCATTTGTTTATACTTGTTGGATGTGAAAATATTATGATGTGTGAGTAGCTTACTTGTTAGGTTTGGGGGTAAAAATCCCCAAATCTTGCAAGATTAGTATTGCTTTCGTGTTATGTTTATTTTTTGAAGGGAAACTAAGCATGTTTAGTAGCATATATGAGAGATCGAATCGAGATTTATAATTCATTCATGTTGGTTTGATCTAAATGTTGGAAGTTTAGACTAACACTAGTTTAAATTGATCCCTTAAAGCATTGTATTCTTCAATGCATGAATGATGATGTCTAGATTAATCATTCAAGTTGAGACTTACAATGTAATATGAGGATGATTATCCAATATTAACATTCTTATCATGCTAGAGTAGGATTGCTTGGGGTCGAAAGGATGATTAAGCCTACTTGTGATGCTGTTATCCAAATTGTGGTGATATTGGATATTGTAAGCAAATAGAAAACACCATATCATACTTATGTTGTCTAGTATGATCATAAGTTTGACTAAGCTTAATCAATTAGCATGAAAATAGCAAACACAATGCATATTAATTGACACAAAGCGATATGATGTGATATAACTTGCGTAAAGCACATGCAATTATATGCCCTTCAATGATTGAACACTAGATTATTAAGTGTAATATCCGGAATTTTTATTCCGTTTATTTCTGTAACAAACCCGATCTCGATCAGTTGATCCATATCCGTCTAATTAGTTAGACACATTATTATAAAATTTATCATTTTATGTAGATTTCCTTCACATAAAATGATAGAATCTTTTAAAAGTTTATCATTTTATGTAGCTTACCTTCACATAAAATAATAAGTTTAGCCCCAAACCCTAATTTAGAATATGACTCGTCGTTGACAAGTCTGTGACGAAGCTGTGACAAGGCCCGGACAAGTATGTGACGAAGCTGTGACAAGGCCCAGACAAGTCTGTGACGAAGCTTTGACAAGGCTAGACAAGGCTGTGACGAGTCTGTGACAAGCCCAGACAGGCTGTTGACAGCCCAGCGCCAGTGTGCCCAGCGCCCAGCAGCGCCCAGCAGCGCAACTTGCCAGCGCCAGCCCATCTGCTGCTCCCTTGCGCCAGCCCAGTCCAGCGCAACTTCAGCCAGCGCCAGCCCATCTGCTGCTCCCTTGCGCCAGCCCAGTCCAGCGCAACTTCAGCCAGCGCCAGCCAATCTGCTGCTCCCTTGCGCCAACCCAGTCTAGCGCAGCTTGCCCAGCAGCTTCAAGCGTAGCAGCCCAGCCTTACAGCAACTCCAGCCCACTGCCTTGATTGCTCCAGCCCGTGCAAATGCGTGGACCCAGTAGGAAAGGACAACAGTTCAGCCGTTACTTTTTCCCCTCTTTAGCGTGATCAAATTCGTTCTTTGCCCCACCGATTCTTTCCTTCTGCAAACCGGATTCTCCGCAATACATACGCTGCACATGATCTTCCTTCCTTATACACTCCTCCTCTTAATTCTGTCCAGATTCACGCCATTCCTTCGTCTGTATCGAGTGCTTCAACGCAACAGCAAGCAACACATTCCAACGTCACTTCCTCCTTCTCCCTTCCTTACTGATCTACCACATGAACTTAAGTTCTGCACGCAGGGGGTCCGTCCTAGGTGAGTCTTCGTCCCTATACCGCCTGATATCGACAGCCTGGAGAGACGGAGAACGTTGGTAAGATCCTTCGCCCTCCTGCTGTGGCCTCCAGAAGCAATTTATACATACGGTTTCATCTTCTGTTCCTCTCCTGAACCGTAGTTTAATTAGTAGGGCTTCTCTTCTTTGCAGCTATATTCGAGCCATTTCCTTCCTAGATCAGTCGAGAATTCCTAACCAACAGCTGCTGGAAGAGGTGAGTTCTCCTGTCTACAGCTTTTATTCGTTTCATCTTCTGAAGAATGTAGTGTAGTTGTATGTATTGATCTCCGTGAGAGAAAGTTTTCCGATCTCGTAAACTGGGGTGAGGGCTGAGGGTTGTGAGTGTTCCTTGGGGTCAAACCGGTGATCATAGGAGGACTTTAAGGGTAGAGACAAGGGCTGCTGCTGTATACTTTCTTTTTATTGGGTTTTTAGAAGTGAGGAACTGCCTAGCTTGTAGACCAATGTTTAAGAGTTAGGTTGAAGATCCACCGTTGAAATTTTAATATATGATAGGTAGATGTATGTAGTTTACTCTATTAAAATTTGAGAAGAAATTAACGGTCGGATTAGAAGTTATAAGCTTTCGAAGTAGGGTAGTTAAGCAGTTTTTTTTTTAAAACATTAGTTTTTGGCTAAGTATAGAAATTGTAAGGGGAGTAGTCAACTTTGAGAATTTTTATAAAAATAATGGATGAACAGTTTTGAGAAATTCTTGCTCCTAAGGGTAGATGGCACATCATAGATGATCTAGAGAATTATTTCGGAATTTTTATAAGCTTTTACGAATTTTATATTTGAAACCGAAGTTAGACCTTTACGACCTTTTGGAAAATAGGGAAATAAGAAAAGTGACAGTTTGTAACCAAACTAAACTTTAGGAGTTGGAATATGACTTTAGAGTCTCAAATAGGAGTTTAGACATGAATTTCGGAAAATTTGGAAGTCTCGGGACTAAGGGTAAAATGGTCATTTTTCCATAAATTAGAGCTGTAATTAGTTATGTCCTATTACGATCTTCTATCTTAGAAGTCTTAGACTTCTAATTACGTTGGAGTGTGCTAATGCACTTATCTCCTTTGACAGGCAACTGAGTTGCTACAGTTTACAGAGCGAGTTTGATTTACAGAGAGTCGAGCTTTATAACAGGGAAGTCCTTTGGGCTTACTTAGTTGACTTCCGAATATGAGCATGAATGATGATAGTGGTGTGTGATTAAAATGTTTAGAGTTATAGGTTGTGATAGATATTTACCGACCTATACTTGGCCTAAGAGTAACGGGCGGTGGCATTCTGCTTAGTTAGCTTGCGGGCGCTGGGGGTTTCTTTAGGGACTAGTCCATACTCGGTTTGTAGTGATGCTACCGGAGGAGGTCAGCTAGACCTACACCCAGTTGGATAAGGAACGGAGGCGAGAACTGTTAATAGCTCTCGTGCCACAACTGTAAAATTGAATAAGATGAATAACCTAAATAATAGACAATAAACGGTTGAGTGCCAGCATGATGTTTGTTTATTTTTTTGTTTCTGCGTGTGTTTGTGCTGTTGTTATTCTACTTATATTTGGATAGTTAGCTAACGGTTGTTATGTTGTGTAGACTTACCACAGGTTAGAGCAGATGCCGAGTGATCCGGATGGTAGTGGTCAGCCGGGGTATCGTACTTTTAGGGCGTATTGCAGTTTCTTTATTTGTGGGATTTCCAGTTGGACCTTGGTTCTTTTCTTTCCTTCCGTACTTTGTTATCTTATGTTTTCCGGCTGTTAGTTGTTCTGGTCACATTCATACATTGTTAAGATTTATTTTATGATTTATGGTTTTCCTTATCTGTGCCTTGTTGTAAGATCTTGTTAAGTTGTTGTCAAACTAAGGTCGGGACCCATTGTGCGGTCCTAACCAGTAACTCCCCGAGTTGTAAAATTTGGGGTTTTACATTAAGCATGCTACTAGTATTGGTTTGAGAATAATAGCCCCAAACCTAGTGTTTTCTCCATATATTTGATACTTGATTGTCACTTGATCCTTACTACTTACTTCACACCAAAATTTTGATCATTTTTTTCCCTTTTATTTTACACACTTAGACCTTGCTCTTAAACTTGATTACTTTCAAGCTCTATAGAATCTCTTGGGATTTTGACCTTGATGAATGCATCATATACTTACATTGACAATGGTCGTGCACTTGTGGTAATATGTGATTATTGAGGTATCTTATACCCCATCACTTATGCATATACGGTATTTTCTCCCGATATATGGTTTACACATAAATGATATTTGCATCCGATATATGGTTTCGACATAAATGGTGTTGTAACCATGTATTGGTTGCACATGATTGTACTTAAATTTATCTACAAGGATGACATAGTCAATTGTAGTAAATTGAGTGTCGAATTCACATGGATCCTGTCTGAATTGTGAGTTACTAATATTAATTATTCTAAGGAAAAGGGGAAAATAAAGAGGAAGGGATAGGAACAATATATTTTTTGTTGAAAGTTTTGTAAACATAAAAGAAAATCAATGGTTGTTGTTTTGTAAAATATGTGAGGGGAGTGATTGATAAGTGATCGATTTCTATCACATTAGTTAGTTATTAGCATGTTTAGATTGTGTTTTGGTTGTATTGTGGTGATAATTCTATAATCCAGATGAAGAAACAAACATTAACGAAATCAAGGGATTAAGTAGAATATTTGAGTCATTGAATTGAATAACCGAATAAAACATTCAAGAGAAAAAGTTTTTGAAGCTTTTGATGATCACCACTGCACCTGCATTAAATAAGCACCGAACCTGCGCCAAGGCAAGATCAGCCGCACCCGCAACTCACTACCCCCATACTCGCGGCTCCGTACCGCCACACCAACGACTCCCTGTTGTGGCACCCGCGGCTCCATGATACCGCACCCACGGGGAAGTCCTCGGGCTCTTCCTCGACAGAAGATGAAGACTATCCTAATGAAGTCATGACCTAACTATTCCTCTTCCTCACCCGTGGTTGAGACCCACCATACCCGTCGTGGACGGCTTTTGAACAATAAATGCAAACGCTTAAGTATAGGCGTTTGTCGCTTTTAATCTATAAGTTTAGACTTTTTATTTTTCATGTTTTCAGTTCCTAGACTACAATAAATTCAGGTGTTAGGATCTCATCATATCTCATGTCAGACCTAAACACCTCATCTAAGAACTCAACTCATGTAGTCTTTTTCTATTTCTATTCTCCCAATTCTCTATAGAGAACTAGTTCGATAATTGTGCTTAACGTTTGAAGCTCTCAAGAGATTAGTTGTAAGTTTCTTGTTTGAAGTTTAGTCCCGTAGGTCTTTGTGTTATTTCTCTTGTGCTTAACTTCTCGATTGAATCTCACCTTCTTATCTATTTTGACCATCTAGTTATCTCAGCCTTACCTAAATCGCAAGGAATTTTTATTTTGGATTTGGGTTGCTCTTCTAGTAGCAAACAGGTCTTACATGAACGAGTTGCGAGTGTTCTTCGTGAAGGTGATTTAACCACGTGTATTTAGTAACAGGTTATTTCTCCGGCATGTGTCTCACTAATCCATATTTATGTAACATTCGGATTTTTTATTCCGGGTGTTGAGATATTTTCCGAGCTTCCCGCACCAACGGCTTAGTTTTCCCGCAGACACGTTTGTTGAGTGCCGGGATTTTTGTCCAAAATCCCACGCCAACCTTTGGGCTTCCTCTTTTGCTTTCCGGCCTCGGGATATGGAGTGAAGGGACAAGGGGGACAACTGACCTTGGGACTCCCCACCCCTTTGTGCAACCTTTATTACTCCCCTTCTCTCCTCATTTCCCTCTTTTTCACTCTTACGCCCATCCTTTCCCCTCTATACCCTCTTCTTCCTTGTTGCTCTCTTCTTCATTCTCCTTGGAAGAGTGGTGTAGGAAGCTGCAGCCTTGGAGTTCCGGATCTGCTGTAGTAAGTTATCTCTTTCCCTCTGTTAGGCAAAAATATTACAAGAAAATAAAATTGCGTAACACATTTCAATTGAAATATGTTTATATAAGTTCGACCCTTATTCGTTGTATCCTCACGATTTCAAAATGATGCTGATTATACTTTGGACGACCTCTTGAATTTTCCTTGAGTATTTGGGCTGCACCCGACGGGTTGCCTACGTACCTTCCCACAAAAGGATCAAGCCTTACGTAGTTCATAGAGATACCTTTGCGGACTTTGATTTTCATGTATCATAGGTCGGATCCAAACACGCCTTCTCTGAAGGGTTGTCTAAAACCCGCATCAGTTATCACTTGCATTTCTCCCTTTTCACGCATCACCGGAATCACTCGGACCCACCTTCTATGAAGGGTTTTCCAAATTATCCGACTATCATTTGCGTGTGAGAAATTCTACTACTTTCTTTTTTTTTTGTTTAGGGTATGACTGAACTCGACGAGTTTCCTACATATCCGTTTCAACGGAATCAAGTCAGACGTAGTTCTCAAAAGAACTTTTGTTTGGGTATCAATTTGGAATTTGTGATTGAACTCAATAGCCGTGAAACTGAGTTTCTTACGTACCCCTTTCATAGGGATCAAATCATACGTAGTTCTTTAACTTTCCGTTGTGGTATAAACTTTAGGATTTTGCGATTGAACTCAAAAGTCATGAAATTGAGTTTCCTACGTACCCTTAGTAGGGATCAAATCACACATAGTTCTGCCCTATTGCGATTGTATCGTATTTCTTCTTTCATTCTTGCTTAAAGCGTTGAATTGTCGAAGTTGAATTCAAACGATCTTGCACTTGCTACGGGTTTTTGGCATTTCCCTATGGGTTTCATTGGAGACGTGGAAGTACACATGAACATAATCTGGAAGAGATCTTTGTAGATTGATCAAGAGTTGTAGACAAAATAATGTCAACTTTTGTTCTTCATATCAACCAGAACACTAGTGTTGCTCTATATTTTATATTTTTCCTTTGGAATGTTTGACTCCTCTTTATTCAACTGGTGGGCCTTCCTTTATTCACAATTTTCTTATGTAGCTTGTTAAGAACATTCTTGCACCTTCTTTGGATGATCTTTGACATATTTGGACCATAATTTGAATTTTGTGTTTGTGCTTGTAGCTTTCCCATCCTCTGGCAAAATACCGGCTTCTATTTGATCTAGTTTGATTAGGAACTTTTTCGTCATTTGCACTTTGTCTGATCACGTATGGATTTCGTGGCAAAGGCTAACCATTTTCAGTTCGTTTATGGGCTTCATTTCCGAATCAATCTATTTTATTTGGTATATGTGAGATCCGCTCCATTCCGACTAAGAGTCTTCAACTCAATCTATTTCATTTCGTATTTGTTGCTTCTTCTTTTGAGTTTGTTTTTGTTGTTGAGTATGACTTTGTCAGTTACCCTTTTGTATAATTTCGTTGAGCTTGGGAAAGCGTTGAAGCCCTCTTTGATTGTGATCTTTATTGGTATGAATTTACTTCGTCCTCGCCTTTATATTTCTTCTTCGAGTTTGAATTTAGGGAAGTTAAAGCTGAACTAGTCATCTTTGATCGACTCATGTCCGTCTCTTTGTGTTGTATATTCCCCTCGGTTTTCTAATAATCACATTTGCTTCTTTTTCTTCTCTTTGTTTACAACTATCTTTGGTGTAAGTAGCATCATCATCTATCGGATTGGACTCCGGGTACGCCGACAACAAGCTTGATCGTTTCGGCATTGAATGACGGTTTCCTCCACGCAGGTTCCTTTCGTTCGATCGACTCGCATGTGGTGCTTCTGGATTCCCCAGCGTAACTCTCATTTTTATATTTTGAAATGGTAGAACTGCTCTCCCGGACTTGTTTGTCTCTCTTTGTTTTGAAAGTTGATCCAAAAGACTCCCTTGAGTTGCCTTCCTCTTCGATGACAAAGGAACATGTTGCTTTCTTCATACGGTGGGTACGAAAATTCAATCTTCTTGTTCGTCGGACTCAATCTTTCCGGCAATTTTTTTTACTTTCTTTTTCCATTGCCCTTCACTTCCATTTTGAATAGTATTTTACTCGCAAGCGATCTCTTCCTTTTACAAAGCTTCATTTGTCTCGCAACCTTGCTCAAGAACACCTAAATCGCGCTCCATGATTTATTCCTTACCAAAGCTCAAATAAAACCGGCATATAGAATACGAGTAGAACCGCTTCCTTTGAACTTGATTTGAAGTAGATATAATCTCTGCGCATGCTAGAAGAATATTCTCGTCATTTTTTTTATCGCAAACACTAGTAATGCCAATTCGATCTTGATTTCGCCCAATGTCGTTCGAGACTTTTGCTTGATTTTGAATCCTTCACTCATAAGGTTGTCTCTTATCCGCGTGTATTTGAATGTGGAGTTGTCTAACTTGAGGCTGAAAGCATAATACAAGAGCAGAAGACAATAAGTTGCATGTGTACTACCTTTGTTGAATCTTGTGAAGAGGTGACCTACGAATGAATCGAAAGGTTTTTAGAGAAGTCGACTCTCTTGCTTTTCCATCTCTTTTGATATTTTGAGCTATGAAAGTATCTTCGAGCATCATCCTTTTGGTCACATGCTTCTGGTCATTTGCTTGATTTAATTTTGAAATCTTTGACAACACATTGCTGCTGAACATCCTCTACACTCTTCCTCAATAACACTATCTTTCTGTGTATTTTTGTTGAGTTTGGGAGAGCCTTGAAGCCCATCCCCCGTCCCCCCTTGCAATGCTTCTTTTAATTTACTTTGAGCTTGTGGACTTTGCGTAACCGACGACCATTCCCCCGAGCATTTCTCTTGGGTACGTCTACCTCAACGTAGTGTCTTTTGCGTATGGCTCTCTCATCTTATTTTATTTTTCTTCTCATGATAACGGTCGAGCCTCATTTGAGATTGATACAACTTTTGGTGTTGTAGAGGTAAACACTAACTTTTGATCGTCATTCCTGCTCAATATAAGAAATACATATAACAAACATGAACAAGAAAGAGGGAACACCAACTACAAGCTTGGAGTGTCCTGTTGTTGAACCAATGAATGTATCTTTCTTTGTACTATTTCCGTCCCTCGATCAAAATTCTGCTACGAAATTACTTCATCTTCTCAACATGAAATATGAGACCTTTTATATTTGGTGCAGCGACCGACGTCGTTTGAGCTCGATCGAACAATTGGTAGAGTTTTAACGAATTTGTTTCGATTCGTTGTACTGCACTCGATTCCCTGCTTCCTATGTACATACATAGGAATGAGATTTAACAAGGAAAAAATCATACTTACCCTATGTAGGAATTTGAGATCGCAAAATCTTTCTTGCTTACGATCGTCCGGCTTTTACCATAGTTGCCTCCTTAGTATACTTCGTTTACTGATCTTTCTTCGTCTTCTTCTTTTGATTTTGGAGATACATATTGTGTTCTCTATTTTCTGCCTTCTTCCTTCTTCTTCTTTTCTTTTCTAGATTATACCTCCATAGTATATATAGAGTCATAAGGGATGATCTTCTTCAACCGATGGTATATTGATAACCCATAACGTGCAATGCTCATTCATTGCAATTTAAGCACAAATATTAACAGTATTTTGTTACACCTTCCCGTTATATTTGGCAGTCTAATTTGAATTTAATTTGGGTTAATTGTCCCTATTTAATGCAATTTAATTTTGTTTATTTGATATACTTTTGTATCTCAGAATGAAGGTAATTAACTCCCTCATTAAAATGCACCCATAAGACCTTTCATGTATTTAGGCATTTTCATTGTTTTGTCTACAACGTATCAAGCCTCTCCAAATGTCAAATGAGAAGTCCTAATTTAGGTGGGTTATTTAGGGGTAATTAAATTGAAATCACATATGGGCTCTAACAAATATCTCATTTTCTATGGCCCAATTTTATACTTAAATTTGGATCTTAATTCAAAACGATGAAATTAAGCCCATTACTTGATCTTATGATATTCAACATAATCCCACAAATTTAAAAAACTTAGTGGAAATTTTAACTCAAACACCCTCTTCCTCTTGCTGCTAGTTCTTCCCTCTTTCCTCTTCTCTTCACCTCCATGACTATGAAGGAAGCTTTTGAAGGGAGATCTTGTAAACCCTTTGCATGTACCTTCCTTTAGCTCATTTAGGTCGTGGTGAGGAAGCTAAGATATGTGGTGGGAGTTTGGAGAAGGCCCAACCAGAGAAGGAGGCACTTGGAGCAAAGAACCAGTCGAAGAAACGAAGAAGACGAAGTTTTTGCTGTTCGACCGCGGGGGCGGATCACCAGAGGTGCAGGGGCGGACCACCAGCCACCGCAGGGGCGGACGAAACCACCAAAGGGGCGGCTCCCATGCGCAGGTGCGGCCCCAGACCACCGCAGGGGCGGTGACAGCTTTCCGCCAAGGGCGCCAGTTTTCTTCCGCGGCTGGATTTTCTTCACCAGTAGGCTTCCTCTTTCCTCCCTCTTCGTTCCTTTCTTAGCCTTGTATTTATACCTGGTTAGAAGCATGCTTAGGGTGGACCTAGGACTTATGAGAATGCCATCTAGTGGTTGCTATCCTTGGAGCCCTTATGGCTTGATGTGGTTGTTGATCTTGAATTGGTTGAGCTTGTGGATCTTTCTAGGCTATATTGGCTCTCCTAAGCTGTTGATCATGTCCATGTGATGTATAGGCTGTTGTGAGAAGTTTCCTTGTGTTGAGAGTGTTGTAAGGATTGTGAGTTCTACGATGCGTTCCTTGGTTGAGAGCTAGGTGATCTTGCGTAGATCCCTAGAGTGAAGTCTTAGACTTATTTGAGCTTGAGCTTGTGTTGATGAGTGTATTCTTGTGTGAACAGGTTGTGTGCTTCCTCTCTAAGGAAGCAAGAGTGTTGTGCGTGAGTGTGGTGACGAGGCAAGTCTCCGGACTTACTTAGCTCGTATTCTTTGTATTAGACTCGATGTGTGTTTGGTGGTGTGTGTTTTTATTGCTTTCTTTATAACTTATAAAATGGAAATAGGATTACCGACCATTACATATTATTAGTCCCAAGTGTATGATAACGGGCGGTGACAACTTGTCCAACTCTTGCGTAGAGCTAGGAGGTTCTTGGCGACTAGCCCGCGTGGTTAGACGGTCAGATGCATCCATACCGTTCTATGCGGTAAGTGGGGCCGAGGTGAGTTTCGGGAGATTCTCGTGTCACAAAAAAAGTTGAATTAGAACGGGATATGATCTATTAAATAAAGAAAATAAACCAGACTTGTTTGTGGAGCATGATTAGGTGATGTTATGATGTATGAGTGTGTATGTGCCTTCACCTTGTTTTTAATGCTTCGAATTGAGCTAACGGTTTTATTTGTGCCATGTTGGAAAGGTCCGGTGAGATTGTTGTCAGGCTAAGGGTCGGGACACATTGTGCGGTCCCGCCCGTAGCATTCCGTTATCCCGCGGATTCGGGGTGTTACAATTTAAATGTTTATTTGAATGCTATTGCTTTATTTGATCATGTAAGCTTACAAATTGAATCTAATAATATCGGGGTTGGTAGAACTGATATTTACTTACGATCGGGATGAGAACAAACATCGGGAGAAACTTTCAAGGAAACAATGATCAGCCACATATCTTGTTGAAGTGAATAATTATTAAGTGTAACGTTTTTAATTATCTAATAACAAACTTTCATTTGCAAAACCTTTTTATATTTTCTTATATATTGTTAATTTTTGATATCAAAATCCCCCTCCCGTTTGGTTATTATTTGGTAATTTTGATTTACTCGATAATATGATGCATTGGTCTCCTTGGACTTGACCATTACTTGCATACTACATTTTGTTTAATTTTAATACTTTATTAGGCACTTGACGACATACACCCTATTCAATGTGGCATCGTTGTTGAGAAACATTTATTGTCTTTTATTATTGTGTTTTGATAGTTATCAATCTTGTTGTGAACCTATTTTATGGTTCATACTTGTGCTACTAATACATCATGTGTGTCTAGATCCAAAAATTGAGAGGACTTTTCATCAAAACCGAAGAGAATATTCAACCCCAGGAGTTGTTATGGCAGACCGAACACTTCGCAACTGACACAACCGAATATTACATAGTAACCGTTGGCCATGCCTATTCTCAACGTCGAGTTGAAGCCGGGATTGATCCACTAACTCCCATCCTTTCATGGGCTTAGTGAGGAGGACCCAATCAAACATATGGGGAAATTACACACGATTTGCATGAGTATGAAGCCGGTCAATGTCACTAAAGAACAAATCAAGACGAGGAATTTCGGATTCACCCTCAAGGATGCAACCGATACGTGGTGGAAGTATAAACACTTGGGACAAACTGCACAAGGCTTTCATCAAAACATACTTCCTGCGAAAAAGGCATGCAACATTGAAGAAGGCCATGGGGAAATTCCGCACGGCTTGCATGAGCATGAAGCCGGTCAATGTCACTAAAGAGCAAATCAAGACGAGGACTTTCAGATTCATCCTCAAGGATGCAACCGATACCTGGAAGTATAAACACTTGTTGGGACAACCTGCACAAGGCTTTCCTCAAAACATACTTTCTGGGGAAAAAGGCATGCAACATTGGGACAGAATATAGTGTTGTCTATACAACGAGCTACTAGACAACAAGAGAAGAATCGATGCCACATGTGATAACAACCTCAACACTGCCGACTCAAACGAAGCTCAACAAGTATCCTCACCAACTAGGCTATTAGTACATTAATACTAATACCATTTTTTTTTGACGGAAGCCATATACACGCCAATATATTACTAAAGACACGCCAATTTATATGCGTATCGTAAGGCGCATATACATTCACTTCCACTTGCATACGCCTCTTAAAGCGCACAAGGATTAAGAAATAGGATCATCTAACACGTGTCATACCTGACGTCCCACGTATACATCTCTGTAAAGAAAGAACGCAAAAAAAGAGGGAATACGATTCCCTCTTTTTTCCTCTATTGCTCTTGCGCGAAGACGACTAAGTTCAGCTCGACTACCCAGTTTCAGTTGTAAATCCCGTGAATTTTGCTTGTCACTGCACCGGGAAGGTATTTGGCTACGTGCAATTTCACCAACCGCCATCGTCTTCTCCTGGGAAAGTGATTTGAGAGGCGCCGATGGTGAGGAAGAAGGCGGTCCCGCAACGCATCGGCGGTGGCCATTGTCGTCGTGGGCGGAGATGCTTAAGTCACGGAGATGATCAGGTATGTGAAATTAGCAGTTTAATCTCTGAATTGGTCTTTACAGGTAATTATCAACAGATATTGTTTTAGGTTCAAGAGTTAAGAGATAATGAAATTGAATTCTTTTTTGAACATTTAGGTCTTCCAACCAAAACTCATTTGGTGATAGTACAATAGTAGCAATCAAGACATTAGACAAGGGAGTAGTGGACAATAGTTTTGAGCTACTTGAAAATTTGCATCTGCACCGAAAATATGATGAGGATGGTTAGCTAGTATAGGCATTAGATATCGGGTACTGTTATTATATGATCCGAGTTTGTCCAGAAACATTATAACCTTCTCCATAGGATGATAAGTAAAGGAAGAAAACAGAGGGACGAGTTCATAGAAATAAGTATTTCCTAATCACTTTTATAGTTTTAAGTTGTTTTGCCTTCTTTAAGTATGGACATGTGTTAGAATGTCCCTCTGTTGAAAAAAAACACACTCTTATTATGAAAAGTAGAAATCTCTTGTGAAATACTTTCTTATGATATTGGGGAATTTGTACTATTGCATAACCGAGATTGCTTTCTATGTGTTGGTGTTTTATTTTTGTTATTGTGTTTGTATGAACTAGTCTGATGATTTTTTGTGTCCATGGGTATTGGTTTGCTTGATTGTTGCTGATGAAAATATTTTTACAAATTACACCGAGGTAGTAAAATAGTTGGAAAATGTAGATGTTTTGGAGATGATTGTGGATAAGTTTGTATCATATGTGAGTAATTCTTTCCTTTCTTTCTTTTCTGATAATTTTGCGATGTTTGGTTGTTTTCTATCTTCACCTCTCAAAAATTGATGCTGTAGGTGTAGCCCCAAAGTTGTAGGCAACATAAATACATACTTTATCCTGATTCTGCTTTATATAGGCACTTTGAGTTCGTTTCCATTCTTTTTAGCTGATTCTGCTTTATGGTGCATCTTTTTTGCACCGCAATCTGAATATGCCTCATCATTTAGATTGCCCTTATTCTCAAACATCAACTACAATTGTCTATAACACACCTCAATATTACGTCCAAAATCTAATGTTGATGCAAGCCAATAGTTTTCACTAACATATTATTTTAGCACTTCCATGCTCTGTAAGTTCCAATACATTGTTGTGTTGTGTCGAAAACTCTGTATACAAGCTTACTCTTTCTTTGCTTGTGGAAGCATTTGAGCTATAAAGGATAGAATGAAAATCCTTCCTTGCAAACGTTGATGTATGAATCTATAGCCTTTTTCCCAAACTTGTTAACTTCTTTTTCTAACGGAAACTTAATTGTTCTTGATTCATGATATTTGGTGTCCCCATTTTTTTCATACTAAACCTTTTTTCCTATACATGCAACAAAGCGGCACTATAAAGGTATATACAGGGTATAACGTTTGAGTTGGTTCTCAATTTGTTATGATAAACAACCACCAAGTTTCTGATATTAGTGAATGATTTCAAGTTTCTAATACCTACAAGATTCCTCTCAAGTGCATATTAATGCATCAGAGCCCCTTTATGCCTTTACTAGATATGTTCCCCCCTACTCTGGCTGCTAAAGTTTTTAGCCCAAGGTAATTTCAAGGAAGGTTGCTAGTAATTTTGACAGAAGAATCTTTCTTTTTTTCTTAAAGGATTTTTTAAAATTTAATTATTTCCCTTTTTTTATATCTCAAATGTGACCTGCTTCTCCCTCACTCACATTTTTTCATTCAGTTTTGTGAGAAGGCTACTGCATAATGTTATCATATTGTTTCTCTCCTTTTGGGTTAGCACGAACCTTCTCTGAAAGAGATGGTCTAAGAACTACAACTTGAAGTGACGTCCAAAATCCAAAAAGAGGTAGAGGATCATGTATACAAGGCTAATTAGGAAGTAGGGTCTTTTTTATGTATGAACGACAAACTTTTGTACTTTATGCTTCTTTTTTTGGTTCATGGACACATTTGTATGACTTGTATACAAGGTTAACTAGAAAAGAAGGGTGCATCACATCAAAAGGATCTGGTCCTTATAGAGAGTAACTTCTTTAGGTGTCAATTATGATTAGATATAATTATCGGTTTTCATTATTTAAACTTGTCATCATTCCCACTACTTGTACCCCACACCTCTTTCTAACATAAACCTGCATAAGCCTTTTATTAGTCCAAGCATCTTGCAGCTTTAAGTATATAACTTTGTTGTCCACAAAGTACTTTGCAACTTGGTGAAAAGATAAGATGCTCTTTCAAGACGAACTAGTGCTTGAACCATCAGATATGGATTTGATCAACCTTCGTACAGAGTTTCAACAAAGTACTTTGTAGACACTTGATAAACTTGTCATACACCATTGTTTGCAACACAGCTTGCCTTATTATGTTGGACCTTAACCTTGACCATCATGAGTTGGCTCTAGATACTGATATCCTTGGTTTCATGCAAGATCCATAGTCATCTTAAAAATTGTGTAATTTGAACTTTTGAAGATTAAGTTATAAGGTTGTTTGTTTTTATACCTTTTAAGATGCATCTCTTATTACCATATCATTAGGCTAATGATTTTTTTTTGTAATTGCTTTCCCTCTTTACAGGGGGAATGTCAATGGGTCAAGTGGTTGCTCTTCTCTCGGATCAAGGGTCTTGAATATGATGCCTCTCTCTATAATACTCGTACTATTGTATCTTGGGATGTAACCCCATCTAGCAACCTCATGGCATTGGAGGTCAATGATTTGATTCATACCGTGGATGATATTACTGAAAATGGATGGATTATGGCTGCATTAGCAACACTGATATTTACACCATTGCCAATGGAAAACTGTCTGAGCAATTGGGGTGTCAAAAGGAGATCTAGCTCCTCGGAGAATCTTAGATATGCATTCCAATGCTTCCCTACACTATGGAGCATGTTTGTTGCTCCTTCTTTAGGGAATAATGCAACGTATGACTTTCAGGGGCCATCATTTAGGACTGATAAAATCACTCTTTCTCCCCATTACCTTGTTCGTTCCTATTCGTAAGGTAGTCATTCCTCCATCCACAGTTCACCTTTGTAATGAAAATATTGTATTGATATCAGTGGGCAGTTCAACTCTATCAATCTATTTGAATTGACGAGACAATGTCTTCTATTCTTCTAATCATGAGGATAGGTTCTTAAATCTTATCAGTCTATTTGAATTGCGGAGATTAGTTCAAAATTTTGTGTAGGTTAGGTTCTTAAATCTTATCTCACGAGGATAGGTTATTTGAAGAACTCATCCCCCTCTTCTCCAATCATGGCTTCTTAATTCGATTGAAAAATCCGAACAAATTAAAATGTTTCAACTTCTGCGAGCCATGTGAAAATGCATGCTCAGTTCTCTAACTCATTAAAGGACTACTCCATGTGAAATTATTCTCCTTGGAATTGAAAGAAAAGAGGGAAATTAAGTTGTCTGAAGTATCTGAACTATCTTAGGTCGTGTGATGACTAGCATATTCTCGTAGAATCTATTTATCTCACACATATTATGTGTTTCAGGGTTCTCCAGGGTGGCAAGCCATGACAAATCTTGTTGTTGGGAAGCCTATCTACAACGAGCGATAACATTCTCATAAATCTGGGCCAATATTATGAGATTAGTGACAGTTGTAAATGATGGTGAAATGTGCAGGCTGTGACAATCGTGGATTATAAGAGGATCCTACATGTGTCATAAAATCTTTAATTCTTATTCTTCCCATTCAATATACTGAGCAACATAATCCTATCCATTATCTCTGTAACCAAGTAAACTCACTTACTTTCCACCAAATTGACTGAAGAGAACGAAGGATTGGAAGAGTTGCTTGCCTGCTTTGATCCTCTCGATTTTCTTGCTAGCGATTAGGAGTTCTTCTACGAGATCCAACAAATCCGAATTGCAAGCACAATTATAAACTCGGAATTCGACATGTCAACAAGAAAATTTTGTAACAAGATTTGCAACTGCGAGAGAAGAATCGGCGAGCAGACCTTAGGGCTGGAAGAAGTGTCGTATGCAGAATCAATATCCTCGAAAGAGGAAGAAGCAAGAAGGAGACATGACCGAGGAGGGGAGACAGTAACGATAGGTTTGAATCGTTGAAGAGAAGACGTCTTGTAAAGCTAGATGCGGGTATGCAACGATAGGTTTGAATCGTTGAAGAGAAGACGTCTTGTAAAGCTAGATGCGGGTATGCAACGAAGAGGATGCTGTACCCAGGTTACCACTTACCAGGTATGGGGAAAAAGGCATGCAACATTGGGACAGAATATAGTGTTGTCTATACAACGAGCTACTAGACAACAAGAGAAGAATCGATGCCACATGTGATAACAACCTCAACACTGCCGACTCAAACGAAGCTCAACAAGTATCCTCACCAACTAGGCTATTAGTACATTAATACTAATACCATTTTTTTTTTAATAGTGAGGCCCTAAGAAAATCCGAGGTCGTTGCACGGGCTCCGAGCCGGGCGTGCTTGCCACGAGGAACAATAAACTTTGGTAGAACCTCCAAAATGGATCAAAATGGCGTCCTACGGCATCGTACCCTCGTAAAGTGGATCAAAACGGCGGGACTGAGCAATAAGTCCAGAACCGTAGATTCTTGACCTGTGATCGTCTTTGTTCAGGTGTTTCTTCTACTACCTTTGAATGGATAATTAGGCTTTCATCCCCTCTTCATCCCAAAAACTGCGCTTTAATATTTTGCTTAGGTTTGAATTGTTGAATATTAATCGATGATTTATACGATTCTTAGTTTCATTGGCAAAGTCATCAATTTCAGAGAACAGCAGCATAAGTCGACGGATAAACACTTTATTCATAATTGGTGACTACAGCATTTATATCATCGAAATGTCGACTTACACAGAACAGCCACACTTCTTTTCTATATTACCAGCTATTTATATTTCATTCGATATGAGGTTTTCGATCTCTTGGTTAAACTTGGGGCTATCTTCTGCACAATCAGCATATCTGCAATACGAATTGAGCATCAACAATCAGCATTAGCATATTTATTTTACAGTTTTTAGTTTTCTATATGCTTTGATTTCAAACACCTCACTACAAGCAATTCGGTATTTGTGAGTTGAAAAGCTGTTGTACAAACCATGGTTATGAATCTATTACCTTCGTAATCACTATCGTTGTCGCTGTGGCTGTAGCTATCCCCGTCGCTATAATTCTCACTGTTGCTGTCACTGGAACTGGAGTACCCATGATAAGCTGAGTTCCCCTTGACTCTTATCTTTTGGTGATGCGGATTCACCATCTTGTCATGCCCACCAATCTTAGCTGCATAGAAGTTCACGCGACCTTCATTTTTCTCTGTCTTGCCATAGCTATATCTTGTGTCTAAGCACTTTCCAGCTGTCTGATTGTGTTGATATCCATTACCAGCATTAGCAGCCCTGTTATAGCTTTGGAACTCCGTTATGGTATCTGTCCACCGACTCCACCCTGATGCCACCATGTACCCGGTGTGCTGTCTTTGATAGGTCATTGAATGATCAGATCTAGCACACCCTGTGCGCTTATACTCCTCTGAGTAGCAATCGTTTAACTTCTCTATTTCCCAACAGTTGTTGTTCTTGAACCCAATTCTGCACTGTCTGTAAGCCATGGTTTGAATGGTGAGGATTGGTGTTCGATGTGTCTTGCTTTGCATTGATCAAAGAATCTGCCTTTGCTTATAGGGATGGAAAAAAAAATGATTTGTCAAGTGGGCATATTATTCTCTTAGTTTTATTCTAAAAACACGGTGGGTATACGAGCTATTATACTATGTAGATTCCCTGTCCATTTCTGCTATGCTGATTTATTTTTAAGTTTTGGATTTTCTGGAATGTATCCATGTTGCTAAAGCCATTTCTCCACATGTTCATGATTTTGGGGTCATTGATAGATCAATTCTTGACTGTTAAATTCTGATGGGCCAAGAACTTGCCTTTCGAGTGATGTCTTTGGGCTCTATAGGGATCGAAACTAATGTAGAGCTATCTTGCTTACTTTGTCTTACATCTAAATCATTGACAGATCTCTCAATTATGGCATTATGCCATATCTGACTAATTTAAAGGTATCTCATCTTTATTTTTATTGGAGAAAGTACAAACTTTTCAAGTTTTGGATTGGCTTAGGCTAGGTTACTTGAACTCATGAATTATAATTACAAAAGTACTATGCTTGTTACTTGATGTTATTTAACAAGAATATTCTTCTCCAAATTTGAAATGAAGATAGTTTCATTGATGTTTTGCATATTTATTGCATGCTTTCTTCTGATACACAGTAGCTTTGGCTCTTGAATCCTGGATGACGAGAAGAAGTTTGATGATGAATGTCCAAAACAGGATGCTTTTTAGTTAGAATTGCATCGAGTGTATTGGAACTATGCACTGTGATTTTCTGCTTGTTTTCACCATTAGATGGAATGCCTTCATAGGTGTAAATTGTTCTGTGGAATTTTTTTATTAATTCTTCAACTTTTTTACAGAACAGATATGCTGTTCATTTGTCTTTAGTAATGGGGAATCTGATGCCAAACCAATTAATGTATAAAATTACAAAGACCACCTAGTTTATCTAGTGAAATGTCCTATAGAGAGAGGTATGACTAATGAAATATCCACTAAAACTCATAAAGGTTCAAAGATGTGCATCCTTTGCTACTTTATGTGTAATTCCTTAGGCTCCTTGATGGCATAAAAGATAAATTCGTGTACATGCATAAGATAATATGCTTGTCAATCCTATAGACATCTTGCTCTGCTATCTCTACACTTGGTTCAGAAAGTGTTTTGCTTTTTTTACGTGTGAATCCGCCTATTCTGAAACAGGTCCCAGACAAGTTTATTAAAATTCTTTTGCATTTTATGGTGGGTAGGAATCGAAGGCAAATGATTCTTATGCAGCTACTTGAAGTCCTTCTATCTGGATGCCAATCGATCTAGCGAGCTTAAAGTAGCTTTGATCAGATCCATGACGGCAAACTCAATGACTGGCTTGGTTCAGTTTATCTGATTCATTCGATGCAGTTGTCTCATTCAATATATTATTTTCCCCGATATATATGACCTTGACTTGCTGAAATCTGTTCATTAATGCCCAATATAATATAGTTTTCCGCCATTCTATCTACTAATTGTCTTTGCTATTGTTAGATAGCTTGGAGCCTGGGAGGTCATAATTTATGGATTTTTCTATAGACATTCTATTCATTTGTTCATTCCTGTTAGTAAGCAATTTACATTACAGACTAGTATATAGTTCTTGCATTTCAGTGTAGCATACATAGAATGCAGGAGTGGTTTTTTTTTTTTTTCCCGTGATCAATGTGAAGGCACTAGGAGATAGAAACTTTACTCAACAAGTACTTTGGAAAGGGTGTTGAGTCTTGTGACAAGAACAGTCACTTTAGAGTTAAGACATGATATCTTACATTGTTTGATTGTAGTACTAAACAAGGCCATATCTTTTCTTCTTACGATTAGATTTTGTTCCTTCACAAGCAGTATCACACCACCGGAATGCTAAATATGAAAGAGTCTTCAAAAAAAGAAAATCAATGCTATTTTTAAGTGACCCGGACCCTATTTGGAAGATCTGAACGTGTCTGAGTACGATTTTGGAAAAACATGACTGTACTGAACGAATATAACGATGCACCTCCAGTCATTCACCCTATACTCAACCACTATAATATATATACAAAGAACAATTAGAGCTTAAGTATGCCTAGTACACCCTATAGTCAACCACTATAACATATATTTGTATGTTATATACATGCTACGCCCATGAATTTGGTGAAAGTGAAACATGTTGTACATAATATATATATACAAAGAAAAATTAGAGCTTAAGTATACCGAGTACACCTTTTATATTGCTGTAAAAAAACATTTTCCCCTTAATTTGCTCTAGTTTAGTTGGTATGGTCTAACTAAAAGCTGATTAGCATTCATCTACCTACTTCATGCTGAAAAACTGTGGTATTTCATGTTTGACAATTGTAAGGTAACTGATTTTTGGTAAGAAAGTAATGGTAATGCCAAACATACCATAGGTAACAAGCAATACATTATAGCAGCATAGCATGGAATACATAAAACAGTCACTCATGTACACACACAGACACTTCTTTTATACCAGCATGGCATGGAATGCATCAAACAGTCACACTCTTTTTTTTTTTTTACTAGCTATTCATGTTTCATATTATATGAGCTTTTGGAGCTCTTGAATCCATCTTGTACACACTCAGCATATCTGCAAAACAGTTGAGCAAAATCAAGTAAGATAGTATGCAGAAGGAATTAAGATGTAGGCTCTTTGATCAGGTAAGTGTTACCTTCTTAATCATTGTCACTTAAGCTGCACTTCTAATACCCATGGGTAGCAGATAATGTCATCGTCCTTCTCTTTGGGTTCGGAGGATTCGTGGTCAACATCATCGTGTACTGAGGAGTGCAGATGCTCTCGCAATCCTCATTCTCAAACCCGATCATGCACCGCATAAAAGCCATGGGTTAAGGGGTTGGAGAAGTAATGCTTGTTGGGTTGCTTTGGATGTTCCTCGATCATCCAATTCATATAGGGGTTAAAAGATGGTTCGGATAGAAGGAATGAAATTCTGTTCTTATATTTTTTAAGATTTTTCATCATCTTTAAAAATTTCACGTCTCTTCTGCTAGAAAATACAGTTGGTACATTGTGTTTTTTATAATGTAGATGTGCCGCCCATTTCCAGTCCGAAGATCGATTTTTTAAATTAGGCCATTCCTTGGGGTATAAACTTGTTGTTTATTGCATTTTTACCAAGTTGTGCCCACAATATATTTTTGAGGATTAAATGGCCCAGCTAAAGGTTGTTCCATTCTGATGAGTAGCGAGGATGATAGACGTTGGTGCAAGTTCTTTCTCTGGCATCACTATAACAGACTGTAGAACACTAGCAAAGAGAATTAGTAGATAGAATGGCGGAAAATTTACTCAACAAGTACTTTGGGAAGGATGATAATCGTACCTTCTTCTTCTTTTTTTATATCATGCCTGAGTTCTTATACACCATTGTACCTCTGTCACAACATAAAAGATAAATTAGTTCTTGTAAATAAGTAACAAAGTAAGATTCTTAAGAATTATGTAAATTTCTAATTGATTAACTTATCTCTGCATTTTCTTTTAGAAGGCCCGTCCTTTCTATAGCATGTGGTACTTTCTCTATACGCCGTTGGCTGGTATTTGTTCCTAGCCAATGAGAAAATTATTTTTCTTTTTTATTTATGGTGGCTACAAAAGAAATTAACCCTTCTATACATATCAACCCAGATAATTCATTGACTAGCTTGGTTCATCCTAGTTTGATCAGTTGGATGTAGTTTGTTATTCAAGTAATGCTTGTTTATATAAATGATCAGTTGGATGTAGAGTACTTTTGCTACAAAAGCAATGGATGAATCTGACTCTTGAATTCCATAGAAGGTGGAGCTACGGGGCCATTCACTCTCATTTACTGTCCTTATTGTGTTTATGTTCTTAATTGCTTTAGGAAAAGAAGAAAAATGTGTATATAATCTTATTCCTCTCACGATGGGCATCACATGCCTTGAAATTGCCATACTTTTTATCAAAGAAAATCCAGACAAGGTTATTCTTAAGTACATATTGGGCCATTCACTCTCACTTACTGTCCTTATTGTTGTTTTGTATGAAGGGAATATACTCCACTCCCCCTTTGCATCTGAATCATTTATCTCCCAGTTATGCTGCTTTTGACCATCTCACTGGCATCTGATGCTTCAATTATTGAACAAAATATAAATAAATAAGTTTTTGGTGGAGTTTGATCGAAGGTGGAGAATCTTAGTGCTTATTTGCATTGTCTTATATTGGTTCATACTTCATAGGACTTTATCTTGCAAGGGTAATGCTTAAAAGGATACCAGCCTTATTTGTATAAAATTTTATATAGAAACTTTGTTAATTCTTAGCTTATGCCAGGAAACAGCAAATGCCCCTTTCCTACATACTATTATTTCAGGTGAGTATGTGCCCTTGAAAAGTTGAGAACAGTTGGATTTTAAAACTAAATCTTCGGCTCGTTCAATTCAATTCTTAAAATCATCTGGTGTTTATATCTTGCAGTTCACTGGTGATACAGCTTGTACTAGAGTTGCCCGGTTGCCCGATTGCATACCAAATGGGCTTGCTTGTTTCAGTTTAGCTTGATTGATTGCATGCAGTTGTGCCATTTAATGTTGTCTTTGTTCATATATATATAACCTTTATTGTTGATCTTGATTGATTGCATGAAGTGTGAATTTTCATACTGTAGTAATTGTCTTTGTTTGAAATGGCTAGATTACTCGGAGGTCATAGTATTTAATTATTTCTGTTGATCTGTTCATTCTAGTCTATTTCTGTTGAACCGTCTTGTTACATGATTTTGAAATTTCACTATCTTTGTCTTTCATTTATTATCACTCTTTGGATGTTCAGTTGTCATCACATGGTTCCAATTTGTAACATTATTTTTATGCGAAAAAGAAAAACCACACAAGGATATTCATAATCACTTCATATTACTGAATAGGAAATAGCACATGCATTCTAGCACAAGCATAGATAGAGCAATAGAAACAGTCCTGTAGGACAAGACATGCTTCATTTTATTTAATAGCAGTCACACATAAGATAAGATAGAAGCTTCATCAGCTGTAGAATCCTGGAGCCATCAGGTGCTCCATTAGCATATCTGCACAACAAACAATTTGCGATATCAGTGTTAAGTGTGTGACCTACTCAAGACTTTAGTTTTACCAAGAATAATGGAAATTACACAGACTTTGGAAAGAATTTAAGGCATAAAATCTTACATTGCTTAATCGCAGTCGCTCTCACTGGAGCTGTAGTCACATTTGCGGCTGTGGGAGTGCCTCATCACCCTTCTTCTTCCTTGGCGGTGTCCCCTAGATCCTACAAACTGAGTCTGAGACATGCACATCTCTGATGTCGTCCCGTATGCACCATACGAGTTGTGGCCCATACCACTGTATGGGGTTGGAGTGTAAGCACTTCCATACCCACCAGTACTGTAGTTGTTGTGGCACTCCAAGCTACTGTTGTAGGCATTAGCTCCCATTTGGGGGCGATTGTAGTTCTGGGGTCTTCCATAGCCGCCAGCACTACCATACCTTTCTTGCTCAGAGTAGCACATCTCGTCTTTTTCGTAGTAGTTTTGCATGTTGTAAGACATGGTTGGAGGTTGATGGATCTGACAGTTGGCTAGCAAGTTAGTTTGCTTTGCTGCTTTGGATGATTGAAATGGCTATAAGAACTAACCTTTATATAGGGATGGAAAGGTGAAGTTAGAAATGGGAATCAAGTTCTTTTTTGGCTTTTTCAAGCTTTTAATAGTATTTTGGTACCTTCACGTTTCTTTTGATAGAAATGGTGGGAAAGTTGAACATCTATATTCTCCTATATAGTGTGAAGGGGATAAATGCAGATATTGTATCCACTTTTTTCCTTGAACTTCTATTTCGGCCATTACTTGGAACATATGCTTGTTCATCGTGGCATTTTTTTAGCGGCTTAAATCAGTTTGTGTAGGTACAGTATCTTGTATTTGGAATGCAGCTTCAGAATGTTGAAAGAACAACGTTTCCAGTTCGGTTGATGTAGCCTTGCTGATTGGAATCCTAAATATCATTTTTGTTTCGATGCTACATGAAAAATGGGTAATCATGATGTTGTGAGGCTACATTGTTAATGAAGTGGTGATACATATTGTAGATGAGTGGAGGTATTTGACTCATGTTAGGGTGTTGTGACTGTTGTCTCGGTGCTGGATATTGCAAATGAAGCGAAGTTATTTGACTTGTGGTGTGGAAATATTTTTTTTATTCGCTAGCTTTCATAGCATTTTTTGCATCTCCACTTTTCTTTGTGTAGGAATGGGTGTAACTAGTGTCAATTTCATATAGTCTTGTTGTCGTTCTTCTTGTTAGATAACTTGGATGGTCATAGTGTGTAACTTTGTCGTGACTAGTCCATTGTGCATTCCAGTTGCTTACTTTCTTTATATTAGGCTTATGATTTCCCATGGTATGCTTACTTGTATCCCTCCTTAAGTGGACAAATATTGCTTCAATGTGCAACTTCTTTTGTTAATCTGAAAAGCCTCTCCTATTTGTTAGTACTAGGGAATAGAAACACGTGCTCTATCTACTTTTTTCTCTTGATTTTACATTTTGGCCATCACTTGGAACATGTGCTTGTTTATCTTGGTCTTTATTTAGTAGCTTAGATCAGTTTCTAGGTTGGCAAAATATCTCGTGTTTGAAATGCAGGCTACGGAATCTTGAAAGAATAACGATCCAATTGAGTTGATCTTCTGAAGTTTTCAATATATATTCGTTAAGTAAAATGCAGATGATGAACCATAGATAGATAATAACTATTTTATGTATGGAAAGAATGATAGATGCAAGATGTAGTCTTGTTGATTGGAATCCTAAATATCGTTTATATTTTGACGCTACATAGAAAAAATGGGTAATTATGAAGTTGAGAGGCTACATTTAAAATCAAGTTGTGTTGCATATTGCAGATGGGTGAGGTATTTGACTCATATTACTGTGTTATCTCGGTGTGGATATTGCATATGAAGCGAAGGTATTTGGAATTTGACTTATGTTAGTGTGTTGTCTCAGTGTTAGATCTTGCATATGAAGTGAAGGTATTTGACTCGTTGTATGGAAATATTCTCTTTTTTTTTGGATTTTGCTAGCTATCATATCTTTTTTGTATGTTTACTTTCTTCTGGTAGGTGTAAGTGTGTAACTAGTGTCAATTTTATATGTTGTCATTCTTCTAGTTAGATAAATTGGGGGGTCATAGTGTGTAAACTTTGTTGTTGACTAGTCCTTTTTACATTACAGTTGCTTACTTTCTAGATATTAGGCTTCGGATTCACAGTATGTCTATTTTAGTATCCTTCCCTAAATTGGCTAACATGGCTTTAATGTGCAGCTTCTTTTGTTAATAAAAAAAGCAACACCTTTATGCAGTAGCAGTAGGTAATAGGAACACATGCTTAAAAATGATGATAGAAATAGTCATGTGGGACGAGGCACATTTCATTTTATTTTATAGCCCCACATCCGTGATATGAGCTTCGTGTTGTAAGCCATAATACATCTGAAAGTTGAAAGTTGGATAGAGTGTTTTTTGGACTGCTTTTGATGAATGAAATGGCTATAAAAAGGATATTGTAATTGGGGATTGAATTCTGAGAAGGGTGCTTGGTTTGTCTTGCTTTTAATCACGAGTGGATAATCAATTTTATCATTAAAATATGGTAATTGGGTAGTCATGTTATTTTGTGCCAAGGGTACATACTCTTCTTTGCATCTGAATCATTTATCTCTCATTTATGGTTCATCTCACAATCTCATTTGCATCTGATTCTTACAATTATTGGACAAACATTGAATAAAATAATTTTTGGTGCAATAAAGTTTCAAATGGAGAATCTTAGTGATTATTTGTATTATCAGATATTGGGTTGTGAATTATGCTTATTGTTAAGTCAAATATGTGCACTAACATTATCCGCAAACTTGAAATTGGAAATAGGCGTTTTAGTTGACAACAATATGCTTGATATGCTCACTACGAAGTTTGGATTTAGTGCATTTTTATCATAATACTGCCATCTTTAGTTTATTTATCAATGATAATATTAGTTGTATTCTCTAATTGGATTTAAGTGAGTTGTGAACTGTTTTCTTTCATCTTTTCTTGCATGATGAGTTACTTTACATGCCATTGTGGCTAAAACTTTTATCATGAATGTGAAATCTATCATGCTCTTCATAAGGAGTTGAAGTGTAAATGTTTGTCTTTAATCCTAAGATTGAATGATTTCAAGAGGATAAAATTTTCTACGCTGTCTATGTTAATTCTTTGCTTCTGACGCAAACAGATAAAAGAATAAACTAATTCAGTTAGCATAAATGGGGTGCAAGCTTGTTCCATTAGAGTTCTTACACTTACTTTACAACTGCAACATATAGAGCATGGACATTGTATCTTTGTATAATTCGCCGAAGTTCTTGTTTTTGTTGTATCTCCACATGAAAAAAGAAATAAAATTATGTATGAGGAAAATATGAGATGATTATCCTTGTATGTATGTTCTTTGGAAGTCTTTTACTATTGGTAAGTTGTGAATCCGCTTTCTCCGAAATGGGGTGAATTGTCTTCATTCTTAGACGCAACAAAAAATATCAAGATTGAAGGAGTGAATGTCATCAATTGGCTTCAAGTGTTCATATATTGTGGTCAATGGACTCAATGAATGTTCATTGATGCAGTTGTGTCACTCAATGTAGTGTTTGTTCCATTATATAACCTTATTTGTTACTTCCTGGTCAATGTTTATAGCATGCTTTCTACAGCTCGACTCTCGACACACTTTCAAGTGTAAGTTTCATACTATTTTAGATGTATTTCTTCGTTTCTCTCTTAGAATTCTATATAATTGCGATTTATAAAAGCCACACAAGTTTATTATTAAGTGCTTAATATTAGGAAATAGGAAATAGTACATGCATTCTAGCATAGCATACGTAGAATGATTTGAAACAGTCCCATGGGATTACACACACTTCAATTTTATTTAGGTTGCAACACATAAGATAGGAGCTTGATTAGCTCTTGAATCTTGGAGCCATCAAGTGCTCCATTAGCAGTATCTGCAGCAAATAGGCTAGCATATTAGATAAAATGTACTTCTTCAACAAAGGGTTGTGATAAATATTTCAAGGAGTAAAAACGTGTATATTGATATCTTACGTACATTGCTTAGTCGGAGTCGCTCTCGCTGGAGCTGTAGTCGCATTTGCGGCTGTGGGAGTACCTCATCACCCTTCTTCTTCCTTGGCGGTGTCCCCTAGATCCTACAAACCGAGTCTGAGACATGCACATCTCTGATGTCGTCTCGTATGCACCATATGAGTTGTGGCCCATACCACTGTATGGGGTTGGGGTGTAAGCACCTCCGTACCCAGCAGAACTGTAGTTGTTGTGGCACTCCAAGCTACTGTTGTAGGCATTAGCTCCCATTTGGGGGCGGTTGTAGTTGTGGGGTCTTCCATAGCCTCCAACTCTACCACACCTGTCTTGCTCAGAGTAGCACATCTCGTCTCTTTCGTAGTAGTTTTGCATGTTGTAAGACATGATTGGAGGTTGAAGGATTTGAAAATTGGATAGCAAGTTAGTTTGCTTTGCTGCTTTGGATGATTGAAATGGCTATAAGAACTAACCTTTATATAGGGATGGAAGGGTGAAGTTAGAAATGGGAATCAAGTTCTTTTTTGGCTTTTTCAAGCTTTTAATAGTATTTTGATACCTTCACGTTTATTTTGGTTGAAGTGGTAAGAAAGTTGAACTTCTATATTCTCTTATACAATGGGAAGAGGATAGATGTAGATGCTCTATCCACTTTTCTATTGAATTTATATTTTGACCACCACTTGGAACATATGCTTGTTTATCTTGGCATTTTTTTAGCAGCTTAGATCAATTTATGGGTTTCTACAATATCTCGTGTTTGAAATGAGGCTAAAGAATGTTGAAAGAATGACGATTCCAATTGGGTTGATGTTTTGGAATTTCTATTATATATTCATTAAGCAAAATGCAGATGCAGATGCAGATGATGTACCATTGATAGCCAATAACTATTTTTGGTATGGAAAGAATGATAGATGCAAGGTGAAGCCTTGTTGATTGGAATCCAAAATGTCGTTTTTATTTTCACTTTACATAGAAAAATGGGCAATTATGAAGTTGTGAAGATACAGTTTAAATCAAGTTGTGTTGCATATTGCAGATGGGTAGAGGTATTTGAACTGTTAGTGTGTTGTCTCGGTGCTGATATTGCACATGAAGCAAAGGTATTTGACTCGTGGTAGGGAAATAATCTCTTCTTTTTTTTTTTTGGATTTTGCTAGCTTTAATAGTTGTTTTGTATGTTTACTTTATTTTGGTAGAAATGGGTGTAAGCGTGTAACTAGTGTCAATTTTATATGTTGTCTTTTTTCTTGTTAGATAACTTGGGTGGTAATAGTGTGTGATAGAATATGTAATTATTAAGAATAAAGGTCTGGCTTTTGTAATTATGTATATAACTTTTATCTATATATACAACCCATTTGACGATGGAAACCCCATGGGAAATTTACAATTTCTTATATTCTCACGTGGTATCAGAGCGATACAAACCCTAATTCTCCCTTCAATTTTCTTTTTCACGCCTCTGCCTCTTTTCACATCCAATGTCTACAGAGAAGAAACAATTGTTTCATTCCGCCCTTGGGATATCAAACATCAAGAACAACATCGTTGTTGTTCTAGATCTGGATACGCCATATGCGTCTTGGGTGACTCTCTTTCGCGTCACCGCAAAGACACATAACGTATTGGATCACATTGATGCTAGGGTTCCCTGCCCTGCAGATATTGATGATGATCAGTGGAACCAAGTTGATGCTACGGTTCTTCAATGGATCTACAGTACGGTATCTAAAGATATTCTTCTTTAAATTCTTGACCCAGACGATACCGCGCTCAAAGCTTGGGGTTGCGTCAAGGATATTTTTCAAGATAATAAGCATACATGTGCCGTCTATCTGGAACAGGAATTCTCCAACTGCAAATTGGCGTCTTTTAAGTCCGTGTCTGCTTACTGTCAACATCTGAAAGCCTTGTCTGACCAACTCAAGTGCGTCGACTCTCCAATCTTAGACAATCGGTTAGTTCTTCAAATTTTGTCCGGTTTGCCTACTGAATACAACGCTATTGCTAGTTTTATTCAGCAATCGGATCCGTTGCCGACTTATCAAAAAGCTCGCTCACAACTTATTCTCGAAGAAACCCTTTTGCAAACCAACAATCCACCAAGGACTCGACCGCTCTCCACACCACCGCCGGCGGATCATCATCCAAACCACCGGCCGACCAGCCCGGTTCCACCGACGGACCATCTCGCAGTCGAAACCGTGGCCGGAAAGGAAAAAATCGGACTGGTGCGCCGCAGTAGGCTTGTTTTGAGTTTCGTCCACCCTATGGCTGGATTCCTGTTCCTCAGGGCAACACTCGGCAACAGGCCCACTGGTTTCAGCAGGCCCACTAGAATCCAGCCCAACGTGACCCATCTGCTTCAGGACAGCAAGGGTTTCCTTTTCAACAACATGCCCACTGGAATCAACAAGGGTTGTTGGGCCCAGTTCATGTGCAACACAACACGCCTCAGCAGGCCCATTTTAGCATGGATTCAGCCTCTCTTCAGCCCACTGTAGTAGATCATGCTTTTTCAACAATGACGTTAAATCCCGCGGATAATCTATGGTACATGGACACCGGTGCGACGTCTCACATGACAAATAACTCAGGTAACCTCTCGTCCATTTCGCACAATGGTTCATTAAATTCGATAATTGTTGGAAATGACATGCGAATTCCATCTACAGGTCTTGAAGACGCACAACTTATCACACCTACCCAACCACTACAATTATCCAAAGTCCTTATCGCTCCAAAAATTGTGAAAAACCTTGTTTCCGTTCGTCGCTTCACAAAAGATAACCACGTCAGTGTTGAATTTGACCCTTTTGGTTTTTCTGTGAAGGATTTACACACGGGGACAACACGTCTGAGATGTAATAGCTCCGGAGATCTTTATCCAGTTAGTTCCACTCCTATGTCGGATTTGGCCCTTTCCGCTCAGTCATCGAGTCTTTGGCATGCTCGTCTTGGTCATCCCGGCACGCCGGTTCTAGATAGTCTTAGGAAGTCTTCTTTTATTCAGTTTAGTCTAAATAAAAAATATATTTTTTCAATTTCATGCATCATATATTTATATCAATCTATAATAAAAATTATTTTTATTAATTAATATGACTAACATGTGAGAATTAATTTTTTTCTAAATTAATAGAAGAACATAATTAAAATTCTATTACAAAGATTATTATTTCAAGTACTATATTTATACCTTAATATATTATCACTTTTACTTAGATTTAGATAGAGGAGTAAAATTTGATTTAGTTCTAAATTTAACAAATGTGTCATATCTTGTTAGAAGATTTGCGTTAGATTTTCTCAACAAATTGAGTTAGAATAGATCAGTTTGTTAATTTTGATTGGTAGATAAGTAGATTTAAACTTTTTAATCATTTATTTTAATAAAATTGATGTGGAATGATGATTGTTTACAAATTATAATAAAAAATTTTCTTATAACATAATTAATGGCAAATCAGTAAATACTTCATGGCAAATCTGTAAATAAATTGAAAAATGCTTACGTCGACGGCCTTAAAGGTTGACATGTGGACAAAATGGGTGCTGTTTTAGTAGTATATATAGATAAGGAGTGCGTCTCCCCGCTTTGTCATGTTTGTCAACTAGTAAAACATCATAGGCTGCCTTTTGAACGATCTCTTACTACTACAGTTGCACCTTTTGATATAATACATAGTGATCTTTGGACCTCTCCGGTTCCTAGTCGGGAGGGTTTCAAATATTACTTATTATTTCTTGATGATTTCTCCCATTTTCTATGGGTTTTTCCCATAACTTTTAAGTCTCAAGTCTTTGATCATTTTGTGCAATTTCATAAGTTTGTTAAGACTCAATTCAATATGCCTATAAAAAATTTCCAATGTAATATGGGTCGTGAATTCATTAACACCCAATTTCACTCTTTCTTTGCTCAACATGACATTAATTTTCGCTTCTCTTGTCCTCACACCTCTTCACAAAATGGCAAAGCGGAACGTATCATTCGCACTATAAACAACATGATGCGATTTCTTATGTTTCACGCTTCCGTCCCTCTCGTTTTTTGGCCTCATGCCCTTGGCATGTCATGCTTCCTTCTTAACATTCTTCCCTCCACCACAATCCAAAATCAGTCACCTACTCAAGTGTTGTACCATTCAACACCGTCTTATGATCATCTCCGCATTTTTGGGTGCCTTTGCTACCCAAATCAAAACGCAACCATAGCCCACAAATTAATTCATCGATTTACTCCTTGTATTTTTCTCGGCTACCCTACATCATCGGGGTTATAAATGTTTGGACTCGAGTTCAAATAAAATTATCTTATCTAGACACGTTATCTTCGATGAGTCGGTTTTTCCCTTTTCTCAATCAACAAAATCGTCTTCCTCAGGTGATGGACTACTGGAAAATGACTGCTTTGTGACCCCATATCACAAAGCCCAAAATATTGCTTCTCAGGCCTGTGTTAATCCGGCCCAACCCACTGGTGACACACCCACCCCAAGCCCTCCTTTTTTACCACCTACTCCTGATGCATCCCAGGCCCAATCTAAAACCAGGCCCACACCTGCTTCCTCTACCCCTCCCGCCTCACCTCCCTCACCCGTTGGCCCACTTCCCCTCCACGCTGGCCCATTTCCCCTCCACGTTGGCCCACTTCCTAACTCATCCATCCCAGGCCCTAATGACACATACGTTGTTTCCTCTAGGGGACCGCCGGCCCAATTCCTCTCTAATCCAACCCATCCCACACCGATTATTCAGCCTGCTCCATCTGCACCCCTTCCAAATATATCTCAACCCAACCGGCCCACTACTCACTCTCGTAGCGGTATTTTTAAACCCAAACCTATTTTTGATCTAAACACCACCACATCAAACGCCTTATCCCCTCTACCAACGTCCCATAAGTCTGCTCTCCAAGATCCAAAATGGACCGCTTCCATGGTCAATGAATATCGAGCCCTTATACGAAATGGTACTTGGGTTATTGTTCCTCGTCCTCCTCAAACAAATATTGTCAGGTGTATGTGGATCTTTCGTCATAAGCTAAGGTCTGATGGATCTCTTGAGCGGTATAAAGCGCGCCTTGTTGCTAACGGATGTTCCCAACAAGTTGGAATAGACTGTGATGAGACTGTTAGTCCGGTAGTCAAGCCAGCGACAATCCGGACGATTCTCAGTCTTGATGTGTCGCGGTCTTGGCCTATTCATCAACTCGACGTTAAGAATGCATTTCTCCATGGACATCTCAACGAGACAATACATATGTACCAACCTCTAGGGTTCGTGGACTCTACTCGCCCATCTCATGTTTGCCTTTTGAAGAAATCGTTATATGGTCTCAAACAGGCTCCCCGGGCGTGGTATCAACGTTTTGCGAGTTATTTACTCAACATCGGATTTATAGGTAGTAAGAGTGATTCTTCCCTTTTCATCTATAAACAAGGCACTCTAAGCATGTCCACGGGTCACGGGTCACCCGTGACCCGGCGGGTCCGGGTTCCCCCGGGTCGTGGGTATGGGTAAGGGTCGTCAGATCTTTACCCGTGACCCGCCGGGTCGACCCGTAACGGCTACAAATTCAAAAAAAAAAAAAAAAATTCCAACGGCTAGTTTGATAATAAAAAAAACAATATAATTTAATAAATCTAACCTAAAAACAATTCTATAAATATCCCAAACTCAATTCATATCATCTCACACCAATTTTCATCATTCAATCATCTATTCACTCTCTCAATCTCTCCATAATTTCCAACTCTTACATTCAATTACTCTCCTAATCTCATATTCTCATTCTCTTATTTTTCATTTTACCACTCTTACTACTACATTCTATTATTCAAAAAAAAAATGTCTAGCCGAGGAAGACGTTCCGTTAGCGGTGCCGGTCCTTCATCCGGCGAAGGTTTTATTCGAGGACGGCATTCCGTTAGCGGTCCTCCAACCGGTTCGGATTTAAGGCGAGACTTATTAAGTGGAGATCACGAGATCTTCGAGGAGGAGGAGGATATCACGGAATCACCTACTTTCCCCAACACCCAAGGATCCGAGACCCAATTTACGGAGGAGCCGGAGCCGGAGGAGTCGCCGTTGAACAACACTCAACTAACGGCGGCGGTCTTCCGAATTTGGTTTACAAAAGGTGCTCCCGATGTCAACGGAGTTTTCTTTGCCAAATGCAATTTTTGTGCGGCACAATACAAGCACAAAAAGGGAGAAGGCTACGAGAACTACAAGAGGCATATCCGGAACAAGCATCCCGAGAAAATGGGATTAGCACGAGGGCAAACACAACTTACCGGGTACGCATCTA
This sequence comes from Fagopyrum esculentum, assembly GCA_033239045.1. Taxonomy (NCBI): domain Eukaryota; kingdom Viridiplantae; phylum Streptophyta; class Magnoliopsida; order Caryophyllales; family Polygonaceae; genus Fagopyrum; species Fagopyrum esculentum. The sequence continues at coordinate 15,940,358 of BSUD01000001.1, read as the reverse complement.
CTTCTAACCAACCTCCTTCTCTATTTACATATGATCATTCTTCTTCTATGGATGCATTTTCGGAAATGTTGGCCGTAGATTCTTTAGCATTTAGTTTTGCACAAAATGTTGGTTTTAATAATTGGATGCAAAATCATGCTCAACCCGCATATAAACCGATTTCTCGCCAAACCGCTAAAAGAAAAATGATGCATAAATATAAAATTCGTAAAGAAGAATTGATTAAATATTTTATGGACAACGGTGATATTCAAGTTTCTATTTGTAGTGATATTTGGACCGACGGTTTTCAAAAAAATTCATATATGGATATTACTTGTCATTTTGTTGATAAATTTTGGATTTTAAACAAAAGAGTTTTAGCATTACGAGTCTTCAACGAACAACACACCGCCCAAAACATTGACCGTTTGATTGCAAATGTTTTGGAAGAATATAGATTAGTTTCACGAGTTTTTTCAATCGGTTTTGACAACGCCTCCGCTAACACGGCTTCCATTAGCGATTTAACCAACTATTGTAAGCCGACGATTGGAGGTAAATTTTTTCTCATTAGGTGTGCCGCTCATATTTTAAACTTGTGTGTTCAAGACGGTTTAGCATACGTTGGACATTTAGTACAACGTATTCGAAATATTCTTAATGAACTTTGGTCTAAAAAAAGTGTACGTACTAAATCGTATGCATATTGCAAACAAAATGGCGTTTATCCTAAAAAATTTCCAAAAGATGTTTGTACAAGATGGAACTCTACTTACAAAATGATTTACGAATCATATGAATATCGAGAACTTTTAAGAGGTTTTGCCGCACAACATATTGACGGTAATTTTGTTTTCGGAGAATCTTGGATTTTAGCAAAAGATGTAATGAAGGTTTTTAAATATTTTTATGATGCTACTAACACTTTTAGTTATGTTTATACACCAACTTCAAACATATTTTGTTATGTAGCAATTAATATTGCATTTGCAATTCAACAAGGTATTTTAATTGAAAATATTTCACAAGCTATACGTACAATGCGAACTAAATGGTTAGATTATTATACAACCATTCCCGATGTTTTTCTTGTTGCATTTGTGTTAGACCCAAGACGTAAAATGGATGGTTTAAAACAATTTTTAGAATGTTATTATGAATTTTTAGGTTTAGAACAACATCCCGATTGTCATGTTTCTACCATAATTGCTAAAGTTAGAAAATTATTTGATGAATTATGGGTTCAATATCGTGTTTCCGATCGAGGTCAATCTTCTCAACCCCCTCCTCGTCCTTCATCTTCAAGTTCATCTAAATTTAAATCAATTGCTAGAGATTTGTTTGGCCCGAAAAGGGCAAAAACCACGTCGAGTTCCAACTTGGAACTCGACGAATATCTAACCATTTCTTTTGAGTTTGCCAATGATGAAGAAGAGGAGGATTTCAACATATTAGAATGGTGGAGCCGACCGGAGAGAATGAGGTTCCCTACCCTCTCAAGGATCGCGGCACAAATTCTCGTCGTTCCCGCCTCAACGGTAGCGGTTGAGCAAACCTTTAGCCGGAGTGGAAAGGTGCTCGATCCGACGAGATCAAACATGTTGCCCGAGACGTTGGAGGCACAAGTCCTCCTAGCCGATTGGAGGAAAGCGGAAATGCGAACACAAAAGAACAACCTCTCGGCGGAGGAAGGCAACGAAGATGACGACGAGCGACAACAAACGCCATCGGATGTATCGGCGGGAGAGTCCGACTAAGGTAAGGGCCAATCGGGGATATAAACAAAGGTAAGAGAACTACGTGGGCTTTGATTCCTCCTCCCCTAGAGGATACGTAGGCAACCGGGATTCCGGTTCAAGCCCAATTCTTCCCTTTTTTTCTTTTTTAAGTTTAAGTCCTATTTTTTATTAGTTTATTTTCTTCTCCTTTTTTAAGTTTAAGTCCAATTTTTATCTTCTATTTATTTTCTTATATTTTAAAGTTTATTTCCATTTTTTTTTCAATAGTGAGGTGGCCGACCCGTCGACCCGCCGGGTCTGACCCGTGACCCGGCAGGTCGCCGACCTGGCGGGTCGGCCAGATACACGGGTCCGGGTCACCCTCCCCGTACCCATGACCCGACGGGTCGGACCCGTCGACCCGGCGGGTCCGACCCGTGGACATGCTTAAGGCACTCATCTTGCTTATCTACTCCTCTACGTTGATGATATTATCCTAACGGCCTCTTCTAATGAACTCCGCACGACTCTCACTACCTCACTCAGTAGAGAGTTTGCTATGCCTGACCTTGGACAATTATCCTATTTTTTAGGCATCTTGGTTCAACGCTCATCTTCGGGTCTTTTTCTGTCCCAAGACAAATATGCTCGAGAGATTGTTGCACGGGCAAAGATGACTGCTTGTAAACCTGCGGTCACACCTGCTGAAACCTCAATTAAGCTCAACACCTCTTCTGGACAACTTGTCAGTGATCCGACTTTATATCGGAGTTTTGCAGGTGCACTTCAGTATCTTACCTTCACCCGACTTGACATCAGCTTTGCCGTCCAGCAGATATGCTTATTCATGCATGACCCTCGTGAGCCGCACTTCGCTGCTCTAAAACGCATCATCCACTACATCTCTGGTACATTGGGTATAACAATTTCTCCGTAAAAAAAATCGGATCTTATTACTTATACTGATGCTGATTGGGCTGGATGCTCTGATACACGAAGATCAACTTCCGATTACTGTGTCTTTTTCAATGACACCCTCATCTCATGGTTTGCCAAAAGACAATTTGTAGTTTCCAGGTCCAGTGCCGAGGCAGAATACAGAGGGGTTGCCAATATTGTCTCTGAGTGTTCCTGGCTACGCAATCTTTTGCTTGAACTTCATTGCCCGCTTGCCAAGACGTATATCGTCTACACTGACAACATATCTGCTACTTATCTTGCCAGCAATCCGGTTCAACATCAGAGGACAAAATATATTGAGATTGATATTCATTTCGTCCGAGATAAGGTTACCCGAGGTCACGTTCGAGTTCTTCACGTCCCTTCAACATTTCAGTATGCAAATATTTTTACAAAAGGCCTCCCCCGACAACTGTTTCTAGATTTTAGATCCAGTCTCACTGTAATGCCTCCTCCAGTTTCGACTGCGGGGGTATGATAGAATATGTAATTATTAAGAATAGAGGTATACCTTTTGTAATTATGTATATAACTTTTATCTATATATACAACCCATCTGATGGAAACCCCAAGGGGATTTACAATTTCTTATATTCTCACAGTGTATTATATTTTAGTTGCTTATTTTCTAGATATTAGGCTTAGGATTCACGGTATGCATATTTTAGTATCCCTCCTCAAATGGGCTAATTAGGATGGCTTCAATATGCAATGGGATAATTAACATGGCTTCAATATGCAACTTCTTCTGCTAATCAAAAAAGCAACACTTGTATGCAGTACCAATAAGTAATAGGAACACATGCATCTTAGACTAACACACTTAAAAATGATGATAGAAACAGTCTTGTGGGATGAGGCACATTTCATTTTATTTTATAGCTCCATATCCGTGATATGAGCTTTGTGTTGTAAGTTATAATACATATGAAAAGTTGGATAGAGTTTTCTGTGGAATGCTTTTAATAAATGAAATGCCTATAAAAAGGGATATTGTAAATGGGAATCAAATTCTAAAAAATGGTACTTACTTTGTCTTGCTTTTAATCACGAGTGGATCATCAATTTCATCATTAAAATATGGTAATTGGGTAGTTATGCTATTTTGTTCCAAATGTAGATACTCTTCTTTGCATCTAAATCATTTATCTCTCCTTTATGCTTCATCTGACCATCTCACTAACATCTGATTCTTATAATTATTGGAAAAACATTAAATAAAATAATTTTTGGTGGAATACAATTTCAAATGGACAATCTTAATGATCATCTATATTATCATATATTGGTTGTGAATTATGCTTATTGTTAAGTCAAACATGTGCACTAATATTATTTGCAAACTTGAAATTGAAAATAGGCATTTTAATTGACAACAACATGCTTCATATGCTCACAACAAAGTTTGATATTTAGTGCATTCTTATCATAGACTGTTAGCTTTAGTTAATTAATCTTGATCATATCTGTTTTGTTCTCTAATTGAATTTAACTAAGTTGTGAATTGTCTTTCTTCCATCTTTACTTGCATGATGAGTTACTTTACAGGTCATTGTGACTAAAAGTTTTATTATGAATGTGAAATGTATCATGTATTCATTTGGACATGAAGTGTAAAGGTACAGATGTTTGTTTTTAATCCTAAGATTGAATGATTTGAGGAGGATAAAATTTTCTATGGTGTCTATGTTAATTCTTTGCTTTTGACGCAAAAAAAGACAAATAACCTAATTTAGTTAGCTTAAATGGGGTGTAGGCTTGTTAGATTATATAGTTCTTGCATTTCCTTTGCACCTGCAACATATAGAGCATGTACATTGTATCTTTGTATATTTCTCGGGAGTTCTTGTTTCCGTAGTATCTCCACATGAAAAAGAAATAAAAATTGTGTATGAGGAAAAGATGATATGATTATCTTTATATGTTCTTTGGAAGTCTTTTACTATTGGTAAGTTTTGAATCCTCTTTCTCCGAAATGGGGTGAATTGTCTCTATTCTTAAATGCAACGAAAAATATCAAGATTGAAGGAGAGATGTGGTCAGTTGGCTTCAAATGTTCATATCTTGTTGTCAATTGGATCAATGATTGTTCATTGCTGCAGTTGTGTCACTCAATCTTGTATGTTCCATTATATAACCTTAATGTTACTTCCTTATCAATGTTTATAGCATGCTTTCTGCAATCTCGATTCTTGACACACTGTGCAAGTGCAAGTTTCATATTGTTTTAGTTGTCTTTCTTCGTTTCTCTCTTAGCATTCTATATAACTGCGATTTATAAATTGAACGGTCACAAACGTTTATTATTTAGTGCTTAATATTGGGAAATAGGAAGCAGTACATGCATTCTAGAATAGCATACATAGAATGATTTGAAACAGTACCATGGGATTACAGACACTTCAATTTTATTTACGTTACAACACATAAGATAGGAGCTTGATCAACTCTTGGGTCTTGGAGCCATCAGGTGCTCCATTACTATTATCTGCAACAAACAATCTAGCATATTAGATAAAATCTACTTCTACAAAAAGTTTTGACAAATATTTCAAGGAGTTAAAATGTGTATGATGATATCTAAAGTACAAGTCGCAGTTTCTCTCACTGGAGTTGTAGTCGCATTTGCGGTTGTGAAAGTACCTCCTCACCCTTCTTCTTCCTTGGCGGTGTCACCTGGATTCTACAAACTGAGTGTGAGATATGCACATCTCCTTTGTTCTCTCACATTCACCATAGAGTTGCGGTCTATACCACTATATAGGGTTAGAGTGTAAGCACTTCCATACCCACCAAAACTAAAGTTATTGTGGTACTCCATCATATTGTTGTAGACATTTTATCCCATTTGGGGACGGTTGTAGTTGTGGTGTCTTCCATAGTCGCCATCTCTACCATAATTTTGTTGCTCGGAGTAGCACATCTCGTCTTTTCCGTAGTAATTTTGCATGTTGTAAAACATTGTTGGATGTTGAAGGGTCTGAAAAGTGGCTAATAAGTTATGGGTTTTCTATGGACAACTTTGGATGATTGAAATGGTTATAAACTCCCTTTATATAGGGATGAAAGGAAGAAATTAAAAATCGGACTACTATGTACCCATGAGAATCTTTTAATCTTCTACGGTCTAGTTTTCCTTGACATAAGGCTTTATCTTTCCTAACATAAGTCTTATATGGTCTAGCTTTAGCCGGGGTACTATCATTACAACACCGGATGTAAGTTGTTGCGCGGAATTATGTGAAAGAACATAATTCTAACAACCAAGAAAGATAACACACAAATTTATAGTCGTTCACCCAATAATGGTTACGTCCACTTTCAAAGAGATTTTATTGAGGAGTTTCAAATTACAGATAAACAAATGATAACCAGATTATTTGGAGGCAGATAAAACTATAATATATAGAGTAACAAAACCGGTTATACTTGGTCGTCAAGTATAAGATTGAGCCAAATAATAATGACCCAAGCAAATGACACGTCCAATTCAAGGCATATCAACAAATCTCTACCTTGACTTGAATCCTCACAAATATACCAGATGCATTAGTCATTGCCTAGATTAGCTCCTATCTCTTTTATCTAGATGTGTCTCATGAACACTCAACAACTTCTGACATTTAGTTATTTTAAACAATGTTGGAACTTGCTATGGGGTACCGGTTTAGTAGACATATCAACAAGATTATCAATAATCCCTATTTTCTTCACTTTGATCCTCTTCTCACTTATCCAAAAATGATACATGGCGTCAATATACTTAGTCCTCTCATGATGAATCTGATATTCAGTCAAACAGATCGCACTCAAATTGTCACAATATATAATAGCCTGATCGTGATGTATACCTAGATCACTAATTAATCCGTTCAACTAAATTCCCTCTTTAGTTGCTTTTGTCACTACCATGAACTTTGTATATGTGGTAGATAAAGTGATTGTTGGTTGTAAGGTTTCCTTTCAACTCACTACAGAACCCCAAGAATGAAAACATAACCGGTCATAGATCTTTTAGTATCAATAACTCCTGCATAATCAATATCAAAGTACTTTGCGACCAAACAAGGCGTATTATTCCCAAAAACGAGTTTAATGTTAGATGTACCTCTAGGTACCTAAATATCCTCTTCACAACTTTCTAATGTTTTTTTGGGTTGCCCCATGAACCTGCTCACAACACTAACAACTTGTGTCATATCTGGTCTTGCGTATACCATAACATACACCAAACTCCCTACTACACTAGACTTGCGGCATATATTCCTTCTCCTCATCCAAATAAGGTGAATACAAAGTGGTAAGATGAATGGTAGTAGCACTAGATGTGTCAATAAGGTTGGTTGATGACATTCTTGAACCTTGACAACACATTTTCATTGTTGTCTATCTATGATAAGAAAATCTTCGTATGACCACTATCGCTAAGAATCTCCATTTCTAGAATTTTCCGAGTTGATCCTAGATTCTTCATCGCATCTCCCATTGTTGCAAACCACTGTGTAGATTCAGACTCAAATATAAGTTCTCTATAGATGGATGGTTTATAAGTATGCACCTCTTCAGCAACTTGTAGAGTATAATACACCATATCCTCAAAATCGTACATTTGTGGAGGTCATACTCCAACTCTTCTTGAGCGTTCATTAGCTAAGCTTTGGTGAATAGTTTCTGATGGTTGATTTTTTGATGCTGTAAGCTTGGGTGGCTCAACTTCTGAATGTTGATATTCCTCTTCTTCTTGAATAAGAAACTGGATCATCAACTATTTATCAACACTGCTACTCTCTCCTGATTCCACTAGCTTCACTATCGAGTTAAGCATAGAACTTTCATAATATATAACACTTCTACTCAAAATAACTCTTTTCTCGGGTGGAGACCAAACTTTGTATCCTTTGGCACCATCTCCATAGCCTACAAACACACTTTCTTTGCTAGAGAATCTAGTTTACCCTCACTATCATAATAAACGGTACAATGAAAAACCCTAAGATCAGAACAGTCAACGGACTTATCAAACCACACCTCATAAGGCGTTTAGCAGTTTATGTTAGTATGAGGTCCGCACTTTATCAAGTAACATCTTGTAGTCACCGATGTTGCACAAAACCTCCTATTTAGTTTAGCATTAAAGAGCATGCACCCCACTCTTTCTAGTAAAGTTTGATTTATCCTCTCAGTTACACCGTTCTGTTGTGGTGTATGCATGATTGTATGATGAGGAGCAATTCCAGCATCCTTATAGAACTTATCAAACTCAAACGAGCAAAACTTTAGACCATTAACAATTCGTAGCCTTTTGATCTTATTCCCTGTTTGATTCTCCACAAATATTTTCCACTCCTTGAAGTTTTTGAAAGGTTTATGTTTCACGAAAAATAGTACGGGGTTGAGGCCGCAGTTTCCCGATGTAGATTGAAGTTCACAAAAAGCTCGACAGAAGCAAATCTCGGTGCAAATCTCGGGCGAGATTCCGTAATAGTAAGGCCAAGATTTGTGAAAATCATAGAACGAGAACGTGAATGTTGTGGATGATATTGGTAAGATTAAAAAAGATGATAATGGATGAAATTGATGGAAAATATAGGAAGATAAAAATCAAGATATAAACTTGTAATGAACCTTGATCAATTGGATCAAAACCCTCAACAAAGAGTTACCTTAACCCTTTCTTCTTCAACCTTACACAAGACTTCAAGTTCAGACAAGCACAAAGAGGGACTAGTTTGACTAGTAGCACCAATCTTTAGGAAGATTAACACACACAAGAACAATATATCAAGGACTCACAACTATTAAACAAAGTAATGAGTATCTCACAATTTATGTGGAAATCAAATATCAACTAACAACCAACTGAAAATCTCAGCCTCTAGGGTTCTTTATAGGCGAGATTCTAAGAAAAGAAAAAGGATAAAATAATCTCAAAAGATAGGATCAAATCCAAAAGATACATTTAAAATGTTTAGAGCTTTAAAGGTATTAAATATATAAAATAACTAAAAATAGACGAGATATCTCGACTTGTTTAAACCTCGATGTGGCAAGATAAAAATCTCGACTAAGCAAAGTGCTAATCTCGGCTGGATGCTAGTAATCTCGGCTAGCCACTTTCCTTGCTTCCTTGACCATCTTCACTCATGTATGGCTCCTTCCCAATAGATATCAATGTGACTAAAGAAGACGTAGACACAAATAGAGTCTCCTTAGATGTTAAGGATGCCAATAAGCTAGACACCTCTTCTTGGATGGATCTTGATCTTGATCTAGTGATAGATCATTCCATGACATGACTTGTGGATGATGTAGCATCCTTCTCCTTCAATATTCTTGCTCTTGCTCTATAGATTGGTCCATGTACAATAGGTGTTGGGGACGGTCCCTCATCATACTCCCCTTATTGAAAAGGATTTGTCTTCAAATCATCACCATGCACATCACTAGTCATATAAGGACTCAAATCTCGTATATTAAAGGTAGGACTCATGTAATACTCCTCTAGAAGCTCCAATACGTAAGTGTTGTTGCCAATCTTACGTTGAGGCACAAATCTAGCTCTCATCAAGGCTTTCATTTGCTCCCATGTGTTGATGTCCGGATCTAGCGTTCTTCTCCTTTCTTTGACAATATGATCCCACCGCACTAAGGCATAACCTTGAAATTCCAATTCAGCTAGTTGGTTCTTCCTTTGCTTACTAAAGTTATGACAAGACCAAATTTTTTCGATTTTGGTATCCCATTCCATAAAAGCATCCTGATCATACTTGCCTTCAAAAATGGAGTTTTAACCTTTACTTTTCCAATTCCGTCATTCTCTTGGTGAGGTCTATAAGGTTCCAAGTCTCGACCTCTCCTAGGATGATGATTACGTCTAGGATAGTTTTTCCATATACCATCTTCATCCTCCTCCTCTAATTCTTGAAAATCATCAATAAATTTTGAAATGTTAGGTGTATTGAAAAGAGGATTTGAATGTCTCATACCTTGCCCTTGAGGGGGTCTTTGAGGTATGTTCGGGGTTGGAAACTGAGTTGGATTAGTGGACTTTTACCAACGTCAAATACAGATCTCGGCTGGAATCTCTGTTGGATTGGGGCGAGATTACTCATAGGTGATTGAATCACTATCATTAAGGATAGTTTTTAGAGTCTTTCTATTGCATTTGTGTCGGTTTATGCTACTAACTTCTTAGTCAAGAAGAAGAAGACTAAAAGAAGTTAAGGAAGGAGTTATAAGCACTTAGGAGTGAAGATCGTTCACGAAGCAAAGCTTATGTTGCCTCACCGACCCAGCAGAGCCTTCTCACCGCCCCTGCGGGTGACGCCTTACACCGGAGCGCCCGCTGCGCCTTCGCCAACGCCGGCCATGAAGTGTGTCATCGCCCCTGCGCCACTCCTTGGCGCCCCTGCGGTGACTTGCCTTAAAGAAACGAAGACCAGCTCCCCTGCGCCTTCCACTGCCCCTGCCTGCGCCTCAAACTGGAAGCTGGAAGACGAAGAGCCGTGTCACCGCCCCTGCGTTGACATAGGGACGCCCCGGCGGCTTGGCATCAGAAACGTCAGGAAGTCGAAGAGTCAGACGTGTGAAGATCATTGAAGATCCGCTCCAGCGGAATTGCCTAGCCGTTCCTGCGGCCACGAAGAAGATCAAGCGTTTTTGCCTTCACCGCCCCTGCGGAACTGAAGGCCACCCCTACGGTTTAACGTCAGAAGCTTTACTCCAGCTGTTTACACCACCTTTATGGCATTAAAGGTGGTTGTTTTAGGCCGTCCATTTGCTCCTATTTAGTGTCTTTTGTAGTATAAATAGTCCGTGGTTGATTGCTAGAATGAGCCATCTTGTTATCCAAAAATTATCCACTTAGATTATCTTGCTACCTTTGTAATGAGTTGCTAACTCCCTTGCTACATTGGGTTGGTTTGAAGTTGCGTTGTTACTTTGGTTGTAAGTTCTTTTTAATATAAGTTTTCATTCAGTAATGCTTTGTGTTTCCTTGATCTCCATTGTCTAATTGCATGTTTACTATTGCTTGATATTGATCACCTTAGGTTCTAAAGTGCATGCGAATAACTAGGATTAATAAGTTCCGGTTTCGGGTCTTTAATCTAGTAGCAACTTTAAGTAATAATGGGTTTTAATTACTTAAAGAAAAGGAACACAAATATAAAGATAAGTTTAACGGTTTTAATCTTCTCTTTATATCCCTTAGTCTTTGTTTGAAAGCTAACTTGTTATTTGTTCTTGTAGGTTTACGGAACACTAACCTGTTAAGTTGTGTTGATGCCGGTCGGCTCAACACATATATATGATCGAGATAAGAGATTACTTGAAAACTTGTAAAAAGGAACTCACCAAAGTAGCAATTGCATGCTTAGAATCAACCTAGTGTAGATTCACCCATCATTTGTCTTACTTGTCGCATTAATCGTTTTCATAAGCTTTTGTGTGCATCAATTCAACCCCCCCCCCTTGTTACTTGTTACTATAATCGATCATTGTATTTAAAACACCTTAACTCTCTTGGGTTCGACCCTTACTTAACCACTATACTTGTCTTTAGTGCTAAGTCAGGATTTACTTTTGATTTGGTATAGACGACCACAGAAATACCTTTAGTCAAATTTTGGCGATGTTGCCGGGGAGTTTTAGTGTTTTATTGTTATTATTGGTTATTGGTTTGAACCATTTTTATGGTTCAAACCCGTGCTACTAACTCCAGCTTTGCTTCTTTTGATCCAGAAATTGAGAGGACGCACATCCGGCAACGAAGACAACAACAACTTCATCAAGAGATGGTTGACCGTACACTTCGTCAACTCACGCAACCCACCTTGGCTCAAAACCCCCTTGCGGTCACTATACCGGCATTAGGAGAAGGAGTAAATTTCGAGCTCAAGCCGGGCCTCATTCACTTGCTTCCATCCTTCCATGGGCTAAGTGGTGAAGAACCCATCAAACACCTTGGGAAGTTCCATACCGTGTGTATGAGCATGAAGCCGGCCAACATTACCGAAGAACAAATCAAGATGAGGGCATTCGGCTTCACACTCAAAGATTCCGCGGATGATTGGTATTACCACCTGCCATCCGGAAGCATCGACACTTGGGAAAACCTTCACAAGGCATTTTTGGAGAAATACTTTCCAGCCAAGAAGGCCAATAGCTTGAAGAAAGCTATAAGCAACATCGAGCAAGAGGCGAATGAAACTCTCTACGAGTACTTCAAGAGGTTTGCACGCCTCCGATCCAGATGTCCTTTTCACGGATATTCAACTCAAGATCTAGTCTTGTACTTGTACAATGGCTTGCTAGACAATGAAAGGAGGATCGTTGATGCGGCTTGCGGAGGTAATATTCTTAACTCTACTCCTGACCTTGCTTTGGAAAAGATACGGGAACTAGCGGAAGGAACTCGGAATTTTGGAAGGACCCCGTCCAAGAAAGGAGTTCATGCTGTGAGTTCCGAGAAGAGCGAGATTTCCACCGAGCTCGCGGAGTTGAAGGAAATGGTGAAGAGACTAACACTTATGGGAACCCCACAGCAGCTCAAAGCTTGTGGAGTATGTGTTAACCCATACCATCCAACGGACATGTGTCCACAAGTCCAGGATGACGATGCAGACGTGAACGCAATGGGTTATGGACAGCCACAACAGCAAAGGCCTAGGAACGATCCCTATGCACAAAATTTCATGCCAAACTGGTGTGACCAACAAAACTTTCGTTGGAGGGATCAACAAAACCAACAACAGCAGCCCCGTCAAGGTAAGTATCAATCAACTGAAGATATGTTGCAGGTTTTGACTAAACACTTTGCTACTCATGTCCAAACAACATAATCAAGCATCAAGAACCTTGAAAAATAGGTTGGACAAATGGCGGAAGCCATTACAAGAATTGAAACTAGGTCCTCCGGAGGATTACCTTCAGAGACGGTTATAAACCAAAAGGTGATGCTGGAGGAGGCTCAATCATAGAGACACAGACCTTACGTCGAGCCAACAACGTAAAACAAAGGCGTTGATTCGGGAGGCAACCCGAAGGAATAAGAAGAGGAGCTTCTGTCAAAAAAACCGCCCCTGCGGCTGGGTGATCCCGCCCCCGCGGTGACACCCCTGCCCAACGCCGCCCCAGGCGCTGGGCCAACGTCTGCAAAATACCTGCAACCGCCCCCGCGGTGACACCCCACGCCCCTGCGGCGGCCACCCTTGACACGTATCCTCAGCGCCGCCCCCTGCGTTGAAGTTGCGTACCCCCTCTTCCTTGTCACCGCCCCCGCGGTGACAAACGCCGCCCCTGCGGTTTTGTTAAGGAAAGAAAAAAAATACACTTCTCAAAAATAACCTACATCTACCGCCCTTTACATTCTCTCTCCATTCACCCTTCGAAACCTATCCACCTCGCCTCCATACGCCCTTGTGCCCTCCGGAAGCCCCTGCACCACCCTGTCCAAACACTCCTACGCCGGCTCCGATGACTACCGACCCTTTGCACCGCCAGCTCTCACCACCACCACACACAAACACCCTCTCAACCCTCTCACTCTCGCCCTCCACTGCCCCACCTCCGGCGACGTCTGCAACAGCATAGAAGACGCCGGAACAATCCCATCACCAAAACCTTCGCCGAACTCCCAAAATCGCCTTCTGTTCTTCAACCACCCCTGCGCCTGTAAGCACTCGCCTTTATGTCGTGCCGCCCCTACGCCTGCTTCAGCCGCCCCTGCGGAAAACACAATAGAGGGTTCGTTTCTTACTCAATTTTCTGAAATTTCTAATTCCTTTGATTGTTCAAACTACAAGAGATGGAGAATCAGAAGAAATATAAGTTTTCAGAATCCGAAACGAAGCGGTATAGGATTGCACAAGGTCGGGATGTGTATGCAATCCGATTCCTGGATGTTCCTACCTTGGAACATTTGGGCATGTTGGAGAGCATGCAGGAATTCCTCAACAACGCTGGACTTGGGGGATTTTCTGATAACGAGCGCCCTAACATACCCCGAGCTCAGCCGCTAGTTCATTGCCACCTTCAAAATGGAAACGGTGGACCACGGGTGTGTTGGAATTACATTCAAGTTCAACAAAAGAAAGTACACATTGGATTACACTCAGCTGCAAGAGGTCTTGGGGGTGACTATAGCCGCTTCCGACGACTGGTGGGAACCCATCCCGACACCTGATTTGATGGAGTTTTGGCAGGCCACCACCAAATCTGAGTTTCATGCAGGGGGTGAGTACTCCAACAAATTCACTCACCCCTGTTTGAGGCTCATCTCGAAGATATTTATGAGTGTATTCTGTGGACACAAGGAGGAGAATAAGGTTGCTCTTAAGGACCTTCCACTGCTATACGCCTGCCTCTCCATGAACGACTAGGTACTGGATTGGTCATACCTCTTCCTTACCGCTTTGAAGCGGATTAGGAAGAATGAGCCACGAGATATTGTGGGAGGAGGGATCATTTCCTTGTTAGTTGTACGGGTGATGGATCTCTCTGCCTTGGAGGACGGATTAGAGGCCCCACTATATACGGAGGGTATGTTGAGGAGGTGCAGGCTCCTCAGGAGAGACGAGGAGCACCGCTTTTGGCTCTCTTTAGCAGATGAGAGACACATCACATACCTCCCCCGACGACTTCCATTGGGAGATGAGCTCTCCGATTTGTACGTACCAGCTGATCCAGTTCCTCCGAGACGGCCTCAGGAGGATATTGTTGGGAGATACGCAGTAGGCTCTAGTCGGGCCCCCGCCACTGATGAGGAGATGCCGACTGCAGCACACGACAGTCAGGCCATGGAGAGTCTGCAGGCTCAGATGGCAGTTTTGACTACACAGCACCAGGCATGGCAGACCGAGTACCAGCGGCTCATGCTTGAGCAGCAGTAGGCGTGGTAGTCCAACTTCGCCTCCTCCATGACCACTCACTTTGACCGCCGTCAGGATGCTTGGCAGGCGGCTCATCAGCAGCAGTTGGAGACTCAGCAGCTGGCTTGGCAAGCTAGCTATAAGACTTCATTTACAGAGAGGATGGAGGCTCAGGAGGGCCGCATCGACACGCTCTTCCACCGGTAGGAGCACTTTTTCCGCCATTTTCTTTACCCTCCGGAGGAGGGTCCAGGTGGTCCATCCGGACCATCCCACTAAGGGGTAAATTTCTCTTCCTTTCTCCCACATTTATCTTTGCCTCATTTCCACTTTGAGGACAAAGTGTACTTCAAGTATGGGGGAGGGACATTATCATTGCTTGTATAGTTCATTTGAGTTTTTGAGTTGTTTTGTTTTGCATCTTGAATTCAGATTGAAATTCATAGTGAAAAAAAGAAAAAGCCAAAGAAAATGAAAAAGGCATGAAAATTCTTGGATAAACCGAAAACCCAAAAGGGCGGTTTAGGCAAAAAGAAGGTTGTCCGACCAACCTTAGGTTGGTGCAAATTTGGACTTCAGGGATGTGAATTAAAGTGAGATCATCAAAAGAAGAAGAGTGGCAAGGTGAAAACCCGAAAGGGCGCCTTGGAAAAATGAGCGACACCGAGTGTAGGTTTCCCTTCCGGCGTTTGGCGACATAAGAAGGGGAGTCATAAGGAGGTTGTCTGGGTAGGCCACTCTTGGAGCAATAAGGATGGTAGTTTCTCCCTTTTTCTCACATTTCCTCTCTTTTCCTTCTTTCTTTCTTGGTTTTTTTTTCTCTTGTTTTCATTGTCTTCCTTGCTTACCCATGCTTCATGAGGCCTTTGAGTCTAGTTGATGTCATTTGTTTTACTCGGGACGAGTAAAAGGTCTAAGTATGGGGGAGTTGGATAGGTGATAGGATCACTATCATTTAAGATAGTTTTTAGAGTCTTTCTATTGCATTTGTGTCGGTTTATGCTACTAACTCCTTGGTCCAGAAGAGAAGACTAAAAGAAGCTAAGGAAGGAGTTAGAAGCACTTAGGAGTGAAGATCGTTCACGAAGCAAAGCTTCTGTTGCCTCACCGCCCCAGCGAAGCCTTGTCACCGCCCCTGCGGGTGACGCCTTACACCGGAGCGCCCCTTGCGTCTTCACCAGCGTCGGCCATGAAGTGTGTCACCGCCCCTGCGCCACTCCTTGGCGCCCCTGCGGTGACTTGCCTTGAAGAAACGAAGACCAGCTCCCCTGTGCCTTCCACTACGCCCCTGCCTGCGCCTCAAACTGGAAGCTGGAAGACGAAGAGGTTGTGTCACCGCCCCTGCGTTGACATAGGGACGCCCCGGCGGCTTGGCATCAGAAACGTCAAGAAGTCGAAGGGTCAGACGTTTGAAGAGCATTGAAGATCCTCCCCAGCGGAATTGCCTAGCCGCCCCTGCGACCACGAAGAAGATCAAGCGTTTTTTCCTTCACCGCCCTCTACGGAACTGAAGGCCGCCAATACGGTTTAACGTCAGAAGCTTTACTCTAGCCGTTTACACCACCTTTATGACATTAAAGGTGGCTGTTTTAGGCCGGCCATTTACTCCTATTTAGTGTCTTTTGTAGTATAAATAGTCCTTGGTTGATTGCTAGAATGAGCCATCTTGTTATCCAAAAATTATCCACTTAGATTATCTTGCTACCTTTGTAATGAGTTGCTAACTCTCTTGCTACATTGGGTTGGTTTGAAGGTGCGTTGTTACTTTGGTTGTAAGTTCTTTTTAATATAAGTTTTCATTCAGTAATGTTTTGTGTTTCCTTGATCTCCATTGTCTAATTGCATGTTTACTATTGCTTGATATTGATCACCTTAGGTTCTAAAGTGCATGTGAATAACTAGGATTAATAAGTTCCGGGTTCGGGTCTTTAATCTAGTAGCAACTTTAAGTAATAACGGGTTGTAATTAATTAAAGAAAATGAACACAAATATAAAGATAAGTTTAATGGTTTTAATCTTCTCTTTATATCCCTTAGTCTTTGTTTGAAAGCTAACTTGTTATTTGTTCTTGTAGGTTTACGGAACACTAACCTGTTAAGTTGTGTTGATGCCGGTCGGCTCAACACATATATATGATCGAGACGGGAGATTACTTGAAAATTTGTAAAAAGGAACTCACCAAAGTAGCAATTGCATGCTTAGAATCAACCTAGTGTAGATTCACTCATCATTTGTCTTACTTGTCGCATTAATCGTTTTCATAAGCTTTTGTGTGCATCAATTCAACCAACCCCCCCCCCCCCTTTGTTACTTGTTACTATAATCGATAATTGCATCTAAAACACCTTAATTCTCTTGGGTTCGACCCTTACTTAACCACTATACTTGTCTTTAGTGCTAAGTCAGGATTTACTTTTGATTGGGTATAGACGACCACATAAATACCTTTAGTCAATTACAATTTCTTCATCCGTTCAGTGAATGTTGAGACTATAACCATGAGTTCTTTTAGCATGTATATGGCTTCCGGACTTGAGGAATCACTCTTTTGTGATCCTCGAGGACTATTTTCCTTGACATCTACACAAACACGCAATGTAACAACAAACGTGTGAAGTTAGTGAAAATATAAACTCCTTACTTATTTTCTCTCACACTCACGCTTTGTTGTGATATCGCAAGCTACTTTCATGTAACTGCCTTGGATGGATTAATACTCCTTAAAAATTGATTTGTAGCTTCAACTAAAAACTCCTTGGATGAATCAAGATGTCAACTTGTCTTGGAAGAAGGTTCTTGTGTTAAAAGATGGTTAAGGAAACTGTTTTTGGAGTTCTCTTCACACAATGGACACAAAGTAGAAAGAATATTACAACTAGACCCAACAAGTGTGATAGAAACTATGGATACTAACTAACACACCCAAATAAATAGACTCAGCCCCCGTTTGGTTGTAAATCTAGAAATGGATGTGGAATGGAAATGAATCTAGTTCATATGTGCACCTTGTTCATGATTTTTTTTTTAAATCATTCCTTATGGTTTCATACAAAATGCATTCGTTTCCCCTATTTTGTTTCCCTATAGGGTATCAAAGAAATCAATTTCTACTTCAATTACTTTTAACCACAAGGAATGATTCCAAAAGATTCATGAACAAGGGTAGACTTATGAACCAGATTTGTTTCTATTTCGTTTCCGTTTCCGGAGTTAAAATCAAACGGGCCCTCAATGTGTTTAGAGTAGAAAGAGGCAAGAAATAAACACACAAGAGACTAAGAAGAGAGTTTTAGGCACCTTAAACTTATGCAATTAGAGAGAGATAGCCGGGTAGGTTTAGTCTCGACAGAAGGTAAATCTCGGTCTGGACCTCGGCCGAGATTGATCAAAAGTGACGTGTTTTGTCTATGAAAAGGATCAAGGGTGGTATGAAACTTCTTCTCTATATGTCCTCTCTGAACTATATGTCCTCTCGAACATCAAGTGTTTGACGACAATCACTTAGTATGTTGTGGGATATACTCCTTCATTGTTGCTTTTATGATCCCTTCTCAGTTGGATCGCAACAAATCTTGCTCAACTAGTTTCACCAATACTTTGGTTATAATTTATTATATAAAGTATAGGCTAGGGTAAGAAAGAGGGATTTGTGTTTGGCTTTCTTGTGGAGTTATGGGATAGATGAGGCGAGATATATGGTTGTTGGGGTGAACGAGATATACAAGATACGGATAGATATTTGGTTAGGATTAGAAAGATGTGGTAAGATCTCACCTATTAGATAAGATCTTATCCATAAGATGATTTTGTAAATCTCTTTCCTTCTTTGATGTAGCAGCTTGATATGAAGTATTTGAGAAGATATAATCCAAAAATATTGTTGGATACGATTGGATTTGGAGAGAAAATAACGATCTTGTCGTTCACACAAAATTTCACTCAGAGCTTCCAAAATCTCGGGCGAGATTTTTCCACTGTGTCTAAATCTCGAGGTTAAGGTTTATGGGCGTGGGTGTGGCTGGCTTGTGTTTGGTTATGGTTGTTCTCTCTTCTCAAATAGACACAAGACAAATTACGTTAAACTCAAATAATCTCACAAAAGATGAAAACTATAAAAGACTCAAATTTTATATGACTCAAAGAAGACTCAAATAAAAAACTCAAATTGTGATGTGTTGGCTAAGTTGAACTTCAATCGAGCTCTGATACCACTTTGATGTAAGGTTAAGGTCGTAGTTTCCCGATCTAAATTAAAGTTCACGAAAAGCTCGATAGAAGCAAATCTCGGTGCAAATCTCGGGCGAGATTCCGTAATGGTAAGGCCGAGATTTGTGAAAGCTCAGAGAACGAGAACGTGAATGTTATGGATGAAATAAATGAAAAATAGGAAGGTAGAACCAAGATATAAACATGCAAAGAACATTGATCAATTGGATCAAAACCCTCAACAAAGAGTTACCTTAATCCTTCCTTCTTCAACCTTATACAACCTTATACGAGCCTTCAAATTGAGACAAGCACAAGGAGGGACTAGTTTGACTAGTAGCACCAATCTTTAAGAAGATTAACACACACACAAGAACAATCTAGTAAGAACTCACAACTATTCATTCAAAGACTCTCTCTTTTTATTGAATTGGAATGAATAAAACGTAAACTTCATAAACGAAGTAACGGATATCTCACAATGTATGTGAAAATCAAATATCAATTAACAACCAACTAATAATCTCGGTGTCAAGGGTTATTTATGGGTGAGATTCTAAGAAAATAAAAAGGATAAAATAATCCCAAAAGATAGAATCAAATCGAAAAAATACATTTAGAATGTTTAGAGCTTTAAATGTATTAAATAAATAAAATAACTACAAATAGACGAGATATCTCGACTTTCTTAAAATCTCGATGTGGCAAGATGAAAATCTCGACTAAGCAAAGTGCTAATCTCGGCTGGATGCTAGTAATCTCGGGCTGGCGACTTTCCTTGCTTCCTTGACCATCTTCACTCATGTATGGCTCCTCCACAATAGATATAAATGTGACTAAAGAAGACTTAGACACAAACAGAGTCTCCTTAGATGTTAAGGATGTCAGCTAGGCACCTCTTCTTGGATGAATCTTGATCTTGATCTAGTGATAGATCCTTCCATGACATGACTTGTGGATGATGTAGCCTCCTTCTCCTTCAGTGTTGTTGCTCTTGCTCTAGTGATTGGTCCATGTATAGTAGGTGTTGAGGATAGTCCCTCGTCAAATAGCCAAGTGATTCTTGAATAATCATCATTGACAATCAAGAAATACATCTGACCTCCTAAGACTCAACGCTAGCCGGACCCCAACAATCCAAATGGATGTAATCAAGTGTGCATTTTATTCGGTGAATACTCTTTGAAACTTGATATGGTGTAGCTTCCCAAGGACACAATGCTCACAAAAATTAATGCTCGTGATCTTGTGACCACCAAGAAGATCTTCATTTTCCAAAATCGCATCCCCTTTTACACATATGATAAAGTCTCATATGCCATAACTTATTCATATCATCCTTGTGAACCTCTAAAGATGCAGCAGTCCCATAAATAGTAGGACCTTGCAGGAAATATAAATTGTCATTCTTGACACCTTTCATAATAACATCATAACCCTAACAAACATTCACAACTTCACCTTCACCTTTGAAATGAAACCCCTTAATATCCATCAGAGATATATGATTCTTAGTAATAAGTGGAACATGTCTGACCTCGTTCAATGTACATAATCTACCTTCATGTGTCTTAATTTTAATTGAGTCGATTGATTCTAACAGCCTTTTAGACAGAACTGTTGGCCACTAAAATACTATCATCATATATATGCTTATAAGTTTTGAATCACTTCTTGTTAGGACATATGTGATAGAAAGCTCTGGAATCAAGAACTCACACATTAGCCTGATAAGTGTGTCCACCAGTAACCAAATATATATACTCATCTTATGTAAAATCATCTTCTACAAACGTTGTAGAACTAGAATCCTACGGCTTCTTCTTTTTAGGACATTCATTCTTTCAATGCCCTTTCTCATTACAGTTTTTGTAGACGTCATTAGGCTTAGGATCTTTTTAAGAAGACAATTTCTTGTCATTTTCCCTTGATTTTCCTTGTCCTTTGCCTCCGCTTGTATACAGGCTAGATGCCTAATTGTCCTTACCTACACCACTTTCATTCACCTTGTGGCGTAGTTCCCTTGTATGAAGGTCAGACATGACGTCTTCCAAAGTAATAGTATTTTTCCAACAACAAATGACTAAACAAAGTTTATACATGATGACGGCAAAAATACCAACAAAATCAACGCAACATCCTCGTCCTCAATCTTAACATCAATATTACACAAATCTAAAAGAATTGTATTCAAGTGATCTAAGTGTTCACGAAGTTGCGTATCTTCCTGCGTTCATAGGTTGAATAGACGTTGCTTTAAAAACAATTTGGAGAGAGACTTCGTCGTGTAGAGGCTCACCAACTTCAACCACGATTTGGCTACGGTATTCTTATTTGAAACCTCGCATAAGACATCATCTACGAGACACAACTTGATGGTCGAATGCGTCTTCTCCTCCTAAGTGTCCATCTCAACAACATCGCCATTTTCCTTATCGGAATCCTTCCTTGTCAACGGCCGCAATAAGCCTTGTAGTTTAGCAAAGCTCGCATCTTAGTTTGCCACAAGCTGAAACTATTCCTCCATATGAACTTGTCGTTCTTCATGTTGAAAGAAGACATTTTTCTCCTAGATTAAAGAAAATCAAAGAACCCAAAGCTATAATACCATTTTTTTGTGCAGAATTACGAGAAATAACATAATTCATCAACCAAGAAAGACAAACACATTTTTGTGGTTCACAATAATGGTTACGTACACTTTCGGAGAGATTTTATTAAGGAGATTCATATTACGGATAAACCGATGATAACTAGATTATTTGGAGGCAGTGGGAACACTACAATATATAGAGTAACGGAACTCTATGTTATATTTGGTCGTTAAGTATAAGATTGGGTCAAACAATAAAGATCCAAACAATGACAAACTCAATTCAAAGCATATCAACATAAGTTTTGATTATTTAGACGAGCTAAGGAACCCTACCGATACAGTTGAAGACGCATCCAAACCACATCTTTTTTGTAAAAGTCAGCTCACGGTGATGCCCATTGGCATGTTTTATGCAATGTTGAGCTTTGAGCAAGGTTAAGGTTCTTCGATATCGTGTCGATAGTTGTTGCTTATGGTGAAGGGGTTTATGTCGGGTGATGATAGAGGTTTTTCCTTGGGCATGAACTACATATATTGTGATCATTACTAACAACAACCAAAATTAAACTCTAATGAACGAAAGATGTGCGAGGTGGGACCGGTATCTAAGTACCATTGTCGATCCGGTTGGTGGAGGCACATTGAGTCGAACCCTTGTGCAATGTCAGTGGGCGTAAGTACCCTCAACGTTGGAGCTATAACGTATACAGAAGTAACTTCATTAGCTATAATGAAGGAACTACACTGTAGATTGGTACAAACATTATATTGAAATTGAATGACACACAATTGCATTGAAGCTGAACTGAAACAAGCCGGCCAATGACAGTTGATCACATAAAGTATTCAAGTTTCACTGAAGTGAAGAGCAAAAGACCTTTCCATTTCTTAGCAAATTGTAACAACCTCTGTGTTGCAATTGCAGAGGAACTGCAACAAAGAAAGACAATTTCTTGTTGTATTTCTTCGTACATGATCAAGTTTGTTAGCATACACAGATGACAATTCATGGCTCTTGAAATTGTACCCTAAAATGAGTTCCATTATTGAACATTTTTCAGATGCCTTCATGTTCAGTAGACGTTCAACAAAAGCTCTTGAACCTCTTGAAGCTACTACTTCTTTTCTTCCCCTGCTGCTGTCTTGTTGTATTCTTCCATTTCCTTCTTGTATATCTCCATTGCTTCAGCAGCCTTCTTGCTCCATATTTGCTTCTCTTCATCTCCTAATTCCTATATCATACCACACAATATCAGGAACAAGTTCCAATTTCTGACATACAAATCTTATTATGTATTTGTTTGTTTATTTGTACCTTCCATTTAACAGAAAGAAGTGCAGTAACTGTTGAGTTGTTGATACCAGGTCGCTCCTCAAGTAGACTCTTCCTTGTTTCCTTGCTAAACATGAAGTAGGAAGAGAGGGGCCTTTTTGGCTTGTTAGGGTCATTGTTCTTCTCTCCCTTTTCCTTCTTCTTCTTGTCCTTTGCATTCTGAGCTCATCCATTTTTAATCCCAGTCAATATTATTGTACAGATTAACAATAAGCCATATAAGTTATGAGTGGAAGGACATCCAATTCTATTAAGATTACCTTAATGATGTTTTCAGTCTTCTCCTTCTTCTTGAGCAATTGCAAGGCCTCTAGTTTCTGAAGTTTCATTTGCTCATCTTCCTCTTTTTTCATGTTTGCTTCTTCTTCTTCCTTGTTCTTCTTGTAAACCTCCATTTCCTGCAGGTACTTCTCCTTGTTCTCTTTTGACCTCTGCAAAATGTGCCAAAAACATAAGTTAAACAAAATGCATTCAGCTCTATTTCTTGCTTGAAAAAAGGTGAAAAGCTAACCTCTTCATATGGTTTCTTCTGCTCTTCTGTCATGTTCTTCCACTCCTCTCCAGTAATCTTGGAAGCCTCCAAGACATTCTTCCCTTCGCCTAGCAAAGCGGCTCTCCTCTCACCATTGAACAAGAAGAATGCAGACACAGGGTGCTTTGGCTTCAAAGGATCTTTCTCTTTCCTGATAAAAAGGAAAATTGTAAGTGAAAATTGCAAAATATCATAGCCAAAATTAAGATACTAAAGGGGGAAATGGATATGTTACTTAGTCTTCTTGATGTCCTTTTCAGCTTCTTGTTTGAATTGCAGATACTGTTCAAGAAGCTCCATCGCTGTTTTCTGCTTTTGTTCCTCTTCCAAGAGGTTCATGGCTTCGTTCTCTCGCTTCTCTTTGCTTACAACGAGCAAGTAAGCTTCCTTCTCAGCTTGGTATTTATCCTCGTATGGCTTCTTCTCTTCAGGGCTTATGGTCTTCCACTTCGCCCCCAAAATGTTAGAGACTTCCTTGAAATCAGCCTCTGGATTGGTCTTCTTCACCTGATAACACAACCAGTATCCAGTTTAGATGTCATTACCAATATCATCAATCAATTCATTCAGTTTCTACAAATATAATCTGATCATGCTAACCTCATTCCACTGATCTTTGCACCACAAGACATAGGCAGGGGCAGGCTTCTTCACCTTCTCAGGACCTCCTTTCTTCTTCTTGTCTTTCTTATCCACATCCTTCTCCACCAGAGATTGGATAAGAGGAAGAGTCTGAAAATTCATTAAACATATTTATCAATTTGTTTTCTTAGAGAACCCTAATTTCTGATGTCTAACCTTACAGTTCAATGAGCTAATGCGATAACAAGAAATCGGTAACACGGTCTGAATATATTGGAGAAAATAATGATGCATACAATCCCAAACGGAGAACAAGAAATGATATTGTTCATATCCAAATTGCACATACAGGAAACCGACAGAAAAGTTGAGGCATACAATCCATATTAGAGAACAAGAAATTGACATAAGAAACTGAAATTAGAAAATACTAACCATATTAGGTTTGAATTCCTTCAACTTCTGCAACTTCTTGAGCTCAACCTGAAGCATCTCCTGCTCTTTGCCTTTGCTCTCAAGCTCCTCGTTCTTCATCCTTAACATCTCATCCCTCTCCTTCAACATCTCCTCTGTCTTCTCCTTCTCGATCTTCATCTTCGCCAGCATCTCTTGCAAATCCGACATTTCCTTCTCGAAAGAAGAAGACGAACTAGGGTTTTTTGTCTCTGCCGCCTGCTTGGACGGCTTGGACTTTCCCGATTTCGGCTTCTTCTGCGCTGATTTGCTCTGCTGGTTCTCCTTCAGGACTTCGGAAGTCAACGGAAGAGGAGACTTCTGGGCATCGCTGGAAATATTGCCTCCGGGAAGGATGTTAGTTTCATTGGCAGTCGCGTTCTTCTGCTTCAGAGCCTTTCTACCTCCCTTCCCCTTCTTTGCTGCGCCTTCGATTGGTAGATCTGCAGCTATGGTCGCCATTGAAGGACAGGGGAGAGAAGGAAAGATTAGCTTGAGGTATTCTTGGTATGTGACTGTGGGGGCGAAGAAACTAGAAGAAAGGGTTTATAAAGGAGAACTGACGTGGGAGGTTAACGGTCGGAATTTCGAATTTCAAATACAGTACGTGGAACTGTGGAAGAGATGAATTACGTGGCATTCTTTTTTTTTCTTTGGTCAAATTTATGTGGTATTTTGGAAATTACTTTTTTTACGTGTGGGTGAATTTCTCTATACAATAACACAAAAATCTCTAATTTCCTCTTTGTGTTAAATTTGCCATGAATCTAAACATTAATTCTTATTTCAATCTTTTCTGAACTATGTACCAAAAAACTGGAAGAAGAGGTATGAATCACAATAAAGGTCAATAAAAAAATTGAATAGGTAGATTTGTCAAAAATAGAATTATTAAAAGGGTGTAAAAAATTTTCTCTATTTTATTGGTTACTTTTTTTTGTTAGGGTTTGGGGTTTAGATATAGCTACAGGGTTTTGAAAATTTTTGTTATAATTTGACATTTTCACAATACTTTCATATAGTTTTCTTTATTTTTTTTTATATTAGCTTATTAAAGAATTCACAATTTCTCCTTATTTCTCAAACGTTATTTTTAGATGCTTTAAAAACCTCATTTCACTAAAGACTTTTAAATTTTATTGAATTATCATACTTTTACCACATTTTAACAAAAAATAGCTGTCAAAAAAATAAAATTAAAAATGTTGTTTATCGACTACGTCCTATCTCAATTTATACAAGTACACAGTAAACTTACACCTAAAGTTTTATGAACCTTGCGAGAATCATACGTGTAAATGAAACAAAAATAAAATATGCAGACAAACTTGGATGCAATCATGCAAGTATGCAACATACAATTGATGTAACGTGAGATGATATACAGGATATACCAATTTGTTTATTCAAAGTTACACCTTGATGAGGTACAGTATCACAAATTCACAATTGAATCGTCTGTAGTAACATGTTTCACAAAAATGTAAGTAATTACAGGAACTGATGTTTGTCAATCCTCTAACATGTTTGGCATCTGCATGCCAAATCCACGCTTCGCCCTCTCAATTCTGTTTAAACGAAAAGCATCAGCAAATCAGCAATTAAGAAAGGTAGAACAGGATGATGATGAGTAACAAAGCTACTGAACAAGATCTCAGAACATATTGATTAGTAGTATATCACTTACGATGGAGCAAGTCTTCCAAGGTTGCTTACAGTATCACCAGTTTCTTCGTCCTGAACTATTCCAGATATATCAACAACATACCACTTGTTTATCGTGCAAGGGAATCCGCGCTTAGCCAGCAACTCCAAATCCTTCTCATGCAGCTCTCTTCCATTCACATAGATGCCAGTGTCTCCACCAGCACAGTTGACTGGCATGGGAAACCCGAATTCTTGAATAAATGGCTGCAAGTCATTCATTGAAGATTTTAAAAATATGAAGGTCATCTGTTAGGGATTGATACCTTTAGCAACTAATTTATATTTACCGGAATTATTCCAAGGCAATAACTTCCCATGACACCCCAGAATCCAGCCCTGGAATCATACCTGTTCAGTGAGAGCAGAAACATCAGTGAATATCACAATTAACTGAACTAAAATGTTCTAATTTGACAAGATAAGAATATCATGATGACAAATCACTGTTAATTACAATATTCTCCATTTCTCCCAAGCATTTCTATTCTATACAACTACATACTATCGACCAAATTTCTATGCAACTGGAAAAGGTGAAGATTACACCACCTATGTTCTTGTCTTACTCCCACATATCTGACACATATCCTGAAGATTTACACCACGTGCAAATAAAAATTTTAAGCAGAGTTGTAGAATAACTATACATACCAGTACTGTCCAGGTGAAACTGGCCCTGCCAGCTTCTCGGCCTTTCTCACTATGCGGTGAGGTAAAGGCTGTCCATTGACAAAAACATCGGCTTTTGTATTTGACGTGTTGGAGGGTGGAGACAAGTCTTGGAAACCCCTTGCTATACTGCCAGAAGAGGAGGATTTTTCTTTCTTATCTCCGTCGCCATTGTTCTTACTAGATGCCTCTGAGCTCTGAGTCATATCAGGTACAGGTATTTCATCAGAATTTATTTCCATCTCAGTTGGGGCATCTGCATTTTGCACATAAGAAGAGAAACTATCTTTGACCGGAACATCTGTTTCTTTTGCATCACCTTTATCCTTATGCTCCTGAAGTGGTGAGCCAGTACTTTTTATCACGTGACTGGAAGCATTAATCTTATTGGCTGAGTTTTCAACATTTAAATCTTCCTTAGACACACTAGGAGGTAACTGCATACTAGGTTCAGACTCTGTGGATTGGAATGTATAGCCAGTTACGTCAAAATCATAAGATTCACGGTTCGCAAAGCCAGCAGGAGTACTAGCAAGAGTGCTTTTATGATCAGATACAGAATTCTTGCTAGGGACATCATACACATTGTTGGAATTGGGTTTAGGTTGCAGTTGTGCGGAGACATGAGACTTCTTGTCAAAGTTGAATGACAGTGTGGTGTGACAGGATCCACACCGTAAGCTTAATTGGGTCTTCTTCATGGCGACGAGTTTCTTAGGGAGTCTTAGCAATTGAGAACAGCTGTAGCATATGACCAATGGAGCAGCCCCAGCAAACGGATGGCAAAGCAGCTGATTCTTTTTCACTACCATTATCCTCTTTCCATGTTCCTGAGCTGAACCGCCCCCATCTGATTTACTGTCGACTGATCTTTGTGAGCGAGATGATATGTTAGGAGTAGTTAGAGGAAACCTGGAGTCAGGTACGCGCTGACCATATGGATCATGAATATCAGAAGCTTGATCAGTTATGGGATTCAGATACCTTCTGTAACTAGAAGCAGGATGAGCTTGCACATGGGTTCGCAAATTTGAATGCTGATCATAAGTTGAGTCGATAGAATGTCGTGGAACATAGTGATGAGCAGACCGTTGTGGATAATAATGTGCTCGATGAGGAGGCCTCCTGGAATATTGGGACCAAGATGGATCATCAGGTGGAAATTCGTCTGCTACTAATCTTGATCGAGGGAAGCTATTGATATTATCAATATCATGGTCATTGAAAAATGGACCAGGTACCTGCCTGTGATTCATATGATGGGGTCTCATCCTAACATGTTCATCTAGGTCCATTGATTCTGCTGTTCTTCTTGATCTAAAGTGCTCAGAATGCATATAATTATCAGGCTCACTATAAAAATCTGCTGAAGTAGTACTCAGATGACCTCTTCTGGTTGGGTTTTCTGGAAGATCACCTGTTATACTAAGTTGTTCCTTTATATCATTATACAAGCGAAAAAGCTCAGCTCGATTCATCTCTACATTCTGGAGACTGGAAGATCCGCTAAATCTCTCGAGAGACTGTCTAGGATGATCATAACCATCATAAGAATGAAAAATTGATGCCCCATCATTTGGATGAGTTGGAAATCTCTGCCTTACACTCGATGTCATATTGTTTCCCTGAACACCTCCAAACTCATTTCTTTCAGCTCTCAATTGCTCCATTCCATATCCATCCGGATCACTCAAGTCTTTGCGGCCCCATGGAAGTCCGTGATCACCTCCACGGACCCAATCATCATGAAGAACACGCCTCCTTCCATGCATATCATCATAGTCAGATTCTGCCGCATCAATGATTTGACCAGTATTTCTACCAACCTGCTCTCCCCTTGTGCTCAAACCAGAATCCGTTGCATATTTGTCTAATCTCCATGTCCTCCTAGGCTGAATTCTTGATCCACCAGTCTCCGACTCATCAGCACTCGCCTCATAATGAAGCCATTGATTATGAGCGCCCTTTTCAGTTACAACTCTATTGGCATATCCAACCTCATCTTTTACATTGTCAAACCATGCACCTACTTTCTCTCTTGCTTCCAACTCCTCGGATTCGGACACATCTCTTTCGCTTGATCTATGTTCATCAAAATCCTCTGGCATTCTCTCCCTTAAAGGTGTCTTCCTAACGCCTCCTCGCACTGACATAGCGGCCGGTGACTTCCCACGGCCATCCAAACTACCCAAACTGCTCTCTCTCAACAGAGAATTCCTAGCATCACCGTCCATTGATCTGCCAGACGACTTACTTTGCGCATCAAAATCACCCAACACGCTTCGCTTTGTTGATAATTTCCCATCGAGATCCAAATCGCCCTCAATAATTTCCTCACCGTGTTTGGATCTCACCGGGGATCTACTAATCCTACTACCGTGGTCAAATCCGATAAACTCACCGGCAACCTCTCTCTCAGTACCCAAACCAGTCCTCTCCCCCCATGACTTCTCTGACAAACCATCATCAATAGATGCTCTTTTCTCAGCTGTACAGTTCAAAGCATAACAATTATTGAAATTGAATCCATATCCGCATTCCCTAAGAAAGCTAGTACACAATTAAAGTAAAAAGGAAAAGAAAGTAATTAAACAGAGATTAAAATGTAGCAAATTACCTCGTAGATAGGCACCACAGACACCGCAGCAGTAGGTAGAGTAGGGAGGCAGTTCAGGCAAGAGATGGTCGCACTTGGGACAACGAACCAACGGAACTCTCGAAGTTTCCGGCATTTCCTGAGGGGATTTCAAGCCGGAAATAAGAAATGGATAGCAGAGACAAAAACAACCACACGCATATCAATTTCGAACAGATTTCACAGGAGAAATTTCAAACTTGACCAACCCATGAAAGGGTTGATCGCTTCTTCAAATTTCATCACAAGCAGCCCAAAATCGAAGAAAAAACAATTCGAAATGAGGAATGTAATAATGCACGACTGAGCGTTGAGAATCAGTTGCCAGTTTGGAGCAAATTAGAAAGCATGGAGGAGCAAAATCACGGATTTGGAAAAATTAATCAAACAAACCGCGAGATCAGTTCGAGGGAGGGTTTTTGTTTTATGTAGAAAAAGTGGAGAATTTGGAGGGGGTAGAGAAGGATCGGTCGTTGCACGACCATTGACCAGCAACTCGAAACAAAAATAATTCTCCACACGGAAACGCGGAACGCGGACCGTTTAAACAAGGACGAAACGGTGTCGTTGTAGTGTTTTACCGAGATGATAAGAAGACGACGGCGTCTATGTGAATCGTATGGGAAAGGGTGTGGGGCCCATATGTAGGGGGCCGTTGAAAGAAAAGTAACGTTGTGGTGGACCTGGCGCTGGCACGTCCCTTACTGGCTACTCACTTCTTATGGGCTGGCAACGTAATTTATTTATTTGTTAAAGCATATTTTTGCTAATTTTCTTGTTTAGCATACATGTTCTACTTCTAGCCAGTTCTAGGCCGTCATTCCAAGGAGTCAAGTTTTAATGTGTGCTTATTTTAGATTATTAGGAGGATTTTTTTAGTTGGAAGTTTTTGGTTGGGAAGGGAGGGTTTTGATGGCGTTAGATTAAGGGTTTTTCGGGATTGTTGGGGATGGAAATTTACGAGGTGTTTAGTATGAGATTAAGATTGTGGTTTGTATTTTTTAAGGGGATTTATTTTGTTAAAGAATATCTAAAAAATAATCTTCCTAATACAAGATTTTAGGATATTGTATGGGATTATTTATTTGCCCCTTGATACCCTCCTCTCACTGGTTTACGATATTTCACAACATCAAAGTCCAACTATCATGAGTTGCGGTATTGGGTTCTTCTTCAATCTACTCCACTTTTTCAAGGTTGACGATTATCCCCATTTGATGTATGAATCAGCCCCTTGGAAATCTCAACTACGGGCTTTGGAGATGGAAGTCAAAGCATGATAATTATGGCATTGACTCATGGAGGCTTGCACCAATATCGAGAGAAGAGGGTTGCATTTTTTGTCAAGGAATGAACAAAGTAACATGGTTTGCCTCAGAGGTCGAAAAGGGTGGTGGAAATCAAATTGGGGGTGATAGATCACGCAACTTGTTCAATGATATACCACCGAGAGTTAAGGATTGAATCCTTCAAGCGAGTCAGGTTTAAGGGCGGGGAATAAAAGAGTAGTGATGTAGAGGGGTTTGAGGAGCAAGACGAGAACTTAAAATGGAATTGGAAGTGAGAATATTCAACTTTTAAAAATTGGAATGGGTTATAAGGAGCAAGACAATCTTGAAGTCGCTCTAGGAGGCTAGAGCCTAGAATGTGAAGTGAAAAGAGCCAACTATGAAGCATGAGATGTGGCTCGGGTTGATTGATACTCGCTTGGTTTTTTTTTCAACTGCCAATTACAGGAGGCATTTGAGGAGTTTTGGTGATAACAATGAAGATGAAAGTAAGCTTGTAACTTATCATTTTTAGTTTTTGTCTTTTTATTGTTTGTAGATGCAAGGGCATGTTGTACTTGGAGAGCGAGATTTGTTGTGTATTCTAGCATCGTATATGTTATCATTTATGTTATCATTTATGTAGAACTCATTGGTGATGTTTTCACTTTGCAGAGTTGTTACCTAGACAGGAGATAACATGATTTGATGATCATGATTCAGTAAGACATATAGGTAAATTGTCACTAAATAACCTCGTATAATAAACATATGCCAAACACATAAAATTTACAATATCTAATAATCTCCAACAATCTCCATCTACCATAATCCCCAACAATCTTCTTTCCCAAGATCTAAAACAAGAATCCCCATTTAATACCAAGCAGGTCTTAAATGAGATTAAAATAATCCATTTAGAATCTCATAAAAGAAAGATTATTAGGGATTGTATGAGATTATGGACGTGTTCATTAAAATCAAATTCGGTTGTGGCTGTAGTAAGGGTTTTTTGTAGATTTGTTTTTATAGGAAAATATGCGTAAGAGTTTAGTTAGATGATTTACGCTAGTTTTCGATATAAAAAGACGTAAATACCCTCGTAAATTATAATTGTTTGCTTTTACTTTCCTTTCTCGATTTTTCAATGTCTTTCGTTCTAGCCAAAGTGTGGGAAGGGCTTCGGTTGTTCATCCATTCATTTGTCACCACTTCTTAATTGAATATTCATGTGATATTTTTCCTTCTTCGATTTTCCATTATAACGTCGTAAATACCCTTGTAATTAATAATTGTTTGTTTTTACTTTCCTTTCTCGATTTTTGCTCAAGCATCTCTTGATTTTGTGCAATGGAATTAACCATGGCATTAACATTTTTTTCGTTTCAAAAAGAAAATTTTTATTTTCCTCTTGTTGGGCATTTCATCCATCATATTTAATCGGCTCATCATATGTATATCTTCTTGTAGTCCACAAAGAAGCTAAGCCATTAGCTATTGATAGCATGAATTATAGTCTATATTTTAGGGTTTGTTTGGACGTTTTATCTTTCATAATCTGCATGTTTGTATGTACATTATGTGATTTTACTACCATTTCATCTACCTTTGCGGGAATCGAGGTCTACACCTAGTTTCGTTGTAATTGCAGGTAATATGGTACGTTTTGCATCAAAAAGGAGCAAAAGGAGTCAAGAGTCATTTGGAGCTACATCCAGGAAGCATAGCCATGGATTGAAGATTTGCTTTGGACCAGTTTTGAGAGATTTCACATTCAGTTATGATCACCTCGGTTGACCAGAGATTCATCTCGACCGAGGCGATCCAGAGACGCCGACTCGACCGAGGCGAACACCTAGGACGCGGCGAGAATATTTTATTCTTGGCTGAGATCTTTTAAAATTGGAAAGTGATCTTATATTTTTGGGTTGAGCTTCTGGAAGGAAGGAGATATGCAGAATCATATATTTTACCTATATTTATGGGATAATATCTTTCTAAGATTTCTTATCTTTGGAGGGTTATTTTTCCTATAAAAAGGGTTGGATTTTCCACAAATCCGACATCCGCCTACAGCTGAAATCACGCTATACCGTCGATCAGGGTTTACGCAGCAGCAGCATACTCCAATTTGGGAGAGAATTGAAGAACCTTTTTGAAGGTTAAAGGAAGATTGAAGTCCATAGCTTTTATAGCTTTTTGAAGGGTTTTGTAAGATTGTCTTCAATTCCTTTCCTTGTTGTCTTATCTTGTTGGATTGCTATCCAAGGAACGCTTTTGTTGTGATATTTGATTCAGTTATTGAAGTCTTTTCATTAAATTCTTCTTTGTTCAAACATTCACCTTCTTCCCTTACATTTAATACTTCCATTATGATGATGAGTGGCTAATTTCCTTGTGTGATTCTAGGGTGATAAGCTGAAGGTTGTGGGAAAAACAATGATAGAATAATCTTAGATTCCAGTAGGATCCTGAAAGTTCGAGTCTTTAACCTTAACCCTAAGCATCTCGTTCGGTCGATGAACATCTCGGCCGGGGTGGAATTCTTCTGACCGAGGTGACTTATCCGACCTAAAACAGAAAGTTAAGTGTTAAAGTTTGCTAAATCCTATTCTTATTTACACCTTCCTGGTTCAATGCAAGCTTAGGATGAGACTTACCCGGTAATTCCTTTGTTTGTGTATTAACGATCATAAGTGTAGGTAATAAAGGTTTATCCTTTATTGGGGTTTGAGTGTGCTTCCATCCCATCTTTGTGAGTTAGCCTGAGACTTACCCGGTAAAGGTTGATTCTATTCCCTTAGATGGCGTGTTAGTTTGAGGTTATAGTTCTTTATCTTAATTCCTTGAGACTTACCCGGTAATAGGAGTTACGGTTTAGGATTAGTGTGTAGTGAGACTTACCCGGTGATCTACTCCACTTTAGAAACACCTTCCCCACGCAAAAATCTCAGCTTTGTCCGCTTATCTATAGATCTTGAGTTGGAACCACAACTAGACGCTTTAATCCCTAGAATTGCATGTTTGCTTTGTTTGACATCTTATTCATCTTTGATTGTGTTAATTGCTCTTGTGGTTAGCATAGACATTAGCATACCGTTTCGACTTTGTTTCACCAAGTCCCTGTGATCGACCCCTGGAATTTTCTTGCTTTTACTACGATTGACCCGTACACTGCGGGTTCGCATCCTTGTTTTAAGCTTAAGTCTAGGGTTATAAATTTAAAGCTTGCACACACCGTTTGGAGCGAACAAGTTTTTGGCGCCGTTGCCGGGGACTTGGTCTAGACCGAGCCGGTACGGTTTGCTCTTGGGGCGCTTGCCCCGTTTTGTCTAACCACTCTACTTGAGTGACTTTTGCAGGTTCTTTTCTTAGGTATATGCGAAGAACCCGTGCTGGAAAGGAAATCGTTCCTTACGATCCCGAACCAGAAAAGACATACAAGAGACGCTTAAGAGAAGCGAAGATGGCCCAACAAGACGATCGCGATCTTGCGGCCCAATTGAGAGAGACGCAGGAGCTGCTACGTCTCAGTAAAGAAGAGCTAAGGCAAGAGAAAGAAGAGAATCAGGCCAGGACTGCAGCAATCGAAGCTGAGATTGCAGCCATTCGGAACCAGATTCTACTTCGACCGATGCAGGATCTAGTAGTTGATCCTCGACCGAGGCAAATTCCAGCACCTGACGCCCCGGTCGATGTACATCCACCTCGGATACCAGTCCGAGATGTTCTTCTTGCAGGAATCCCACAAACCCTAGGTCAAAGGATGGACCCTAATCAACAGCTGAGGCGTCCAGGAGTGAACCTAGGAGATCCAGCGGATCATGATTACGAACTTCGACCGCAAGTTCTAGCCATGATTCGCCAATGCCAATTCGGAGGGCTAGAAAAGGAGTCGCCGCATCAACATCTTCAAAACTACGAGATCTTGATGGAGAACTTACGACCTCCCAGAATTGAAAATAACAACTACAAGCTAAGACCTTTTTACTTTTCTTTGAAAGACAGAGCTCTTACTTGGTATCAATCTCTTCCTCCAGGAAAAATTAGCACATGGGAGGAGATGACTACGGAATTCCTAACCAAATTCTTTCCACCTTCAAAGACCGCTGAAATGAGGGGGAAGATCAATGCTTTCATCATGAAGGACAAGGAGAGCTTGTCCAAGTCTTGGGAGCGGTTCAAGGATATCCTTTTGGATTGCCCACATCATGGGATTCCAAAGATCGAGTTGTTGGAGATCTACTTCAAAGGGCTGGACGGAAACACCCAGTTCAATCTCCAACTACTCTCCGCCGGTACATTCATGGACATGGCGGTTGACGAGGCTTGGGACTTCATTGAGAAGCAAGCCTTGCACATGGATAAGTACACCCACCAAGGAGCTGAAGGTGGAGTTAAAAGAGTCAACTTTCAAGAGACTCAGCCCAACAACAATCAACTCACATCATTGAAGAATGACGTGAAGGAATTGAAGGAGCTCTTGATGGCTCAAACTAAGAAGGAAGAGCAAGGGCAAAGGAACAACAACAACAACAACAATAACGGGTACCGTAACAACAACAACGGACCCCGAAACAACAACTACAACAACAACAATAGAGGATCCAATAGCAACAACTGGAGAGCGAATAATAACCAAAACAACGGTAACAATTATTCAAACTCCAACTCTAATGATTCCTCTAACCCTTTCCTCTCTTCTCCTTCTTCTTCTTCTACTCCATTGAAAAGCCAAGGGCAAGGATCAAGTTCGTCTCAGCCGGAAAAGAAGGACGCAGTTCTGGAGGCAATCTTGATCAAGCTTAGTGCTATGGAGAATTCTATGACTTCATTTTCGAGGGCCCAAAAGTCCTTCGAACAACAACTTGCTAATAGGGCGAATGAAGCGCCAAGAGATCCAGGGAAGCTTCCAGCAAAGACGGAAACTAACCCTAAGGGCCAGTGCATGGCCATCACGACAAGGAGTGGACTCAAAACTACAGATCCAGTACCTCGCTCGACGCAGACCACCTCGGTCCAGATCCAGTCGAAGAACACCTCGACCGAGATGCCAACCGAGGCGGCGCAACAGAAAGTAGGAGGAACGACAGAAACTTATGTTCCACCTCCTGCATATAAGCCACCACTTCCTTTCCCTCAGTCCAGAGCCAGAGCACATCTAGACAAGCACTTTGGTAAGTTTCTTGACTTGATGAATAAGCTACATATTAATATTCCTTTCCTTGATGCTATTTTAGGTATGCCCGCCTATGGGAAGTTCTTAAAAGAAATCTTATCAAGAAAGAGGAAGCTGGAGGATGTTGGTGAAGTTAGGATGACATCTAAGTCTTCGGAGCTTATCAAGATCATGAAGGAAAAGATGCCACCTAAGTTGAGAGATCCCGGCTCATTTTGCATTCCCATTCAAGTTGGGGATGTCACTTGTGAAGCCCTTTGTGATCTAGGAGCCAGCGTGAGCATCATCCCGCTGGAGCTATGCACTAAGATCGGTCTTGGAGAGCCCAAGCCGGTCAAGATTCGACTTTACATGGCGGATCGTTCCATTACCCATCCCGTGGGCATTTTGGAGGACGTTCCGGTCAAGTTAGGTAACTTCTATCTACCCATAGATTTTGTCGTACTTGACATTCCCGCAGATTACCCTGTTCCTATCATTCTCGGGAGGCCATTTCTAGCAACTTCGGGTTGCAATGTGGATTGCAAGAACGCCAAGTTGAAATTCAACGTTGGTGGCGATGAGGTGGAGTTCGCACTACTTGCAGCCATGAAAGGAGAGCAACTAACTGATGATATCTTCAACATCTACGATGAAGAAGAATCAAGAGAATTGGTGAGCTCTATCCTTACTAATGATCCACTCGAAAGAGTTATAAGCTTCAGTTTAATGGAGGAAGGTATAGATGCTTCTTGTGATGCAGATATACGGAGCTTGAAGGCACTGGAAGAAGATCCAGGAGCTATAACTGAGAAGCTGATCCAGGAAACGAAGATTTCCAGCCTCGGATCCAGTAGCAGTACCTCGACCGAGGCACTTTCTGGACTGAGCGAGGCGTCTGAAGAACACCTCGGTCAACGCCTCTGCGCCTCGACCGAGGTCGACAGCGAGACGATTCAAACTGAGTTTGCATTTAATCCAGTTTCTGACATCACTCCACTGGAAAGAGGAAGCACAGATCCCTCTCAGAAAGCACCCCCAGTTGTGGAGCTTAAACAACTCCCCAGTCACTTGAGGTATATCTTTCTTGGGCCGGATTCTACTTTCCCGTTATTGCTAGTGCTTCCCTCTCCGATTCTGAATTATCTAAGCTAATGCATGTCCTGAGAAAGCATCGAAAAGCCATAGGTTACACCACGGATGATCTTATTGGCATTAACCCTTCTTTCTGCATGCAAAGAATTTTAATGGAAGATAATCATAAGACTTCACGGGAACCTCAAAGACGGTTAAATCCGATCATGAAAGAGGTTGTGAAGAAGGAAGTTCTTAAGTTGTTGGATGCAGGTATTATTTATCCCATCTCGGACAGCAAGTGGGTTAGCCCG
Organism: Fagopyrum esculentum; assembly: GCA_033239045.1. Taxonomy (NCBI): domain Eukaryota; kingdom Viridiplantae; phylum Streptophyta; class Magnoliopsida; order Caryophyllales; family Polygonaceae; genus Fagopyrum; species Fagopyrum esculentum. The sequence goes on along the minus strand of BSUD01000001.1, from coordinate 15,903,300 downwards.
GTGCATGTCGTTCCGAAGAAAGGAGGGATGACTGTTGTGACGAATAAGAACAACGAGTTGATCCCAACAAGGACCGTTACGGGGTGGAGAGTTTGCATCGACTATAGGAAGCTGAACACGGCAACTCGGAAGGATCATTTTCCGCTCCCTTTCATTGATCAAATGCTCGAACGGTTGGCCCAGCATTCACACTTTTGTTACTTGGACGGCTATAGTGGGTTCTTCCAGATTCCTATCCATCCGGATGATCAGGAGAAGACCACTTTCACTTGTCCTTGGGGGACGTTTGCTTATCGGAGGATGCCATTCGGATTGTGCAATGCACCCGCTACCTTCCAGCGATGCATGATGGCTATCTTCTCCGAGTACATAGAGGAGATCATGGAGGTATTCATGGATGATTTTTCTGTATATGGTTCCTCTTTTGATGATTGTCTATCTAACCTTTCTCTAGTGCTTAAAAGATGTGAGGACACTAACCTTGTTTTGAATTGGGAAAAGTGTCATTTTATGGTTAATGAAGGCATTGTGCTAGGACACCTCGTTTCTAATCGAGGTATTGAGGTCGATCGAGCTAAGATCGAGACTATTGAGAAGCTCCCTCCTCCTTGTTCTGTTAAAGGTGTGAGGAGTTTTCTCGGGCATGCAGGTTTCTACAGGAGATTCATCAAGGACTTCTCCAAGATTTCTAAACCTCTAACAAACCTCTTGAATAAAGATGTTGTTTTTGAGTTTTCGCAGGAGTGTCTTGATGCTTTTTACAGGATTAAGGAAGCGTTGATCTCCGCTCCCATTATCCAGCCTCCTGATTGGACCTTACCTTTTGAGGTCATGTGTGACGCTAGTGACGTGGCCGTAGGAGCGGTGCTTGGACAGAAGAAAGATGGACGGACCACCGCCATTTATTATGCTAGCAAGACGCTAGATGAAGCACAACGCAACTACGCTACCACCGAGAAAGAGTTATTGGCGGTTGTATATGCTTTCGAGAAGTTTCGTTCCTATCTAGTAGGGGCGAAGGTCATTGTCTACACCGACCATGCAGCCATTCGTTACTTGTTGGCTAAGAAAGATGCAAAGCCGCGCCTTATTCGATGGATTCTCTTGCTTCAAGAGTTTGACCTAGAGATCCGCGATAAGAAGGGATCCGAGAATTCAGTGGCGGATCACCTCAGCCGGCTACCGGAATCCTCCCGCGAGACGGATAGCCCACCCATAGACGATTCATTCCCCGACGAGCACTTACACGTCTTGGAGCGTTTGATGGATCTACTTACTTCACCCCACGATAGAGGTGAAGTATGGGGTGAGGGAACCTCTTACCTCGTTTGAGACGAATCATGGTCCAGCTAGTGACCTTAAATCAAGCGCTTCTTGGGAGGCAACCCAAGGTATTGCTCTTCTTTCCCGTTTTCTAGTCTAGCTTAGATAGTTTTTGTTTTTGCTTTGCTTTGCTTTGTTTTTGGTGTTCTGGACAGACAACAGGGAGGAGCACATCTGGAAGGACAGAAGTTCGAGATTCTGAGAAGAAAGAAGCACCTCGGTCACTGTCAGAGCATCTCGACCGAGTTGATTCTTGAAGCAACCGAGGCGACTAGGGTTTCTGCAGAACCGCCTCGGTCCATACCACCTCGGGCCAGTCGAGACCATCTCGACCGAGGTGACAGCAGATCCAGTAACAGTATAAAAAGGGAAAAATTACTTTTCACTTTTTATTTACCCATTTCGACCGCGGCGGAACAGCAGCACCTCGCTCTCCCATTTCTCACTCGTTTTCGACGATTTCTGCTTCCAAACTGCAATTAAAGGGTAGAAGGATCGATTGCTACTACGGATCTGCAGGAAGATTGAGCGTTTCGACCGAAACGAGGTGCAAAGGTTCGAAAACCCTAACTCGCTCGTTTACTGCGTATTGGGCTTTGGTTGCCCTTGATTTTGTTGAGGAAATCCATAAGTACCCCTTAGGAAGCAATTTTGATGTATTATATTCATCGGATATTTTCATATTTATGCTTCATTTGCCTTTATATGATTATCTGAGATTGCATGCATACATACAGGTTATTTGATTGAGAAAAATGTCGAAACCGAACCGAAAAAATAAAAAAATTGGTTTTTAAAAAAAAAAAAAAAAAATTTTTTTTACCTCGACCGGGGAGATTCTGGCGAAACGAGGCATTTCACCTCGGTTGAACCAAGAACATCTCGACCGAGGTGGGCGTAACAGAAAGTTTTCGAAAACGATTTTGTGTTACTTATCTGGATATGATCTCAGTGAAGATCTTGTTTACCTACTGGTTTTAAATTTTTTATGTGTTTGAAAGGTTTTATAATATGTTTAAGTTGCTAAATGCTTTGTTTGAAATTTTTAGCATGTTTAATACTTTGTTTTTATCCAAATTATGTTGAATTTGAAGGTTGACACCGCAGGTTAAGTTCTCTCACATTCTTCTTGGAAAGACCAAGGCATTTCATTCTTCTTCTTCTTCTTCTTCTTGATCATGCTTAGCCCCTCATATACATTTTGCCTCCCTTTACCTATCCGGGAATTTGGAAGCAAGCGAAGTGGTGAAAGCAAGTTAAAGTTGAAAAGTGGGCTGGAAGTGAAAGTGTTAGAAAGCAATAATAGGTTTGGGGAAGTCAATCATGAAGATGAGTAACTCGGCACCATTCACATAGCCGGGTGTTTGTGTCTTGCCAAAGTCGGATTGAGCGATATTCCTAACGGGTCATGGTATGTGCATCAAGGGTTTGATGCATCTCAAGAAATTGATGATTGCGGATTTCCTAGGCTTCGGTTATTGTGCACCTCTGTCCATGCATCCCAAAAAGTAAAGTAAAAGAAAGAAAAGGTGGAATAAGCGAAGCTTATTGGTGGAAGATGTTGCAAGTCAAAGTGAAAGTGAAGTTCATCCTTTTCCCGGATTCTAGCACCACATTACCTTACATACATCCCTACCCTACACGTTTCTTAACCTTTTCTTTTGGGAAGCCCTTGAGACCTTGAGCTTGTTGATTGAGTTAGCGGTTTAAACTGGATTATACATGATTAATTTTGATAATTATGACTTATTATGCATTCTATGATTTTATGCAAAGATGAACAACTTTCCTATATTTATAAAATGTTTTGAGCATATTAAGTTTTTAATTCCAGGAAGTATTCTCTTAGAGTGATCTATGATAGTTGCACACCATGTTTTTGAAAGACTTTTCATGATTTTCTTGACTTATAATCCATTCTATCTTGTCTTCTATATGAGGAACTTGCTTGGGGACAAGCAAGGACTAAGTATGGGGTATTTTGATAGCATGAATTATAGTCTATATTTTAGGGTTTGTTTGGACGTTTTATCTTTCATAATCTGCATGTTTGTATGTACATTATGTGATTTTACTACCATTTCATCTACCTTTGCGGGAATCGAGGTCTACACCTAGTTTCGTTGTAATTGCAGGTAATATGGTACGTTTTGCATCAAAAAGGAGCAAAAGGAGTCAAGAGTCATTTGGAGCTACATCCAGGAAGCATAGCCATGGATTGAAGATTTGCTTTGGACCAGTTTTGAGAGATTTCACATTCAGTTATGATCACCTCGGTTGACCAGAGATTCATCTCGACCGAGGCGATCCAGAGACGCCGACTCGACCGAGGCGAACACCTAGGACGCGGCGAGAATATTTTATTCTTGGCTGAGATCTTTTAAAATTGGAAAGTGATCTTATATTTTTGGGCTGAGCTTCTGGAAGGAAGGAGATATGCAGAATCATATATTTTACCTATATTTATGGGATAATATCTTTCTAAGATTTCTTATCTTTGGAGGGTTATTTTTCCTATAAAAAGGGTTGGATTTTCCACAAATCCGACATCCGCCTACAGCTGAAATCACGCTATACCGTCGATCAGGGTTTACGCAGCAGCAGCATACTCCAATTTGGGAGAGAATTGAAGAAACTTTTTGAAGGTTAAAGGAAGATTGAAGTCCATAGCTTTTATAGCTTTTTGAAGGGTTTTGTAAGATTGTCTTCAATTCCTTTCCTTGTTGTCTTATCTTGTTGGATTGCTATCCAAGGAACGCTTTTGTTGTGATATTTGATTCAGTTATTGAAGTCTTTTCATTAAATTCTTCTTTGTTCAAACATTCACCTTCTTCCCTTACATTTAATACTTCCATTATGATGATGAGTGGCTAATTTCCTTGTGTGATTCTAGGGTGATAAGCTGAAGGTTGTGGGAAAAACAATGATAGAATAATCTTAGATTCCAATAGGATCCTGAAAGTTCGAGTCTTTAACCTTAACCCTAAGCATCTCGTTCGGTCGATGAACATCTCGGCCGGGGTGGAATTCTTCTGACCGAGGTGACTTATCCGACCTAAAACAGAAAGTTAAGTGTTAAAGTTTGCTAAATCCTATTCTTATTTACACCTTCCTGGTTCAATGCAAGCTTAGGATGAGACTTACCCGGTAATTCCTTTGTTTGTGTATTAACGATCATAAGTGTAGGTAATAAAGGTTTATCCTTTATTGGGGTTTGAGTGTGCTTCCATCCCATCTTTGTGAGTTAGCCTGAGACTTACCCGGTAAAGGTTGATTCTATTCCCTTAGATGGCGTGTTAGTTTGAGGTTATAGTTCTTTATCTTAATTCCTTGAGACTTACCCGGTAATAGGAGTTACGGTTTAGGATTAGTGTGTAGTGAGACTTACCCGGTGATCTACTCCACTTTAGAAACACCTTCCCCACGCAAAAATCTCAGCTTTGTCCGCTTATCTATAGATCTTGAGTTGGAACCACAACTAGACGCTTTAATCCCTAGAATTGCATGTTTGCTTTGTTTGACATCTTATTCATCTTTGATTGTGTTAATTGCTCTTGTGGTTAGCATAGACATTAGCATACCGTTTCGACTTTGTTTCACCAAGTCCCTGTGATCGACCCCTGGAATTTTCTTGCTTTTACTACGATTGACCCGTACACTGCGGGTTCGCATCCTTGTTTTAAGCTTAAGTCTAGGGTTATAAATTTAAAGCTTGCACACACCGTTTGGAGCGAACAACTATCTCTTGGAGAACAACCTACAAATCACAAACATACACACAAGTGCATAAAAAATAACAAAACACTGTATACTACTAGAGAATGCTTCAGAACCATTGGACATAACTTTGGATTGGTAAGTCCATTGTTTTGGCCATACTTTGGATTGGTAAGTCCATTTTATAATATTATACACGAACACAATGTTCGAACTAATCTTATAAAATTTTGAAGTTATGGTCATAACTTCAAAGTTTGTATCTGAACCTTGTCCAATGGTTTAAACTAACGGAACACAATGTTCGAACTAGTGATATACAATTTTGAACTAATATTATAAAATTTCAAAACCATTAGACAAGGTAAGGTACGACATTGTACATCTATTACGGAAATACGGAGAGGTGTCGAACTAACATGAGTCATTTTTTCTTGACGAGCACTTTTTAGTTTTTTTTTCCTAGTTCAATCAATTTTTTGTTATGTTATTTTAAGTTATTTGTAATAGTGATTCTTACAATTTTACAAGAAACGTTTATAACTATTATTTTTAGCTCAAATTTTTTGGTTTGATTCGATCAAAATTTATACACTATCAGTTCTTCCATTTTTTATTATTGGTTGATTTATTTTTTTTGTTAGTCATGTTTTTATGCACTTTATTTTTTTACTTATACAAGTTTGAATTAATAAAACACAATGTTTAAACTAACGGAACACAATGTTCGAACTAGTGATTTACTAACTTAAAACTAATATTATAAAATTCAAAATACATATTTTCCTTTTTTTTTAAAATAACTAATAAAAATACAATAAGTATGAACTAATGATATAAAATGCTTGAATTAAAGAAAAATTCTATATGAACTAATAGTAAAAAAGTTTTGTACTAACAATATTATTATAAAATGTACTAATAAAATTTGTATTCCACAAAAACTACTTGAGAATAGTACAAATTTTTTTGCATGATCATGTAAAATATGTTGATTAAATTAGCAAAATTTAAACTGATTTTTTCGTGCACGAATAGTTCATTTCATGGTCACTTATTTAGAACCCGTGCCTTGCACAAGATTTCTAAAATTTAAACTGAATATTTATATTATCGAAAGTAATCTCTCAAATAAAAAAAAACTTTAAATAATCCTTAATGTAAAATAAGAAATAAATACATCTAAAAACTACAAATTTAGAATGAAATCATAGCAAGACTATATAATTTAGTTATCATAACAGATAACTTAATCTGGTTAATGGCCACTAATTTTGTCATTTCCGTTTGATGTTCTTCAAGTTTTTTTTCCCTTTTTTTTTCTCCCTTCGTTTGATGCCCTTCACGTTTGGTTTTTGTTTCCATTTGGTGCCTTATTTTCATTCTAGAACTAGTTTAGAACTCGTGCCGTACACGAATATTTTTAATACATATAAATATGGTGAGAACAAATTCTGCAAATCCCGATTTGTCATGTCCCAATCCTGACGGAATTTCATAAATAATAACAATCACGTTTAACCAATAAATATCCGATATGCATTAACTTCTCCATCCCGCTAGAATTGTCCCGTTCATTTTATATAATATCAATACACTTATATATAATTTTGAATCATTATAAAACTCAAATCACATCAATTGCAAAATAACAACTAAAATAAACAAAAGTACAATAAAATTTTAATCGTTTCATCTCAAAGTTATAATTCTCTATTTTTATATATACCCTTAAGAAAGAAAACTTTAACAAAAAGTTTTAAAACCAAAAATCACAAAATATGAAATATGTATCTTATAAATATAAAAATTTTAAATTTCGAATTTATGAGAAATTTTTTAAAAAAAATACTAAATCTTAGTTTTATTTTTAGGAAAACTTAAATTCGAATTTTATCATAGAGAAAATTTAAACAATTAAAATTTTGTAATTTTTCCTGTAATCTATATATACATACTAAATTAGGCTACATTTCGCTGATGTAGCACGTTTGAAAATTAAGAATTTAAGTCAAATCCCAATATATTACTAAGAATTGCCACTCTCTTTTTAAAATTATTAATTTTTAAGTTTTTCAATTTCAAAACCAAACAAATGTGGTGCAATTTAAGAAAAAATTTTGTACAATTTAAATTCTTTAAAATTGTTTTAATTTAAATCAATTCTAATTTTTTAAAACTACTATGATAGCAAAAATTACAAAATTTTGATTTTTAAAATTTTCACTATAATAAAATTCAAATTTAGTGATTTTACAAAGAAGTTCATATAAAATTCGAACTTAAATTTTTTTTTTTTTATAAATTATGTATTTCATATTTCGTTTGGTGCAATAAAAAAAGAAGATTTTGTACGTACAATTTAAATTCTCTAAAACTATTGTTATTCAAATCGATTAAATTTTTTTTAATTACACCAAACGAAATATGCAATTAAAAAATAGTTTTAGAGAATTTAAATTGTACGTACAAAATCTTTTTTTTTTAATTGCTTAAATTTTAGTTTTTGTTTTTAGTGAAAACAAATTCGAATTTTATTATAGTGAAAATTTAAAAAAACAAATTTTATAATTTTCACTATCGTAGTAGTTTTACAAAATTAAAATTGATAAACTAAAACAAGTTTAAAGAATTTAAATTGTACAAAATCTTTTCTTAAATTACACCAAATCTGTTTGGTTTTAAAATTGAAAAAATTAAAAAATAATCTATTATACTTACTAAAACAGAGCACGGGTTGATGACGTGGCGCGCTGTGGACGCATGATTTTTGAAATTGAGCTCCCACAATTAAAGCCAATAAATCTTTATTTTTTACACTAATTTTTAAACCATAAAATCTTTTATTATTAAAATAATAATTTTATAGAAACCAAATCTATTATACTTACTAAAACAGAGCAGGTTGATGACGTGGCGCGCTGTGGACGCAGGATTAGATTAGAGAAGTATACAAAACAAAAGTACAAAAAAAAAAACCTATTTCACAATATTTTTTCTCATTTTTTTCAAAACCCGCACAAGGTGCGGGTATTATACTAGTTTACCAACAAAATGTTAAACCAATAAATTTCAAAAGTTCTCCACGTTTTTAGGATTTAGTTTAAAAGTATTAATTAGTTAACTAACAAACTATCAGTATATAATTAATTTATTATATAATTTTAAAGATAATCTAAATTTTACAAAATAAAGTATTATATTCAAATTATTAAAAAAAATATATTTTGTAGTCTAGAAATTTCAAAAAAAAATGTTTATTTTGAACGTATTCAAAACATGTTAACTTATTTATATATTTTTATGTTTTATATTAAAAGCATTATAAGATAAACTGATTTTACATAGATTTATTATGGTAATTAACTAGGTAACAAACTTAAAGAATTTATAAACTAACTGTTTTTAATTACGTAATTTAAATAAAAAATTTTTTAATCAAAATAACCAATTTTTATTAAAAATATAAAATCAAAACCTAAACTTCTTAGATACACTTCCCAAATAAAGCTTGTCAGGGAAGCAGCTCGTAATTCTTCTAATTTTCACTATATATATAGATGGAACACCTAACTACTATAATCATCAATTTTAGTCATGCATTCATTAATCTCACCTTTCTTATGAGCAAGAAAACATATGAATTATTCCAGGTAAGCTTGTGTTTTGCGATGCTTTCTAATTTTACTATTGTGTTTTGATCATCTCTTTTGATCGTCTAGAGTTATTTACGTATTGAATTGTTTTGATCGGCATAAAAATCAGAATTTTGATTGTTTCTTTTGATCCAATGCTTAACGAGTTTTTTTTCGCTTTATTTTCCAATTTTTGTACGTATTTTGATCGAATGCCTAACAAGTTATTTTATCGTCGTTATTTTGTGTTCATCTTCATTGTTCGTCTTTCTTTTTCAGTTTATTCGAGCAAATATTTTGATGATCTTATATTATCTTCAAATTTTTAAAATTTTTTTAACAAATACCCGTGCAAGGCACGGGATATAAACTAGTAATTTTAAAGAGAGTGTCAATTTAGCAATATATTAGAATTTGACTTAAATACTCAATTTCCAGCGTGGTACGTCAGGGGAAATATAGCCTAGTTTAGTATATATATATATATAGATAGTAAAATGATGAAAAAACTTGCATTATGTTTTCTTTATAGAATTCTGCATTAAAGTTTTGTTAATTTCCATTAAAAAACAAAGTAAATATGAAAAGTTATATTCTCTAAAATAATAAGGTAATTTATGAATATATATATATAT
>BSUD01000001.1:15846475-15893616 GCA_033239045.1 Fagopyrum esculentum | reverse complement strand
TATGTATGCGTTATAATAATAAGACTTGTAATATGTTGCTTAATAATACTCTACATTACCTTGTATTTTGATTTTTAAAAATCCAGCTTTATAATAGGCTTTTTTTAAAATAGATTCACAAATTATCTTGTATGTTTTTGTAAAATATAAATTTTATATTTTATCTGATTTTTAATATAAAAAAAATTTACAATCTAAAATAAGTGATTATTTTGTTTAAAAATAATCAATGAACAAATGCTACATTAAATATATATTTTAAAACATATATATTTAATATTTAGATTTTTTTTTACTTAATTCCTTAAAAACTAATGTCTACATTAAATATATATTTTTAGGGAAACAATGAAATAATCCGTATTAATTATACTAGTTCACCTATATTTCACAAATTTGAACAAAATGTTTTTTTTATTAGGGCATCTTTATCCCAAATACTCTTAGTTTTTTTACTTATATAAAAAAAATTAATAATTGAGATGTCAGATTTGGAGAGAAGATAAGGTGATGAATAGAAAAAAGTTTCTCTGTAGAAAAACTAAATCTGACACATTTTTTGAGTTCTAAAAATAAAGTAAAAAAATCAGTAATAAAATCAAAATTGAATTTCTAGGCTGCCGATGTTCCTAAACTTTATTTAAAGTCCGCCCAGATTTAGATGTTTACGATGGGATGCAAATATACTAATGATAGAAATGTGGTGTAACTTAATTTCAACAAATGTGGGGCTGAAAGGCCCCCCAATTCAGACCATAAATTTTGCTCCTAATCTAATCTATTACAAATATTACAACATTTTTGTGGCTCATTGCTATCAAAATCTCTCACCCACTTGGCCGAGTGTGACTCGAAATTGACCAATCACTTAACGTAATCCAATCCTTTTTCCATCTATCTACTTCTACAAATTTATTTTTAAAAAATCAATCTTTTTTAACCGGAAATAAATTTTGGTGTTATTCAAAAGACATTATTCATAAATATTTTCTTTTGTAAATTATACAAAACCACAATTAAAATCAGTAATTATACCTAATTTATAATCTACACAAAAATCACTTATAAGTTATAGTTTTTCCCACTCTTTTTTATTGCTTAACATATTTAAAAAAAAATATTACATTAGCACTTATTTTGATAACAAATTGATAAATTTTATTTCTATTTCTATATACCTGTATTTAAAGTAGACGATGTTGATGCTGACATGATAACCTCACTATTTTTTTTTTCAAATAATTTTTTAACTAAATTACTAAATGAGCCAATAAAAAATAATTGTGTTGATTATCCTTGTAAAGTAACGTAAACATTTGATTAATAACAATCTTGTTGGAAACGCTCTATTTTAACCTAAAATTTTAATGTAAAGATAGTAAAATTTGTGGGATAATCTCAAAAATAAAACTTTTCAAATAAGCAATTTTCTAACGTGAAACTTGCGGTAGAAACTCTATTGTGACTCCGTTGGGGTGAATTCATCAATCTCTCACATTCCTGTAAGGAGACATCCTTTTCGTTATTTTATGTAAACATTTAATCACTTCATCTTGTAAAATAATTTTTTCATTTCGTGCATACTTAATGTGTTCTCATAATCATTCGATTGTAAAGTGTTCAACGCAATCAAATATCTATAATCGGTATATTATGTCATATATAATTAATAGTTTTATATTATCGATTTATTATGTCATATAAAATTTTATTGATATTGTCATGGCAAATAAAAATATTTTTTTAATATTTAGACAGAACCAATTATATACGTTTATTCTAACTAACTAGTTTTAAGCATTAAACAAAGATAATGCTCTTTCATATTTTGGGTTTTTTTTAACGAAATTGGAAAAAAAATTACGTTCACAAATCAAAATACAAATCACAGTGTCTGTCTAATTTATAAACCCTTCTCTCTAGCTTCCGCTGCCATTTCGCTTGTTGTCTACTTCTTGCGAGGGTCGTTGGGATTGGACGTAGACGGCTGCTGCTCCGGTGAAGATTTGCTCCGGTGACTTTTTTTATATTTCGATCGTCGGTTTTGAACGGAGATGGCGTCGGAAGATGTGAAGCGGAGCGAGTCCCCGGTGTCAACTATCGTTAACTTGGCCGAGGAGGCGAGGACTGCGACTGAAGGCGTCAAGTCTCCTAGCATCGCCTTGCTAAGCATCTGCAAGTCTCTCGCAGCGGGAGGAATCGCTGGTGGAGTGTGAGTTGTTCTGTTTTCCGTTTTGTTTTCCTTGATCTGTAATGTCTGAAAGTGATTAGTAAATGCCTAGCCGGATTTGTGTTTTTTTCTGCGGATGTTTTCGGGAAAGTTCTGTCGGAAGACTCAAATTATGATCGTTCATATCAAAATATCAACCAGAATTAGATTTCACATTCAATACTGGATTACTAGGGGACATAATGGAAGCCAAATTGGTTGATCGTTAAAACAGCACGGATCACGTGTCTAATTTCTGTTTTAATACGAATCACAAAGAATTTGTGATGGTATGTGTACACGGATAGGCGCTTGCTATGTATTTAATAATTATCAAGCAAGATGACGGTTTATAAAAATTGCTTATTTTCCTTGCAGGTCTCGTACCGCAGTTGCTCCACTGGAACGCATGAAAATCTTGTTGCAGGTGGTTTTGCTAACCTTAAGCAATGTGGTGATACAAGATTTAGTATTTTGCTACTTTTCAGTCATTATCATGGACAATTGATTAGGGATGGAAGTGGTTACTAGTCTGAGATGTCTCTAAGCTAAAATATGTCACTGTTTCATGATTGCAGTTTAACCTTCACAACTTATATGCATAGTGCTACAATGAATGTCATGAAACCTGTACCATTGGGCTATTGTTTGGTATGAGATTATGGATAGATTGATTGGGCTATTGTCATGAAATCTGTATCTTTGCAACATCTAAAAATTAAGTAGAAAGCATGTAATTTATTGTTTTATATGCATAATTCAGATTCTTGACTTTAGTGATATCTGACAGGTTCAAAATCCTCATAGCATAAAATACAAGGGAACAGTACAGGGTTTGAAGTATATATGGAAGACCGAAGGAGTTCGAGGTTTGTTTAAAGGCAATGGTACAAACTGTGCTCGCATTGTCCCAAATTCTGCTGTCAAGTTCTTCAGCTACGAGCAAGCCTCCAAGTATGTTCCTTGTAGCTTCTCTACGTTGTGCACATACTTGATTGGTGCCCCATTTCAATTAGTTATTCTAGTGAAGTTTAATATATATATTTTGTTTGATCATCAGGGGGATTTTATGGCTTTACCGGCAGAAATCTGGAGATGGTAAGCCAATTTCCATTTGAATTAGTGCAATATATTATGCTATTTTTTTTTTACAAAGCATTTTAATGTGGGGTATTTTAGCTGTTTGGCAGTGGAGGTGTAAGGCTTTATTTTATGATGTACATTTATGCATTCCTTCTCCATTGACATAGTTCTATAACTAGACCCAAATGTGGATTTTTGGGTGTACAGGATGAACTTTTGTAGTTGCATAATATGCAGAGATTTTTTTTTCCTGTTAGCATTGACAATCTTTAGAGTTTAGACACATGTGGCTAAAATTTTCAAAGATCATGTGTCTAGATATTGTCAATGATCTAGTAATTAACCTGCAGCCAACAAACAGAGAATTTACAGTTTCATGTTAGCATATCAGTTTCTGGTAATGTGATGCATGAAAGCTTTCACCTATAAAAAAATCTAGGATATCAACATTATTATTATTTATTTTTTTTTAAATCTATTTTCATGTATTTTTCAGTTCTTGTTGATATAAGAGATATGATTATTTTATGTTGAAGTGTCCATCAATTATGGTAGTTGAATGGGTAACTGGAGTTACTTATTTTATTCTACCTTACAGAAAATGCTGAACTCACTCCCGTTCTGCGTCTTGGAGCTGGAGCCTGTGCTGGAATCATAGCCATGTCAGCAACATACCCTATGGACATGGTACGAGGTCGTTTAACTGTCCAGGTACGTAAACTAGTCTATCTGGAATCGTTTAAGCTCCTCTGGGATGATGCTCGCATGCCTTTTGGGTCTCTTATAGTCATCTTGTCTTGTTATTTATCTCTTTTTAATTGCAGACAGAAAATTCACCTCATCAATACAGGGGTATATTCCATGCTCTTACTACGATATACAGACAAGAAGGTGCACGGGCTTTGTACAGGGGTTGGCTCCCGTCTGTCATTGGTGTGGTTAGTAGATTACTTATGTTCATTGGATCTTTTGCACTATATTCGGCAGCAACACAATGATACATTAAGTATTATATCATTGCCTTCATCGGCTTGCATGAATACTGTTGACTCTTGAGTGTACTCCAGATCAAAACTAAGCATGGTGTGAATTAGTATACTCTAATTAGTTGAACCATGGGTAAAATATGTATATTGTTGCATTTAAGGCTGGGCTGATTTATAAAGACCTATATATAAGTTTTATACACTTTTGTATGGACCTTATCTTATAAGGATGTCTTACATTGTTATGTGCATAGTAAGTTTAATTGACTTGAGATGTCTAATATTTGAAGGTGCCCTATGTGGGTCTCAACTTTTCTGTATACGAATCTCTTAAAGATTGGTTGGTCAAGGAGAAGCCCTTTGGACTCGCAAAGGATTCTGAGCTGAGTGTGACTACCAGGCTTGCTTGTGGGGCTGTTGCAGGCACGATAGGTCAGACTATTGCTTACCCCTTGGACGTTGTCCGTCGTAGGATGCAAATGGTTGGCTGGAAAGAAGCTTCTACGGTTGTTATGGGTGAAGGAAGTAGCAAGGCGCCGCTTGAGTATACAGGAATGGTTGATGCGTTCAGGAAAACAGTCCGTTATGAAGGGTTTGGAGCTTTGTACAAGGGCCTGATCCCGAATTCTGTGAAGGTTAGTATTCCAAGTTTCTCCATACCCGAGATAATATGTTTTTTTGGATCTTCATATTGAGGATATTAAACTGTTTTTGTTGTTTGCGTGTTGCCAATATGTTGGAATATTCATCTCCATAGCATTAGGCGAGCTCTAGTAGTGATATTCTGATCTGCTATATCCCTCACAGGTGGTTCCTTCTATTGCTATTGCATTTGTGACATACGAGGCAGTGAAAGACCTTCTGGGAGTCGAGATGAGGATATCGGACTGAAGCAATGGCATCATCATTTAACTCAAGTGCAGACAGGAATACTTACTCATCCTGGATAAAATAGAGGCAAAAATTCTTTTGCACGGATTATATAGTACTGTAAATTAATATAGCTGTTAGTAGCATCAAGCTCTGATATGTTGTAGACCTGAAACTCTCCTAGCAAGTATCTAGAACACGAGAGTGTGGTCTTGGTGGTCTATAAATTAAGGCAGGCCGGAGATCTATCAATATATATGGCAGGTATGCAGTATACTGTTATATAGCTCTTATAGTAATGAAAACCTCTTGCATACTGGTTTTTGTTTTCGAAGTGTTATTGTTGGGGATATAAGAGTAACTGAATTAGTTACATAATGTGTATATATACCAAACTCCTTTCATTGAATAAGCAGCTGAATCATTCATTCTGTTACAACAATTATTCTCTCATTCTCTCTATTCTGAATACTAACATGGTATCAGAGGTTGATGAAATCTCAACCAACGCAAGCTTCCATAGCCATTCAACAATGGCGAATCCCTCCGATCCATCATACGCACCTACTGTTCTGGATGATGCTTTTCTTCTTCAACTTCAACTGCATCATTCAGATGCTCCGTCCCTAAAACTTTCTACCACTCTTCTCAACAACACCAATTTTTCCAGATGGAAACGTGCAGTCGAGGTGTCTTTATCTGCTAAAATCAAGCTCTCGTTTGTCAATGGCGAGTGCGAAAGACCTACATCTGATCCTAAACTGATTGCCAAGTGGGATCAGTGCAATAACATGTTGATTTCATGGCTATTGCACTCCATGTATAAAGAAATTGGAGATTCAGTATTATTCTGTACCATTGCAGCGCAGAGATGGACTGAATTGGGGATTAGGTTTGGAAATTCTAATCGCAACAGTTTGTACCAAATTCAGAAAGAATTGTGGCAATGCCCTATCCATTTTGAAGTCATTTGTGACCATGATTCAAACACAATTCAATACTTCCATCAAAACGATTCGCTCGGATAACGCCCTTGAGTTAGTAAGCAAAGAAGCTTCCCTTTTCTACTCAACTCAAGGTATCATTCATCAAACTTCATGTGTTTACACTCCTCAACAAAACGGTGTCGTCGAACGTAAACATAGGCACCTCCTCGAGGTGGCCCGATCTCTTTCATTTCAATCCAAGTTACCCCTTCTTATTGGGGGCGATTGCATCTTAATCGCTACCTACTTAATCAATCATCGGCTGATAACACGATTTATGACGTAGGTTTAGGCATCCATTTAGATAGTTTTTCCCGTTAATCATGCATGGTTTGACATTAGTTCATGACGATTTGCACTTAATTCATGTATGTTGTCGAGATAGACGTCTACACGGACTTTTGCATGTTTTGTAGGTATTTTGGGAGCTTTTGGAGTTTAATCGATACATTCGAGGATCGTTCCTCGTGATGACACACTTTCGGACTCATTGAGAAGCAAGCTAGGGGAAAGGAGAGCACATGGGACCTTGTTGGTGCATGCCTTGCACCAATTCGTGGCTTAATGATCCAAAGAAGGCTGAGGCACCAAAACCACGGTCACTAGGACTTCCACGGGCGTGGAAATGGGCCGTGGTTCTCTCTACACAGCTGTGACAGCTGTCCCACGATCTCCATAACCGACCCTTGCCCTTGATGGAGTATAAGAGGTGGCCCTGCAGGCTGTTGCAGGGGGGGCTGGACACACAATTCTCTCCCACACTCTCTCATTTCACATCATTGGATTGGATTGGAGCTACTCTGGGAGGAGAAGAAACACTCTCATTTTGGGGAAGAAAAGAAGAACACACCATCTTAGAGTTTCATAGTTTTTAGAGTGATTTTTGAGTGAACTTGTTGGAAACGTTTGCAAGGGTTTATAAGGAACGATTTGAACCTTCTTTTGAAGGGTTGTAAGTCTTTCTCAACATTCATTCAGCTTGTTTTCTTGTTCTACTTGTTCATCTCTCTTTCATTTCATTTTCTTGGTATGAAAGCCATGAATGTATGCTTGTTGAGTTTGATTGTTAAGATGCATGTTGTTGGCTAAATAAATGCGATTCTAGGGTAAGGAAATGATGGTTATGGCCTGGACTATGATAGGATAGACTTAAACGTACCTTTGGATGATTTATTTGCTCGAACCTAGCTGTTGTTGTAAACCACGGTCTGTTCCTGCATATCCACGGTCGTGGAATTGGATGAACTGCCCGTGATTTTGTCTAACTTGCTTGAATCGATAAATCTGAGTGATAGGATGTTAGATTGTTGAAATCCTGATGTTTGTTGAGCTTAATCTAGCCTAGGGTGACCTGATGCTAGCAAACTAAGTGAGAGGAGAGACCTACCCGGTGATTCTTGATCTTAGGTACCGAAGATGATGAACTCTAGGTAGTAGTGAGTCTCACAAGCCGCTATTGGACTGAATGTGCTAGGATTGATGTTTAGGACTTGCCTTCCCGAGACTTACCCGGTAAGGAGAGGTTAGATCCCTAGATAGCAACCCGGTTTGTGTAGATTTCCCAACCTTAGGCTCCTAGAGACTTACCCGGTAATAGGACCTTAGGTGCGGGGTTAGTGGATCATGAGACCTACCCGGTAATTGACCCCATTTGAGAAACATTCTTTCCCAACATACCATAGCTAATCCAAAGAATGATTAGAAGCTTGAGTCCAATACCATAACCGGAATTTCTAACCCCTAGAATCCGTTTTTCTCTCTTTGATCACATATTTTGTGTTTGCCTTGCTTATTTGTGTTTCTAGCTTGATTTGTTAGTTTGTTTTATAATCTTGCATCATTCGTGATCTTTGTTTGATCACCACTAAACCAAACCCAAAAACATCATGATTTTCATTTTCTTATTTCCTTCTCTTTTCTTAGACTAGATTCACACTATCCTTAATCACCTATTTGATTCAATTTCACCTTAGTCTTCGTGTTCGACCTCGGAATACTATCCTTACTACAAAACGACCCATACAATGTGGGTTCGCTAGGAGTTAGGAAAAATATACCGAGTTATAAATTTAAGACTTTTGCGTGCTACAATCTCTAGCGTAACAAAGTTTTTGGCGCCGTTGCCGGGGACTAGTTCTAGGTTGAATCATTTTGTGTGATTGTTTATAGTGTAGGTCTTTCTTGTTGCTTTTGATCTTGTTTGATTTGTGTCTTTGAATTTTCAGGACATTTCTCATTCTTTAGGTGCATGCGAAGATCTCGTGGCAAGAATTTAGCTTCATTCGATCCCGAACCGGAGAAAACCCTTAAAGCTAGATCTAAGAGCATTAAGAAGAAAAAGGAGATGGCCGCAAGAGATATTCAAGCTGAGTTGGATAAGGCTTTAGAGCAAATTAGGTTAAGATATGAACTCTTGGAGAATGAGAGGAGACTTGCCAATGAGAGGCAAGAAGCAATTAGGAGGGAAATTGAAGAGATTAGGCAAGCTCTTGTACAAAGAGAGCTTAATCGTCAACAACCTCCACCACCACCACCGCAGCCGGCGGTGAATATTCGGTTTGAGCCGATCATGATTGAGGAGCCACAAACGTTAGGGCAACGTATGGATCCGGCTCAAAGAGTGCACCGTCCGGGTGTGAACTTAGGAGATCCTGCAGCCCATGATTATGAGCTCCGCCCTCAAGTGCTACAAATGATCCGGCGCAATCAATTTGGAGGGATGGAAGGAGAGTCTCCTCATTAACACTTAATGAATTACGAGATCTTGATGGAGACTCTAAGGCCGCCTAGATTGGAGAACAACAACCATAAGCTTAGGGCTTTTTCCTTCTCTCTTAAGGATAAAACCTTGGCTTGGTACCAATCCATTCCACTAGTACGTGTGAGTACTTGGGAGGAGATGACAATCGAGTTCTTGACTAAATTCTTCCCGCCCTCCAAGACAACCGAGCTAAGAGGGAAGATCAATGCCTTCGTGATGAAGGATAGAGAAAGCCTATTCAAATCTTGGGAGAGGTTCAAGGACCTCCTCCTAGATTGTCCACACCATGGTATACCGAAGATAGAGCTATTGGAGATTTACTTCAAAGGGCTTTATGAGGATAGCCAATTCAAGCTTCAATCACTTTCCAGTGGAACATTCATGGAGAAGAATGTGGATGAAGCTTGGGAGTTTGTAGAAAAACAAGCTTTGGTGATAGAAAAGTACTCTCATAGGAAGAGTGATGGGAGAAAACCGGGAGCATATGAGGTGAGTGAAGTCACCATGAGTAATTTCAAGCTTCATGCAATCAACAATGAGCTTAAGTCTTTGAGGGAGTTGTGTGCTACAACTTTGAAGAATCAAGCAAGCCCTCAAGTGCAAGTGCAAGCAAACTTGTCTTCCAAGGAGGAAGATGTGAACTACATGAGAAGGGGAAACTTCAACAATTATCAAGGCCCTAGGAACTTCAACAACAACCGGCAATTCAACAATTACCGGTCTAACCACAACCATCCGGGGTTTTCCTATTCTAACCCGGATGGTGCCTTGAACCCTCCCGCTTCCACAAGCGCAACTCCACCACCTAAGGCTTCACAAGAGCCTCCACCCGGATTTACTCAACCTCCAAAGGATAGAACCGAGATGATGTTTGAGCAATTGCTTGGAAGGTTGAGTGGTTTTGAGAGCACGGTGACTTCCATTTCTAAAGCTCAAAAGGTGCTACAATCACAAGTGTTCCAAAAGGCGGGTGAAGCTCATAGAGATCCGGGAAAGCTTCCCGGAAGAACTGAAGATAACCCAAGAGGCCAAGTGTTGGCCATCACAACAAGGAGTGGGCTGAGCATGAAGGACCCCTTACCTAAGGGAAATGATAAGGGAAGGCAAGTGGTGATAGAAGAAGAGACATTGCAAGAAGAAGGAGGAAAGAGCAAAGATGATGAGCCAACATATGTGGCACCGCCTCCATACAAGCCACCACTACCGTTCCCACAATCACGAGCAAGAGCTTGATTGGACAAGCATTTCGGTAAATTCCTTGAACTTATGTCTAAATTGCATATTAATATTCCGTTCATGGATGCTATTCTAGGTATGCCGGCCTACGGAAAATTCTTGAAGGAAATACTCTCCAACAAGAGGAAATTCCGGGATCTTTTTGTGTGCCAATTGGGGTTGGAGAAGTGAAGTATGAAGCCCTATGTGATCTTGGAGCAAGTGTAAGCATTATCCCGCTTACACTTTGCGACAAGGTTGGGCTAGGAGAGCCAAAGCCGGTCAAGATGACCCTCTATATGGCGGACCGTTCAATAACCCACCCCGTAGGAATCTTGGAAGACATACCGGTGTAACTCGGAAAGTTCTATGTGCCAATAGATTTTGTTGTCTTGGACATCCCGGCGGACTACCCGGTTCCTATCATTTCGGGAAGGCCGTTCTTAGCTACATCTGGATGCTTGGTAGATTGTAAGAATGGAATCCTCTCCTTCAACATATGAGAGGAAAATATCAAGTTCAAGCTATCCACAATGATGAAGGGGCCAACCCTTAGTGAAGATGTGTTCAACATTGTCGAGCAAGAGGAATGTAGAGAAGTTGTGAGCTCGATCTTGATCAAGGACCCCTTGGAGAAGGTTTTTAGCTTGAGTTTGATGGAGGAAGAAGTTGAGGATGATTGCAATAAAGAAATCAAGGCTTTGGATGCACTAGAAAAGGAGACAAGTGCTGAATTTGAAGTGCACGAAGGTGTGATGAAACTATGTAGGAATCAAGGCCTGTCACCAAGAATCACGGCCGTAATTCTACCCGTGGAACTCTCTGGAATGCTCAAAAGTGCCACCTTCTCAGATTCCACGCCCGGGGTTTTGCGAGAGTCCATGATTTTGCCCGTGGTTTCTCTCGAAAGTGCCTTAGTTATTGATTAAGCTTCAAGGAGTCTTGGAGAGTCTTCCATAGCTTTGGAATCATCTCAACCTACAGCGTCTCCAACCGATAAAGGTCCTCCTAAACTTGAACTTAAACCCCCCCCCCCCTCTCTCATTTGAGGTATGCTTTTCATGTGTATGATTTGGTAGGGCCATCATAATCTTTAAAAAAATCCCTTCAACCATGTTACAATCCTAAGTTGAGGATAAGGGGATGGGATTAAAGAAATAATAATGTTTGGTTGGCATGAAGAAGATGAAGTGATGGGTGAAAAAAAAGAGAAAATGGGGAGTTTGTAATATGTTTTCATTAGAATTATAGGGAAAAAGGAAAAAGTTCTCATTCTTACCATCTTCTTTCCTTTATGATGTGTCCTCCCTCTACGTGACTTCTTTCTGAACCTTCGCTTCCGTCTTCACGATCTTGTACAATTTCTCCTAATTTTCGAAAAATCGACTCTATCTTTTTCTTCCTTCTAGTGTTTCGTCTCCACGATTACTAATCGACCATTTGTGTCATTGAATCCACAAGTTCACGAGAGATAGTGAGAAGAATCCTAGTGACAAGAAATCAAAATCACCCAACAACTAAAAGCATTTGAATAAGTCGAAACAAACATTTTAACTATATAAAAACCATAAAATAGAAGAA
The DNA here is from genome assembly GCA_033239045.1 of Fagopyrum esculentum. Taxonomy (NCBI): domain Eukaryota; kingdom Viridiplantae; phylum Streptophyta; class Magnoliopsida; order Caryophyllales; family Polygonaceae; genus Fagopyrum; species Fagopyrum esculentum. The sequence continues at coordinate 15,881,925 of BSUD01000001.1, read as the reverse complement.
GTAAACACGTCAAACTCCTAGTCATGACACCTCATCTCTTCCAGAACCATAAGAGTCACTTCCCAAATGTAAACTTTGAACAAAAGACAGACAATCGAAGACAACTACCAAATGCAAACATTGGACGATTAGCATTTGAAACCCGAGCCAACAAAGATGAGGAGACGAATCTGATACAAACTCAATCGTATTTTCCAAAACCTGCAATGAAGAGAGGAGGAGACGAACGTGAAATAATTACTTACAAATCTTTGTCGAAGCGAGTTTGAGAGAGATGGTTGATGCTTCTACGAGAAAATGTAGTTGTGAAAAAAAAAAAAATCCAACTTCATCATGTGCAAGTCACGTGAATAGTATAAATTAATTTAACCCGTATTCTTTTTCGTAATTTTATCCACAATTCTTTATATTATCAAACACTCATTTCACTTATTTTCATATCTAATCTCCTTAAACAATTTTATCTCATTCATTATTCGACTAAATAATTTTTTTTTATCTTCAACTTTATCTATGTAATGTTACGTTATTAAACGAACTCCGGACCTTCCATCCCAACTCATACAAGAGGAAATTATAAGTCCCTTTCAAACCCCTTTCATTCCATAATTCCTCTAATAAAAATTAAAACTTTTTAACCTCAATCAACCCCATGTACCACAATTAACCCCATATGTATGTATTACCATGCATCTATGCACAAACACTTCTAGAAGGCGACGTGTCCCGTGTCCTGCCGTGTCAGACATGGAGACACAACAAGACACGGCTCGGACACGGTCAAATATGACCGGACACGGTCAAGACACGTTTTCAAGGTAGGACACGTTTCCAAGGTAGGACACGTCTAGGACAAGGCGAGGACGCGGATTGTGTCCGGTCAAGACACTGTCAACGAAAGTTTACCTTATTTTTTAAGGCTATAAAAAACATTTTTTTAAAAAACATAAATAAATACTAATTTACCGAAATATATTTTCTTCTGTCCCTTTTTTTTTCCGACTAAACCTAGCCCCACATGGCCACGTACGAGATTGTTGTTGACGGAAGTAGGACACCGATCTTCTTCTTCAACTCTAATCTTGAAATATTGTTCCACCGATCACCTCTTCTCTTCATTTTTCTTATGATTTTATAAGTTAATTTTGAATATTTGATTATTAATTTATTGTGTAATCTTTCTTTGTTGAATGTTGACCGTGTTCTTCTAATTTTTTCACTCTTTATAATTTACAAATATTTATTATTGTTTTCCTTGGTTGATGATGTTCGGTTGTTGTTAATTTGCAAAATGAATGGTTCGTTCTTCAGTTTTGATATTAAGTATGCTTCTTTCTATCTAATAAGACTAAATATGTTTATTTCTATGTTTTGTAAGACTTTAAATGTTTGTTTCGAAGCTTTTGTTTAGGTTTTTTTTGTTATCATGTTAATATTTTTATCTATTCATATATCATTGATTTTTTTCATATATGTGTATCTCATTATGATATAAGAATTCTATATTTCAATATATTTAAAATGATATATTATTTGTCCTGTTTCCTATACTTTTGAGATTGCCGCTTCACCATTTACCGCCGTATCCGTTTCCCGTATCCGTGTCCGTGCATCATAGCCCTTTACAGTATATTGAATTTCTTTTTTTATAGGGAAAAATGGCCTTAATAGAAAAAGAGAATAATGGGAGTAAAATACGAGATTAGCACTGGGAAAGAAAGGGGCGTGGCGTGCTGGACTGAGCGTTTGAGCTGCTACCTTGTACTACACATCTCAGTATCAACAACTGAATTTCATAGACGGAGAGCTAAAAATGCAGTGGTATTTCGTGGCTGCTCTTCTCACAATCCTCACCAGCTCTCAGGTCAGCGACTTCCGATTCATTGTTTGATATTATCCTAATCTCCCCCTGTTCCCTCTACGTTTCTTATATAATGGATTGGAACCTGTTACTAAAAAACTTATTCCATTTATTCATCGGAAATTACAGATCGGTATTATAATTGTAATTTGACAACTCCTTTTTGATTTCCGAACTTTTGTTTCAGTTGAATTTTTTCGAATTTAGGTTTTCTTTGGCTAGATTATGTGTGGTACACTGTTTCAATCTAAAGAGACTTCAGTCGGATATTGCTTTTGACATGATCAGAAGTAATTTGGAAAACAATTCAACAAATCAGGATGTAGAATCCAATATTATTGAGGCTTTGTAGTATGAGTACTGTAATGCAGGAGAAATCCATTCTGGTGACAGTCAGATGTTGCGTATTCAGTGGGATGTTGTTTTCGATTTGTCAAAATAGAAATTTTCAAAATAATTCAACAAATTGCCCATTTTTAGGTTTTGTTTGTCTGGTTTTTGTGCGTTGTGGTGTTTCAATCTAGAGAAATTATAGTTCAATGCTATTCCCGATATGACGAATAGTATGAGCATTGTAATGCAGGATGAATATAATTCACGGTTCCGGTTTCCATTTGGGAGTCTAACGTTCCAGATATGAAATCTTTTTTTTTGTTCTTGTATACTTGGCAGGGTATTTTAACCACTCTTTCACAAAGCCATGGAGGATACAAGTATGACTATGCCACTGTTCCATTCCTTGCCGAGGTTTTCAAGGTATTATTTCTCTTGTCCATTCTATTACTTGCATTTGTATCTTAGTGCAGTCACATTTCTTATGCTTATTTTGTCGCTGATACTGGTTTATGCCTTTGCTCATTTGAAGTTAATAGTTTCGAGCATATTGCTTTGGAGGGAGGTGAAGGCTTCACCTACTGTAAGGATGACCACTGATTGGAAGACTGTGAGACTGTTTCCCATTCCAAGTGTCATATATCTGGTTCACAATAACATTCAGTTTGCTACTCTCACATACGTGGACACATCTACATATCAGATTATGGGCAATCTGAAAATTATCACCACTGGGATACTGTTCAGGTCCTTTATTCAGCTCCTGGATGTCATATTGTTTCATTTTAGCATTCATTATCTATGTACAGCTTGGTGTGTATATATATTGATGATATTTCTGGCTTGTCATTTCCCTTATTTGACCTGCCTTGAGATGTAAACTAAGTTTGAGTACTTACTCTCTTCAGAATGTTTACAATGATATATGCAAGAAGTAAGGATAATATCTAGTTCAACCAAAAAGTCCTTTCCAACACAGGAACACTTAAATGCGTAAATATAGTATATTACCTATAACAAAGCTGATTGGCTTAACTGTGCTTGGGTTATGCAGTGCTGTTGGAAGTCCCTTATTTTCTGAACTTTGATGTCGTCATTTTTATCATCTTACTAACAAAATTTAATGGTATCATTTAGGATATTTTTGAGAAAGAAGTTATCAAACTTGCAGTGGATGGCAATTCTTCTTCTGGCAATTGGGACAACCACAAGCCAGGTCAGGGTGCACAGTTTTCTGTTAGCAACTGAAGTTTTTTCCCCTTTTCTTGTTTAACTTGATTCATTGGCTAAAGGAAACAATGCTTTTGTGATGGTGCAAAAGAATGTAAATCTCCCAAGAAATAATATATTTAGTGGCAGCAAAAGAGGCTAGTTCAATATGCCTGATTTTCCAGACATATCGAAGCCTTAAAGTTCTTGTTTGCGTCTTCAACTTCAAGTATCTATATTTATCCATTTACTGCAAAAATGATGGAGCAGACAACAGCCTAGACCTACACCATGCTCCACCTCCAAAACGAAATATAAACAAAATATTACCAGTGAGGAAAGTACTATGATAAATTGCATGTGAATCACTTTCCTTGCCTTGCTTTGGTGTATATTCAGAATATTGTTGATGAAAAAATGTGACAGATGTGCAGCCTACGAAGTTTATCCATTATTGTACTTGTTCTCTTATTATATTACCCATAATGGACATACCTGATGATTTGATTTGTGGAATTTCTCTTGTATTTAACTCATTGTCCTGCATGTTCACCACAGGTCAAGGGTTGTGGAGAGGCATCTTGTGACTCACTTTTCTCAGCACCTATCCAGGGCTACATGTTGGGCATTCTATCTGCTTGTCTATCAGCATTAGCTGGTGTTTACACCGAGTTCCTTATGAAGAAGAACAATGATAGTCTGTACTGGCAGAATATACTTCTTTATACGTAGGTTCCTTTTCTTTTCCTTTTTTTGTGTTTATGTATGTTAGAGTTTTTGGTGTTTCCCCGGTCTACAATAATTCTTTTTTTTGTTAGAACTCTATAGTAATTCTTTGCCTATGGTGCTTGGACTTCATATATAATGGCATATCAGTTCGGTTTACATATTTCTGTTTACTGTTCATTTCTCCTTCTATCAACCTAGACCCTCTCTGTATCTTATGTATATTCAGAAAGCTCCACGTTTCCTTGATTATCATGGTTGCACCGGATTGATATTCTCTTTACTGATGCTATTGTCGTACACGAAATTCTAAATCTGTACTAGTCTATGATGTACCTCCTGGAAAATTCTTACTTCACTTTGATACTATAATAGAACATATTTCTGATTGAAGCTTTTACCCTTGAATACAATGCTTTTCAGGTTTGGTGCAGTATTCAACATGATGCGGCTCATTGCAGATGATTTCAGAAGTGGGTTTGAGAAGGGACCATGGTGGCAGCGCCTTTTTGATGGATATAATATCACAACCTGGATTGTAGTTTTGAATTTAGGTTCAACAGGATTGCTAGTTTCGTGGTTGATGAAATATGCAGATAATATTGTCAAGGTAAGACTTTTAGTTTCCAAGATGAAGATGTATACGCTCTCCCCTCAAAAGTGTTTCCTGTTATTCAGAGGAATACTGTCGTTTGTTTGTCCGACCTTATTTCTTGGTCGAAAAGAAGTTTCTTGAAATTTTAAATCTCGTATTCCAGAATGCATGGTTATCCTCATACATTTTTTGTGTGTTCTATACTGGTTTTGATGTCATTGTTTCTGATTTAGAAAGAAATATTTTCTAGGATTGGCTTGATCAATTTTCTGATCTTCTAGCTAACTTTCCCTTTCAGGTTTATTCTACATCAATGGCAATGCTACTTACAATGCTAATATCAGTTCACTTGTTTACTTTCAAGCCAACATTGCAGGTTCTACATCTTCATACCCTTTTGCCTCCCTCATCTTCTCTTCTAAATGTTTGATAAATTTTGCTTGCTTGTGTTGCTACAGCTTTTCTTGGGAATTATCATATGCATGATGTCAGTACATATGTACTTCGCCCCTCCAAGTATGCTTCTGGATTTACCTGTGAACGTCAAGTCAGAATCCGAACCTCTTAAAGAAGTAACTGTACAGAGGACGAGTACTTGATCCGTCTTACCAGATATGATCACTTCTAATCTTTACTTTCCATCCCATGAAGCACTTTCGTTGTGATCCAGTATTCGAGCTGGTAATGAGTTCCGATCACATATATACGCACCACGTAAAAATGCTGTATGTTGTAAAGTTTGTTAAGAGAGATCAGCATCATATCAAAGAGAGGAGGACCCGTCTCTCATTAAAGCCAATGCCTCGAGTATAGTATGATGTTGAGCAGATTCAAGAAATTTCGTAGGAAAGACATTTTGATCAGTCACACTTAGAGAACTACAGTGCAGTGCATTCTTGTAACTTCATTCAAAACCAACTGTTTATTGCTAACAAACACTTAGCCTGATCTTAACGTGGGAAAAATGCTCAGGGCTTCAATTTGGTGGACTATTTACAGATCTACACCTACACTACGGATTATAATATGAGTTTGCTAAGTAGGCAACTTATGTAATAGTGTGTGCAAATTAGGCCCATTTTATTTCATGTTAATAAACTAGGCCCTCTATATTTTACTAAAAAGATTAATTTCATATAATATAGAAGATTCTGTAGATTTGCTAAATATCTCGTCTATCCTAATTAGGCGTATTAATTATCTTAATTAAAAAGATTAATAGTTATTGTGATCCGTTAAACAAGGAAATAAATCGTGGACACTCTCCATTAATTTGTGATATCAATCAAATAAGCCATTACAGAGAAAATTCGGACGTCATTGTTGCTGCAACCGAATTTATGATCTTGAGTTTTTCAAAATGGAAGCCATTGTTTCTCCTCTTGATTTCTTCATAATTGTTGAGAGAGCTCGATCAGATACATAAGACGGAGACAATCTGATACATATTGATTGTGTCCTTCGAAGTTTGTTGATATAGATCGATCTGTTACATAATACGGTGGCAATCAACTACATTATTTGATTTATTTAAATAACTCGTACATAATGTTTACCAGTAAATATTTATCAACAACTATGTGTGATGCATAACTAGTACATAATATTTATTTGCAACTACATGTGATACATAATGTTTGTTTTGGCAAAATCGGGTACATAATCATGTAATATGTCGCAAGAAACTTACATCCGAGTTAGAAAATGTACCTACTTTGTAGTCGGAGAAGACGATAACTTGTGAAGAGGTTTCGAGCGGCCTTCAATGGAGATGGATATAACCGACCTTTAATAACCTTCAATGGAGCGGGATAGAAACGATAACTTACACCGGCTTCAATGGAGAATAAAATAGAGACGAAATGGAAGGGAGAAAGATGATATCTAGAAGGGAGAAAGATGAGACCTTTAATCTTCCTTCAATGGAGATGAAAATGAGAGTAAAGTAGCTGTGATTGTGTTTGTGATTGACGGATGTAACCACTAAGATATAAATTGTGAGAATCTCTCCCATTCGGTTTCCTTTTTTTTCAAATCCGTTTCAATATTTAAGGTAGTTTATTATTGTGGATTTATTAAATTTCCAATTATCTCCCTAATTTATCTCCTTAATACTTTTATTTATCTTTATATTTTTGTTGGATATTACTAGAGGCCTAGTTAATCTACACTAAACAAAAAGGGTCCTATTTCACCAATTTTCTCATTATAATTTTATGAGAGGGTAACTTAGTTCACCTATATGAGTTAGTAGATGTCTTCTCCTATAATTTATTTAGTAAATAACATATTAAAATATATAAAAACTGATGTGTTTTTTTTTATATATTACAATAAATTTTATTCTAATTGGTTACATGGAAATTTTTCTAGAATCTTTATGTGTCTAGAATCTTTAAATAAGATAAATTCGCATTAATGTCATACTTTATAATAATTTTCATTGGTTTTATTAGAACTTATATAATGTAAAATTTAGGATTTTATAATTTAATTTATGGTAAATAGTTTTAATTAATTTTGATATTCCTTGTAAATGAGGTGTATCTCTTGTAACTTTATTATTCTTGTAGGAGATATGAAAAACTAATAAATCGATATATGTTGGTAGTCCCACCCTCCCACTCTAATATCAAGTTGGATCTCATAATTTATTATACTTTTTGAAAGTTATAAATATATGTAATGCGGGGGTTGAGGTCACAATTGACGGATCTAGATTGAAAATACACAAAAGTTTCAAACTTGAAAACCTCGACAAACGTATCTCGACTGGAAGGGTCAGATCAATAACCTGAAGGGCGAGATTTACGAAAACAAAAGGAAACGAGAATGGCGAGATATGGATGATGGTGGCGAGATTAATATAAGATTGTATGAAATGATATTGATGGAAAAATATATGAAGATATATATGAACCAAGATATACTTGCAAGAACCTTGATCAGTTGGCTCAAAACCCGATCAATGAATTACTTTAACGTTTCATTCTTCAAGCTTACATTAGTCTTCAAATCGAGACAAGCACAAGGAGAGACTTCAATCAACTAAAACACAATCTAGTAATAACTCACAACGATTCAATCAAAGACTCTCTTTTTGATTGAATAGAGATGAATAAAGCGAACACTTCATAAACGAATGAATGAGTCTCACAATAATGTGGCTGAATATAATCTATCAAATATGTTGAATGTCTCGACCTAGGGAGGTATTTGTAGCCGAAAATCCTCCAAAATAAAAGAACAAAATAATCCTACAAAATATAAAAGATAAGATATATTTAGAATGTCTAGAGTTTTAAAGGTATTAAATATAAAATAACTAGAAGTCTTCCAATCTTCAATTCGTGACTCCTCTATGTTTACACATGTGTATGGCTCCTTCACACTAGTCTCCATGGCCGAAACTGTCATCAATGTGACTAAGGAAGACTTGGATACAAATAGATCACCAATGGTCTCCTTAGAAACTAAGGATGTCAACAAGCTAGAAACCTGCTCTTGAATGGTTCTTGCTTTAGATCTAGTGATATATCCTTCCATTGTAGGTGATGGTAATGGTTGAGACTCCTTCTCCTTCAATGCTCTTGATCTAGTAATAGGTCCATGAGTAGTAGGAGGTGTTGGAGATGATACCTCATTTAAAATGTTTTTTTAAAAAAAGTGAATATGTTTTTTATAAAAAACACATTTAAGAATTTAAATGCCACGTCATTGCTGGAGTTAACTTTTGCGAGAAAAACAAATCATATTATTATTAGTAAATACATTGATAGATTGTATCACTTTCAATAATTTTCAAAATTGATATTATTTTGAGTTTTAATATTTGATTGTTAGTATTATTTTGAGTTATTTTTTCATAATATGTTTCATGTACTACTGTTTTTAATTGAATAAAAAGTAATTTGTGTATTTGGGTAATTTAATTCCAATATAATATTTGGGTATTTTACTTCGAAAGGTGTTAGTAATTTTCGAAAAAAATAGTAAAAATCATCGGATACAGTTTGTCTAATAGATAAGAACGTGATTGGAGAGTTATGTGTTCTAAGCAACCGAGTTTGAAACTATTCACTAATAATATAAGAAAAAAAGTGTATACATGGATATGGTCGATGATCATGAAAAAAAAAAAGGAAACATAAAATATTGTTAAACTCTTATTTTGCTTAAAACACCCACTTGCTAATTACAACATAAAAGATGATCTAAGATAATGATATTTTTGGTTGAAGCTCCATACTTTAAACACCCTAGTAAACGAACAACTATGACATCCCACTGAACTTGGTGCTTCATCTAGTGTGATGAATAACCAATGTTGGAAACACATTTTGGGCTTAGCTCATCTCAACTTCTCCGCTAGACAACAACTTCCGGGCATGTCCAGGTTTAACGTTAATGTGGAGCTTCTGACCCATTTCACAATGAGTTCCAACACCACAATAGAAATAGTAATCACCTGGTAGATTTAATGTTGTTCTCGTTGGACCGACTATATATTCATTAAGTATTTTGTCATGTCCACATGTCAAGAAATCCTTTTCTAGGACTTGAATCACACTGTGTGATCCTGGGCTGAATGGAAATACTGCATTGAATTCACAAATCGACCCAACATGTAGTAGTCAAAAGTTATGACATTGCCGATAGTTCATAATACTTTTGAACCGACAACAATATTCATGCTAACAAAAGTTCTTTTTATGTTACCTAATTCATCGCCTACATTGAAGGTCTCGTGGGCAGCCCAATTGTCATAGAAGTTCTTATCTGGAGGCGGAATCCATCCGCCAGCTCCGCCAACGACATGAATGAGGCCGTTTGTTGTTTGCATCATTAAACACCCTAAGGCAACCATTAACATGAAGGAAGCCATTTTCATGTTTTCTGTATTAAGCTTCCTTCTTACGACGCAATTTCTAATGTTCTATTGATTTTCAATGGTTTGTTCAAAGAGTGATTTTCGTAGATATGCTTCGGTTTGTATGATTGAATTGAAGATGAAATAGGCATTTCTTTTCTAAATAATCACAACTTGCCATGTTAAAGGTTGTTTCAAATTCTTTCCCTTATTTAGGTTGGCAACTATAGCCGTTTGTTAAATAGATATCGAATCCATCAAAAATTACAAATATTCCAATTATAAGCATTTTAACTTTTCTAAAAATAATATCTAATTATTTCTTTCCTAGAAAAAGAAATAATTTAAACTTTAAACGTGACCAAATTGGAACAATGATACATATAGCGAGTGTATCATTTTATTTTACCATTTCAATAGAAAAAAAAATATCATTTGTTCATTAAAATAAATCAGGAGTCGAGTAAGTATACCTTTCATTATCACAAAGGAGATAAATTATAACGTCTTTATTATAAATTAGAATTTCAATTTTGTATCTAACTATTTTTACTTATTTTTTTAAACTTACTATCAGGGATGATAATTTCACTCATATCCGACATATACCCGGTTATCAGTTCCAACGAAAAAGTTAAAAACTCGTTAAATTTGGGTGAAAGCGGGTGGTGGGTCGAGTAGGGTCTGGGTGAAGGTTTCATCCACCCTCCATCCGACCCGTATGAAATTGTTTCCGCATGAGCACGCTTAATTCCAGAGTTCTTTGTTCTCACTCGACCAGTGGAAAAAAAGAATTCTTATTAACATAGGTAGCAAACGATTCATATAAATTAACCATAAATCCCCATTCAAATGATGCGGGATGATAATTTTACGGGTGTTACAGGATGACGGTCAAGGTCATCCACCAACCACCCGATCCATTTAAATAGATTAATACAAGATATCTACTTTTTTACCCAAATACCCATACTACTTTATTATTCATTTAAAAAGTTTAATACAAGATATCTATTATTGGTTAGAAATTACTTTGGTTAATTTTGGATTATTGACATATTTTGGGTTTTGGATACTATCACTAATCACATTATGTATACCGACACTTGGAACATAAATAAGGGCCCGTTTACCTGCGGGTTTATAAACTTTCATTTAGTTTATAAATCCGAGCTTAAATCCGAGCTTATTTGTTGGTGGGTGTTTACATGTTAGTGGGTTTATTTTTGAATGGGTGCGGAAGCTTAGAAATGGATGTGGGAGCGTTTAGTTGATCCTTCAAAAGGATCCTCGAGTTTGAAAGGTTTGGATCAAAGACTAGATCCAAGATAAGAACTTTAAAAGGATTGAGGGAGAAGAAGTGATGCCTAAACCAAGTAAGGGGATTTTCCTTCTCAAGACTTGGATTTCAACTTAGACATATCTTACAAATGAGTCAAGCCATCCTTATATAGTGGATGGAGGCCATACAAAGAGTTCAAACATAAATGACAGAATTAAAAGCCAGAATTAAGTTCCAGTAAATGAAAAGGTCTAAAACACGAAAGGTCGGAATTTAAGTCACGGAATTAAGTTCCGGGATTAAAGTTCCGAATATAAAAGACTTATTATTAAATAGCCGAATAATAATAAATGTCTTCAAAATGGTGCGGGTCCTTTTAGCCGGAAACACGGATGACATCGCCATCCGGGGGTGTATAATTCTCCCCCTCTTAAATGTGAAACGTCCTCGTTTGCACGGTTAAAATAAAGAAAGGAGTATCTTTGGGAATGTGACCCTTGAAATTCAGCACCAGATGGATATTATCGGAGTCGGGCGGCTTCGACTTGTAGTCTTTCAAAAGGATGGTAGGGCCGCCAAGCTTGTTGAACATAAATAGGACGAACTCCAGATCGGGAGGCTCAAACTTGTAGTACATGTGGATGGTCTCGCCGGTGAGTTTGACTACCATGCCGTCTAAGCTTGTGACATTGTACGTCGGAGGCATGCCGGAAAGAAGCAAGGGTATGCCGGTAAATATGTTATTAGACAAAACAAAATCAAACCTCGGTTCAGCCGGTTCGAACTTGTAGGCCAACAACATAATGGTGTCATTGTCATGGCTGATGGCTTCTTCACCCTTGATGATGTCATCTTTGTTATCTTGAAAGTACTCTCCACATAACAGATTAACAATTTGAATTGGAAGAACTGGGGCACGATTTGCAATGAAGACATCTCCCTCGTCTTCAACTTTGTCACACAACGGTTTGACCACCAACTCACACCATGGTTGTGACACCGCTTCAGGTTCTTCTTGTTGGGCGGCCATCATGAGGGAAACCATTTGTGCCTTCAATTTTTCAATCTCTTCCCTTAAAGACTTATTCTCTTCTTGTTGTTTCTTGTAGAGATTTCCTTCAAGGTAGGCACGTTGTCTTGGAGCAACATAGGTATCCTCAAAATATTCTTTTTGGTGTGGATACCGTTGGTGCCCGTCCATCAAAAAAGTCGGTCTAGGTGGGTCCGGAGGAGGCAACCACTCCTCATCCTCAAAATATTGTCTCCGTCGGTACCTCCGGGAGGTTTGTTTGGCCGCTTTGAGCTTTAGTTCCTGAGGAGAAGGCAACCATTCTCCATACAAGTCAAACTGATCATCATCGTCATAGAACATGATTAACGATGAAGAACACTTGAAGAACAATGAAGAACTTCAAAGAACACCGAAGAACACTTGAAGAACACCGAAGAACTGTAACAATCAAAAATCAAAGATGACCTAATCGAGAATTTTAAGGAATTAAATCCGTTTTAACACGAGATACCTCTCGAGGTAACCTGCTCCTAGATGATATTACACCCCAGTGTTATTTGGAGCATTTGGGAGCTTCAATTAATAAAAATGCAGTTGAAAGAAATGATCAGGACATCGTACATGTCCTAGATATGAAAAAACATGGAAAGACAAAACGGCCAAAAGAGTCGCTATTTCGTTTCTTAATGGCTAAGAAAGACGGCTTAGGAATACGCGTTTTTCGAAACAATTGCGGAATAATTATCCATACAATATTCCAGATTTATTATTCCAATTTCGAGAAGTTTGGAGAAGGGGCTTAAACCGCTTTCGGATCGGTGAAAGGATAATTATCAACTCCGCTAAAGTATAATTATCGTCTTCGCTATAAATAGTGGAAATAACGTTTATTAATTCATTTCCTTTCACGTTTCCTCGTAAAAACTCTAATTTCTCTCAACCTTCAAACTCAGATCTACTCTTCGTTTCTAATCCGATTTCAAATCCGTTTGAGTTTTGGGATTCCTCTCTTCATTCTCTTCATTTTGGTACCGAGTTTCAACATTTCCGAGCAAGGGAAGGTCTGGTCGAGCATATATGATACTAGGGAGGTTCTGTCGCTCAGATTCCGGTGAATTTGATGGTGTCCAAGCGTAGCGTGCGTCGTTGTGATTCCGAATCTTCTTTCGGATCGTCAATCGGGTTAGTAACAAATAAGTTATGAATTTATTCGTTTTCCGTATTGCGATTTGGCCTAAATTGACCTTAGGCTTGTCAAATATGGATAACTGGAAATTTCATTATGCTTGTTACATTTTTCTGGTGATTATGGGTTGTTTGTTTGTTGAGATTTGATGACAGGTGGGTTCAGAAATTGCCCGCGGGCAAAACGTTATTCTGGCGAAATTTAATTAGTTAATTGAAGGTTAATTAATTAAATTGGGATTGTAGAGGAGGATATAAGTTAATTAAATTCAAAGGAATGAATTTAACTGGTGTTTGAACCGAGGAGTTTAATACGAGGAATTTGATATTCTCCGCAGGTGTTGTTGAAGGTTTTGGTAAACTATAACTTAGTTCTTTGTGAGCGTATCCAAGCACGATAAAGGAGGACAGTCCGAGTGGAAAACGGACTCAATAGTTGGTTTGCGAGGTTTTATTGTTCTTACCTGCGAGGTAAGTGTATATTACACATGCTTAATATATATTATGTATTTATTATGCCATGATTTTATGCATGCTTATATATATGAGTGAAATGATGATGACGACTTGATATGATTTATGAATGCATGCATGAGGTACATGAGATGATAATGGAAAGAATATGATGAAAGAATATGATGAAAGCATGAAATTGAGTTATGATATGAAAGTGATAATATAGGATGGTAACTGATTAATTAGACCAACTGGGTCCCGCACGGGTTTTCGGGGGACGAGGTCGCTACCTGATCTACAGGGGGCCTCAGAGGTCGCTACCTGATCTACAGGGGGCCTCAAGATGAGAAAAATAGTCCAAGATCGCAACCTGATCTACAAGGGGTCTTAGGACAAGATAGTCTGAGAACGCAACCTGATCTACAGGGGGTCTCAAGACAAGAAGGCGGAGGTCGCTACCTGATCTACAGAGGGCCTAGGACGCTATCGGGTTGGCCAACCTAACATAAAAAAAGAAAGAAAGAGAAGAGAAGAAATACAAAAGTACATGAGAAAATATAGTGTACGATCAGTTGGGGCTAGTTAGTTGATTATCACCTATGCATCGATGCGATCGAGTCTAGCATGCTATATGATATGTTATGATTATTCATATGTGGTGTGTGATAACATGCTTGAATGTATATGTCAAATGTGATATGAATGGTTGTGGAATTAAATGTGAATGTGGACATGTAGGTATGAACTTTAGAATGTGAGAAAGGGTATAGAGTGTTATTTGGGGACGGGATATTAGATACTTATATATATTGGGGAGTGTGATTTGTATACCCTTACTGAGTGTGTGGCTCATTGTTGTTATATCCACATTTTATTTCATCTACTCAGACTCGGCCTGACCAAGGCAAGGACGTCCCAACACTTGGATTTGAGATCATATCAGGTGGGCTGTTATGGGATGTTACCGCCTAGGATGTTTGGTGTGGTTTGAAACAGCTGTGTTTTGTTAAACAGAGTTTTATGACGTATGTTAGTATGCATATATGTTGTGAACATGGTTGTAAGATAAAGTTTTAAAAATTTACGTTTTCCGTTTTTCCGCTTATTGCTTTAAACAGGGTTAATTAACTGGTAATAAACTATAAATGAAATAGGTGTCACATTTGGTTGGTATCAGAGCAGGGATATGATTCCTTGGCTTGGGGTTGTGGAAAGTTTTCTGAAAAGTTTTTGAAAGTTTTTTTTCTTTTAGACGGCGGAGCACAGTCATGAAGGGTCGACTGACTCTGTACATGCTCAGGGTAGAAATGATCAGGGACATCCTAAGGTGCCAGTTTAGCTCATATCACTACCACCATCGGATATGGCTGGTATATCTAATTTAGTGATATATCTGAGAAAAGCTACACCACCATAGACACAACAGTGTCTCAGGCGGGTATTATTCTAGTAAAGATGGACAAGAATTTCGAGAAGATTCTCCGCCAAGGAGATAAGCCGTTTGAGGGGACCACTGATCCATTAGTAGTAGACGAGTGATTGAGGAACACTGAGTCCATTCTAGATGGAGTTATTTACGCTACTGAGAGAGAGGTACAATATGTTATATCCTTGCTTGAGGAAGCAACTAGAAATTGGTGGGACACGGTCCCTAACGGCCGTAGTATACCACTTGTGCTGACATTGGATGATTTCTTGACAAAGTTTGATGTGATGTTAGTAATGGGTTGGTCATCCACTCATATAACTTTGATTAATTGTTATACAAAGGAAGTCACCGCGGAGATGGATGGGTTAAGAGAGGTGATTTTCACCGGTAAGAGGAATGTTATTCCTACTTGCCTCAGTAACAACTTTTAGATTACTTCGGGAAGGGTGTCAGGCTTATCTAGCTAGTGTGTCAGATTCTGCTATTGTTAGCCCCGGAGTATCTGAGGTGGATGTTGTCTGAGAATTTCCTGACGTTTTCCTTGATGATTTACCTGGTTTACCTCCGAGTAGAGAGGTAGACTTCGACATTGAGACATTACCAGGTGCAACACCTATATCAATTGCTCCTTACAGGATGGCTCCGCTAGAGCTAAAGGAGTTAAGGAAACAGTTGAAGGAGTTAGTCGAGAAGGGTTTTATACGCCTGGGTATTTCTCCTTGGGGTGCACCATTGCTTTTTGTGAAGAATAAGGACGGTAGTTTACAATTGTGCATAGACTACCGTTAGCTGAACAAAATCACAATCAATAACAAGTATCCCTTACTAAGGATAGAGGACTTGCTTGATCAATTAAGGGGTGCTACAATGTTTTCAAAGATTGACCTTCGATCGGGATACTGACAATTGAAGATAACAGAGAATTCTATACCGAAGACAGCTTTTCGTACTCGGTATGGATACTATGAGTTTACAGTTATGCCTTTTGGGTTGACGAATGCACCTGTAGCATTCATGGCGCTGATGAACTCGATCTTCCAACCTTATCTAGATCAGTTCGTCGTGGTCTTCATTGATGATATCTTGATATATTCCCGAGATGTAGATACTCAGAGAACATCTGAGACGTATCTTAGGGATATTGAGGGAGAGACAGCTGTACGCGAAGTTCAACAAGTGCGAGTTTTGGACGGATCAGATTGCCTTTCTAGGACATGTGATATCACGAGATGGTATACAACGTGATCCATCCAAGATCAAGGCTATTACATAATGGGAAATTCCGAAGATCATTACGGAGATTCGCATCTTCTTAGGACTTGCGGGTTATTACAGGAGGTTTGTAAAGAACTTCTCGATTATCGCGTGGCCATTGACTAACTTGCTAAAGAAGAATCAACAGTTTGTATGGGACAACAATTGTCAAGAGAGCTTTGAAGAACTTAAGAAAAGATTGACTACGTTCCCTATTCTGGTTGTACCCTCAAATAAGGGTAACTTGGTGGTTTACACCGACGCATCTGGGAGTGGCTTAGGAGGAGTTCTAATGTAGGAAGGGAGGGTAATAACATATACATCTAGACAGTTGAGACCTCATGAGCAGAACTATCCTACACACGACCTAGAGCTTGCTGCTATAGTTCATGCTCTTAAGACCTGGAGGCACTATCTTTATGGTGATACATTTCCGGTGTTTACCGACCATAAAAGCCTGAAGTATATTCCCACTCAGAGGGATCTGAATCTGAGGCAGAGAAGATGGATGGAGTTACTCAACGATTATGATTGCACTATAGAGTACCATCCAGAAAAGGCGAATGTGGTAGCTGACGCTCTTAGTAGAAAGAGCAGTGACCAAGGTAGTAAGGTCAACTACAAAGTTGAGCATCTATTAGCTCTCATAGTTATGAGAGTAGAGATGGATGTAAGAGGATCCGAGTTGATAGCGAACATTCAGGTTAAACCGTTGATTCTTGATGAGATTTCAACTAGAAAAGATGAGGATGCTACACTAAAGAATTTGAAAGCTAAAGTGGGAGATGCTACCACTACACACTTCCAGTTGTCTGATCAGGGAGTGTTATACAAAGATGCACGGATATGCGTGCCAAACATTGAGGAGTTAAAGAAGAAGCTACTCGAAGAGGCACATTCCTCGAGGTATTCCATGCATCCTGGGAGTACGAAGATGTTTAACGACCTGAGGAAGATCTATTGGTGGCCCAGGATGAGACGAGAGGTAGCTGATTTTGTGGCTCGATGTCTAGTGTGTCAGCAAGTGAAGGCTAAACACCAAGCACCAGCAGGAAAGTTACAATCTTTATATGTTCCTGAGGGAAAGTGGGAGCGGATTACAATGAATTTTGTGGTTGGACTTCCTAGGACTTTCTAAAAGAATGACACGGTATGGGTGATTGTAGACAAATTGACGAAATCTGCTCACTTTCTACCGATGAGACAAGATAACTCCTTAGATTTCTGGTAGAGTTGTATGTGAGAGAGATTGTTCGACTGCACGGAGTCCCTGTATCGATTGTGTCTGATAGATATCCGAGGCTTACATCGCATTTCTGGGGAAGTCTGCAAAATGCCTTAGGTAAAAGATTGCATTTCAGTACGACATTTCATCCTCAAACAAACGTAACAATCAGAGAGAACGATTCAGACCTTGGAGAAGATGTTGAGATCTTGTGTTTTGGAGCTTAAAGGTAACTGGGATTCTAACATGTCATTGCTTGAATTTGCGTGTAATAACAGTTTCCATTCGAGTATTGGTATGGCCCCTTACGAGGCCTTGTATGGAAGAAAGTGTCGCACACCTGTGTATTGGGATTTTGAGGGCATGCGACATATAGAGGATCCTAAACTTGTACAACAAACAATAAAGAAAGTACAAGTAGTAAAACAGTGCTTGAAGGCGGCACAAGATCGTCAGAAGAGCTATTTTGATCGCCATAGACGAGAGATGACATATGAGATAGGCGATAGAGTGTTTTTGAAGGTATCTCCTTGGAGGGGAGTTATGAGATTTGGTAGGCATGGGAAGTTAGCACCGAGATACATTGGTCCATATGAGATCTTAGAGAAGATCGGACCACTTGCGTATAGGTTGGTGTTACCACCCGAGTTATCAAGATTGCATGACGTCTTCCACGTATCGGTGCTACGGAGAAATAGGTCAGATCCGAGTCATATTATTCCCGAACTTGAGATAGAAGTATCTGAGAACTTGTCCTACCCAGAAGAACTAGTTGAGGTTTTTGGCAGGCAGGTTCGAAGATTGAGAAACAAGGAGATTCCGATGGTGAAGGTCCGATGGGGACATCATTGAGCTCGATAGGCTACATGGGAAACCGAGCTAGATATGAGAGCTAGATAACCCTATCTTTTTGAGTAAAAACCTCGAGAAATTGTGATCCGGTTGTGCATCCTTTTGATACATCTACGAGTTTGGTTCTACGTCCTTTCTTAAGTTTCGAGACGAAATTTCTTAAAGTGGGAGATATTTGTAACAGTCAAAAATCAAAGATGACCTAATCGAGAATTTTAAGGAATTAAATCCGTTTTAACACGAGATACCTTTCGAGGTAACCTGCTCCTAGATGATATTACACCCCAATGTTATTTGGAGCATTTGGGAGCTTCAATTAATAAAAATGCAGTTGAGAGAAATGATCAGGACATCGGATATGTCATACATATGAAAAAACATGGAAAGGCAAAACGGCCAAAAGAGTCGCTATTTCGTTTCTTAGCGGCTAAGAAAGACGGCTTAGGGATACGCGTTTTTCGAGACAATTGCGGAATAATTATCCATACAATATTCCAGATTTATTATTCCAATTTCGAGAAGTTTGAAAAAGGGGGCTTAAACCTCTTTCCGATCGGTGAAAGGATAATTATCAACTCCGCTAAAGGATAATTATCGTCTTCGCCATAAATAGCGGAAATAACGTTTATTAATTCATTTCCTTTCACGTTTCCTCGTAAAAGCTCTGATTTCTCTCAACCTTCAAACTCATATCTACTCTTCGTTTCTAATTCGATTTCAAATCCGTTTGAGTTTTTGGATTCCTCTCTTCATTCTCTTCATTTTGGTACCGAGTTTCTACATTTCCGAGCAAGGGAAGGTCTGGTCGAGCATATATGATACTAGGGAGGTTCCGTCGCTCAAATTCCGGTGAATTTGTTGGTGTCCGAGCGTAGCCTGCGTCGTTGTGATTCCGAATCTTCTTTCGGATCGTCAATCGGGTTAGTAACGAATAAGTTATGAATTTATTCGTTTTCCGTATTGCGATTTGGCCTAAATTGACCTTAGGCTTGTCAAAATGGATAACTGGAAATTCCATTATGCTCGTTACATTATTCTGGTGATTATGGGCTGTTTGTTTGTTGAGATTTGATGACAGGTGGGTTCAGAAATTGGCTGCGGGCAAAACGTTATTCTGGCGAAATTTAATTAATTAATTGAAGGTTAATTAATTAAATTGGGATTATAGAGGAGGATACAAGTTAATTAAATTCAAAGGAATGAATTTAACTGGTGTTTGAACCGATGAATATAATACGAGGAATATGATATTCTTCGCAGGTGTTGTTGAAGGTTTTGGTTAACTATAGCTTAGTTCTTTGTGAGCGTATCCAAGCACGATAAAGGAGGATAGTCCGAGTGGGAAACGGACTCAATAGTTGGTTTGCGAGGTTTTATTGTTCTTACCTGTGAGGTAAGTGTATATGAATTACACATGCTTAATATATATATTATGTATTTATTATGTCATGATTTTATGCTTGCTTATATATATGAGTGAAATGATGATGACGACTTGATATGATTTATGAATGCATGCATGAGGTACATGAGATGATAATGGAAAGAATATGATGAAAGAATATGATGAAAGCATGAAATTGAGTGATGATATGAAAGTGATAATATAGGATGGTAATAATTGATTAATTAGCCCAACTGGATCCCGCACGGGTTTCCGGGGGACGAGGTCGCTACCTGATCTATAGGGGGCCTCAGAGGTCGCTACCTGATCTATAGGGGGCCTCAAGATGAGAAAAATAGTCCAAGATCGCAACCTGATCTATAGGGGGTCTTAGGACAAGATAGTCCGAGATCGCAACCTGATCTACAGGGGTCTCAGGACAAGATGGCTGAGGTCGCTACCTGATCTACAGGGGGCCTAGGACGCTATCGGGTTTGCCAACCTAACGGAAAAAAAAAGAAAGAAAGAAAGAAAAGAAATACGAAAGCACATGAGAAAATATATCGTAAGATCAGTTGGGGCTAGTTAATTAGTTGATTATCACCTATGCATCGATGCGATCGAGTCTAGCATGCTATATGATATGTTATGATTATTCATATGTGATGTGTGATAACATGCTTGAAGGTCTATGTGAAATGTGATATGAATGGTTGTGGAATTAAATGTGAATGTGGATATGTAGGTGTGAGCTTTAGAATGTGAGAAATGGTATAGAGTGTTATTTGGGGACGGGATATTAGATATTTATATATATTGGGGAGTGTGATTTGTTTACCCTTACTGAGCGTGTGGCTCATTGTTGTTATATCCGGATTTTATTTCATCTACTCAGACTCGGCCTGACCAAGGCAAGGACGTTGGACCCAATACCTGGATTTGAGATCATATCAGTTGGGCTGTTATGGGATGCTACCGCCTAGGATGTTTGGTGTGGTTTGAAACATCTGTGTTTTGTTAAACAGAGTTTTATGACGTATGTTAGTATGTATATATGTTGTGAATATGGTTGTAAGATAAAGTTTTAAAAATTTACGTTTTCCGTTTTTCCGCTTATTGCTTTAAACAGGGTTAATTAACTAGTAATAAACTAGAAATGAAATAGGTGTCACAAGAACACTTGAAGTTCTTCAAAGAACACCGAAGAACACTTGAAGATCTTCAAAGAACACTGAATAAATTTTATCAAGAAAAAAAAATTTGTAAAGAAACTTGACC
This sequence comes from Fagopyrum esculentum, assembly GCA_033239045.1. NCBI lineage: Eukaryota > Viridiplantae > Streptophyta > Magnoliopsida > Caryophyllales > Polygonaceae > Fagopyrum > Fagopyrum esculentum. Next base: position 15,860,974 of record BSUD01000001.1, on the reverse strand, counting down.
TCGATCCCGAGCTTTGATACCAATTGATAGAAATATGGGCGATCTAGATCGAGGAGAAACTTCAACTACTTCTTCTTGATCGTTCGTGTTGGATCAAACGATAGAACTTGAGCGGCGGAAGCATAGAAATGGATGCGGAAGCGTTTAGTTGATCCTTCAAAAGGATCCTCAAGTTTGAAAGGCTTGGATCAAAGACTAGATCCAAGATAAGAACTTTAAGAGGATTGAGGGAGAATAAGTGATGCCTAAACCAAGTAAGGGGATTTTACTTCTCAAGACTTGAATTTCAACTTAGACATATCTTACAAATGAGCCAAACCATCCTTATAAAGTGGATGGAGGCCATACAAAGAGTCCAAACATAAATGACGGAATTAAAAGCCGGAATTAAGTTCCGGTAAATGAAAAGGTCTAAAATACGAAAGGTCGGAATTTAATTCACGGAATTAAGTTCCGGAATTAAAGTTCCGAATATAAAAGACTTATTATTAAATAGCCGAATAATAATAAATAGGGATGGGCATGGGACGGGACAGGACGGGATAGGGGTCGTCCCGCGTCCCGTCCCACAACTTATTTGCGGGACGGAACGGGATTTACGACTTTTTTTCTTCGTCCCGCGGGCCTTGTCCCATGTGGGACGGGACGGGACGGGACGGAACGGTACAAATCCCGCGCAAATTATGAACCGATTATATTCAATATGTATGCTTGTTTTCTCTCATGTTTAAAGACACAAATGATCGGGGAAAAAAACTCGATACCTAATTATCGATTCATGACACCTACATTAGTAGTTAATACATTGAAAACAAATTCAAGTTACATCAAAGTGTTTTACCAATTCACATTCAAAAAATAACAATAAATAATTTACAGAAAATGACATTTATTTAACTATCGATTACAATTGTGCGAATCCACAAATCAAGGGCGATGGAACGGACTAGAGCAAGGGCGGCGATGGAACGGAACAGAGTAAGGCGGAGAACGGACTAAATCAAGGGAGAGTAGAACCTCTAGTATTTTAGATCCAACCTAATGAGTAGTAAAGAATTAGTGAATGGCTAATAAAAAATTATCGAACTAATAATTTTGAAAATATAAAAATATTTTAAAAAAATATAATTTATGTATGATATTTATCTATATAATATATATAAAAATATAAAAATATTATTTATATATAAATGCAGGACGGGACGGGATTAACCGGGATGGGAAGTCTCCGTCCCGCAAATTTTTCGCGGGACGGGATACATATTTTTTTTTCCTAATCCCGTCGGGATCGGGACGGAATCGGGATGGGACCGGGACGGGACAGGATTAAGCGGGATTCATGGCCATCCCTAATAATAAATGTCTTCAAAATGGTGCGGGTCCTTCTAGCCGGAAACGCGGATGACATCGCCATCCGGGAGCGTACCAGCTTAGCCGGCCTTCCTTTAGTTTTCACCACATAGAGCTCTTTCATGGTGGTTGAACCGGAACTCACGGTGTCCTCGTATGTCATTTTCATTCCCTCAATTGTGTCTTCATCTAACAATATTGCATCCATTGTTTCCCTGAGCGTATTAAGCGTAACCACATTAGGATTTATGTGAGCCACCTCGACATCGTCTTCTCCAACTGATTCCGGACTCTAAGAAACTACCTTCGAAAATTGATGAATTTGATCCAAACTAATTAGTCTCTATTTCGATATGGAAACGATGAACTCATGGACACATGACATCCCGTAAGAAAAAAAATCCAATATTGGTCTCACTGTATCCCATCATCGTGGACTTCAAGGCCTTGTTGTAGTTATTCGGTAGTAACGTGAGACATTTATTGATGACATTGTTGTAGCTATGGTCAAATATTTTCCGGACGCTCAGTTGTATCCTACCCCGTGAACTCTCAATCAACCCCTTTATATTTTGAATTTGATCGTTGATCATCAAGTCAATGTTGTTTTCTAAATATTGGAAACATTCGATGCTTGATCCTAGAATATACTTCAACAAACCGTGTACACACTCACACCTGGAAAAAATGTAATAATATACCATTACAATTACGGGAACAATGTGCAATTAGTGAAAATGAAAGAATTTTTTGTTCTTATGTGTATGATACTCACATGTCAAAATGGTGATACAAGTTGCACCAAACTCGGATAATTACCTCTTTGTAGTCCATGAGCCACGTAATCTTGAGCTATTTCATCAACCTGGGATGCAATTACCAATGCACCTTCATTTCCACCAAACTCCACTCATAAGAATCACTAGACATTGACTCAAACAAAGCATAGTAATTTGATGTGAATACCGCTTGCATTTTCTTTGACCTCAGAACTGACCACAAATGTTGATCGATGTTGGTTGTTATATGCCTCTGACATAACATATGTTTCACATCTGGAACATTGTATCTAAAGCCTTAATAAGACCTAATACTCGATTTTTAACAATCAACTCGGGTATGTTGTTGATGCATGTTCGCCCCTAGAGGTGTGTGCAAATAAGCTTTAAATTTATAAAACTAGAATCAAGCAGCGAACCCGCAGTGTACGGATCGAGGTAGCTAAGCAAGAATTCCAGAGTATCGAACACAGGGATTTGGGTGGGAACAAATTCGATTTCAGGTTATCAAGCAATAAATATGGGAGTTTCGCAAATATTGGGAAAACAACAATCCTAAAGATCCGGGTGTTCAGTTGTGGCAACAGATTCAAGATATACTAATGATATAAAGACAGAGTAGAGATATGCAAAGGTATACTAATGTAAGGTAATCGTACGGTTGAGGTTCCAAAAACCTTATGTAGCTCACCTAAAAGATACTCCTTATACAGGTTGTTGAGGCTCAATATAGAGAAGTACTAAAGACAAGGGTTAATATCAAATACCCAAACCTATAATCTAAAGGTCAAGATTAACTTATCCGATTGAGGTTATTGAGGCTCACAATCGAGGTAGAGGTTGTTGAGGCTTCACTACCACCTAGAAAAGACAAGTCTAAACTAAGTTGAAGCAAATCTTTAACTTTGGATTAAGGTAAAAGCAGGCTCGTAAACTCATGGAAATTACGGTTGGATCTTGAGGTTCCACGGCCGTGGAACTCAAGAACAGCCCGTAATTTGGGGTAGTCGGCGACAATTCTCTAACTCTCAGGGTCTAATCTATATGCGATCGATCTATCATCATCTAAGCCACAACTATCAACCCTTCACCTTAGAATTGTTAAGGGTTTTTAGCCAATAACAGCCATTTGATATCAATTCAAGATTTATAAGATAGAAGATGGAAACTTTCAAGAACTTTCAATAATCTTTCAAACGAATCTCAAAATCACAATCAAGAACAAGTGTTTGTCAAGAGATTCAAATCAAAACAATCAATCACAATCTTAGGAAAGAAAGGAAACGGGATGTCAATCCGATCCTAAATCAAACCTAAACAAGAAGAGGAGATTTCTTGCAAAATCTTCCAAGAACTTCGATCTTCCTCAACGCGAAGATCGCTAACAGCAATTCTCCAATCACGAACTTTGAATCTTCAATGAGATCTCCCCAAAAATCACCTCCAAGAATGAAGGTTTATGTCTTGCTAAGCTTGCGTTCTTGCCGCCAAACTTAGGGTTTGAAAAGTCGTAAGCTAGGTAGCGAGGTAAGGCGAGGTGACGGAATCTTGCCTCATCCGTCCTTTTTATAATGCAGGGCAAAACGTCGGCCCGGCCCGATTTTCAAAAGATCATGGCTTCGAAACGTGGCGAAAGGATTCGCCAAGATCACGGTCGTGGAAGATTCCACGACCGTAATTTAGGGCGTGGAGAGGAATACGGTTGTGTTCCACGGCCGTAATATCCCCTGGAATGAACATCGAATTCTGCATCACAATCCACGGCCGTAATCTAGGGTCAAACCGTGATTTTTGCCTTCCTTCGTGCATTCCTCAATCTAATACTTTAATTTGCTTCCAAAAGGTGTCCTTGATCTAGAGGTACATCAACTCAACTCTCCTTCGTTCGATTTCGTTCGGAAATAGCTCCAAATCACCTATAATCAACATAGAACTCGTGTAGACATCCATATCGACAATATAGGTAATACTAGCTCATATATGCATAAAGTTCCATCAAAGACTATCAATATGAATCAAATACGATTATAAAACGTGCCTAAAATATCACAATATTTCATGCTAACAAATAACCCCATACTTAATGCTTGCTTGTCCCTAAGCAAGGTCTTTCAAAAAGCTTTAAACAAGAGTTAGGATGAAATATGTGTACCTCCTTTTGGATGAAAGTGACTCCTAAAGAATAGATCATTCTCAAACCTTGCTTCATTCGTTTTCAAACTTTCACGCACTTAATTAGAGAGTAAGAGGTAAAGAAAGCTTATGAAACAATTTAACTTCCAAACAAGCATTATAACCTTCAAACATTATCAAAATCAATCATAAGAACTTCAATTTAGATCACCAAGCCATATAACATTCTTTTGATCTTAAGGACTTTCCAAAGGAAAAGGTCTAGAGTATGGAAGGGAAGGGAAACTTTAAGGGAGAGTGGTGCATAAATCCGGGAAAATGGACTACTACCTTCTTCTTCTTTTGCGGTTTCCGCAACTCTTCACTTTGAGCTTCGCTCTTACTTTTCATTTTTCGACTTTACTTTTGGAGTTATGGATAGAGGTGCACAAAAACCGAAGCCTAGGAGATTGGCGTTTCTCATTTTTGCGAGATGCCTCAAACCCTTAGCGCACATACCATAATCCGTTAGGAATATCTCTCAATCCGACTTTGGCAAGACACAAACACCCGGCTATGTGAATGGTGCCGAGTTACTCATCGTCATGATTGACTTCCCCAAACCTATAATTTCTTTCTATTCAATTGATTGCAAATAATTGCTCTCATGGCCCTCCCACATCAAACATGCCTTTTTCTCGTTCACTTCTCCAAATTCCCGGATAGGTAAGGGAGGCTAATATTTCAATGAGGAGCTAGATGATCAAAGGAAAGAAGAAAGAAAGTATCGAATTGCCTTAATCATCTCAAAAAGAAGCATAAGAACTTATAATGTGATTTCAACTTCGATTTCTTATATGATTTAGGTAACATTTTCACATTGTAAAACTTGCAAAAGAGGTAAAATCTATTCATTCAATTTCTTTTCGAATTACTATCCTTTCAAGCATGTAATTGTTATCAACTTAATTCACAAGTAGTGTTTATCATAGAATTCATCTCAATTCATTAGAAGCATCAAATTTTTCAAAAATTTTCAATTTTTATGGGTTTTTAAAGTTCTTTTTCATGCAATGCAAGAATGAAACGTGTGACATATGATGAACATGCAATAATAGTCTCGGAATAGAAGCAACATATAGAGTAGAGTTATTACAAACATTTAGTACATCCCACCCCATACTTAGGACGAACATTGTCCCTAATGTTCACAAGAAAGAACAAAGGAAAGAAAAGAAAAGAAAACTCACAAATGGCGGCGGGGATGTCTAAAACGAGCAGTCCGGTCATCAATCACTGCGGTGCCGGTGGAGGTGGAAATGGAGAGAAACTCGGATCATAGACCCGCCCAAACTGCTGGCGGTAGACGTCCCTCATCATGTGGTCAAGGTCGTCTAAGTGTCTGTGTGTAGCATCCACCCGGATCTCTAATGCTCCGACTCTATCTGAAAGTCCGGTAGCCCAATCCGGCATCCTCTCATACCATCCCGGGGCGTCGGCCGGTACTGGTGCTGGTGGTGGTGGTGGAGCTGCTGGCTGCGTCGTGGACCAAGGAGGAGGTGTGCTGTACCAAGTGGGAGGTGTAGTCATCCACGTGGGCCTCTCGCTCATGCTGGCGCGGCGAGATGACGAGCCTGAAGCTCTAGCCGGGCGTGGAGAGCGCATAGGTACATCCGGCTGATCCGGAAACGTGCCGAACTCCTGCTCTGCTCCTCCACCACTCTCATACTGCTCTCCCATGTCCTCCTCATCTACAACCGGCGGTGGAACGTAAGGGGGAGCTACAAGCCTGTTCGCATGCATCGCAGCGAACGTCTCCTTCCAATTATGGCGTCCCGCCATAATGGAATACTCTGGCAGCCACTCAATACCCCTGCCTGTCCTACTCTCCCAGGGCATGCCCGCGTAAGGCGGACCTCTATGTGTAGGGAAGATGAGTCCCCTAACCATGAAAGCGTGTAGCCCTAGTGGAACTGCCGGTATACGTGTGCAAGCCGAGAAGTCCACTCCAAAAGTCCTAGCTATGTGGGTCACTATCCCACCATACCCAATGTTCCCTCTCGATTTGTTCTTCAATTTACTCATAGTCGCCGCCAAAAGGGTAGCACAATCGGCGCGGCATCCGTGAAGCATAGCATAGAGGAGGAATAGCTCATCCGTCTTGATCTTTTGGGGCGTCTCCGTCCTAGGGAAGAGACACTCCGAAAGAACACGGTGAGCTATCTTCAAGGCCAAATGGTACATCAATTTGGCCTTGGTATCAGCTGGATGCCAACGGTCCTCGTCGGCATAGATCATAGCTACATCCGCCCAAAAATCCTTAGCGGAAACGTTCCTAGGCATGCGACCGTTGTAGGTCTCGTGGAACCCAAAAATGGCTCCAAACTCAACTATACTCAACTGGTAGTCTCGATTCATGAGACGGAAGGAGACGGTCCTATCAACAGGGCTGTGCTCGAAAGACGTCACAACCTCTCGGGTGATCTCCTCATAAGCGTCTTCACGAATATTCGTGAAGACAAGCAAACCGGCTCTATCCAAGAGCCATGTAAGGTCATCTACAATGTTGAGAGGATGTAGATCCTCCAACAACAAGTATCTAGGGCCTATTACTGCCCTCTTCTCTATCCTCTCAAGTGCGGGAAGGTAGTTTTCGTGTATAATCGGGATGCTAGGGTGAGGTGGTGAGGATGGAGGTGAAGATGGAGGTGAAGGTGAGGGGGATGAGGGTGGTGGTGCTCTAGAGGTGGAGGGGTTACCCTTTCTCTTCTTATTCTGTTCCCCCTTCTTCTCCTTAATCCTTCCCGAAACTCTCCTCACAAAGTCCATTCTGTTACAAATTACGGTCTGTTCTTCACAAAACCACGGCCGTGGAGCCTCTTCAGACCGTGATTCGACACAGAATTTTCGATTCTCAACAAATCAGCAACCAAACTCCACCACAATCAGTCCTAGTCTAATTTCTTCCAATCTCAATCAGTTCTTCCTAATAATCTCTAACAAAAACGAACAAAAACGAGCAAAATCAAGAAGAGAGCAAAAACCTCTTTTTTCGGATTGAGAAATCCAAAATGCGGGTTTGTTGATCGTTTTCCGCGCGATTTGTTGCTTGGATCTTGTTCTTGGTTGGATTTGCTTCGGTTTAGGAAGAAGAATCGTTAAAAAACGATTAGAGAACGAAGATTTGGGAAGGGCTGCGTGTTTTCGGCGTTTAGGGCGTGGAAATTGGGGGTTTTTGTGGTGTTTTTGTGGTGTTTTTGTAGAGATATGCAAAGGTATACTAGTGTAAGGTAATCGTACGGTTGAGGTTCCAAAAACCTTATGTGACTCACCTAAAAGATACTCCCTATACAGGTTGTTGAGGCTCAATATAGAAAGGAACTAAAGACAAGGATTAGCATCAAATACCCAAACCTATAATCTAAAGATTAAGACTAACTTATCCGATTGAGGTTGTTGAGACTCACAATCGAGGTAGAGGTTGTTGAGGCTTCACTACCACCTAGAAAAGACAAGTCTAAACTAAGCTAAAGCAAATCTTTAACTTTGGATTAAGGTAAAAGCAAGCTCGTAAACTCAGGGAAATTACGGTTGGATCTTGAGATTCCACGGCCGTGGAACTCAAGAACAGCCCGTAATTTAGGGTTGTCGGCGACAATTCTCTAACTCTCAGGGTCTAATCTGTTTGCGATCGATCTATCATCATCTAAGCCACAACTATCAACCCTTCACCTTAGAATTGTTAAGGGTTTTTAGCCAATAACAGTCATATTGATATTAATTCAAGATTTAAAAGATAAAAGATGGAAACTTTCAAGAACTATCAATAATCTTCAAACGAATCTCAGAATCACAATCAAGAACAAGTGTTTATCAAAAGATTCAAATCGGAATAAGCAATCACAATCTTAGGAAAGAAAGGAAACGGGATGTCAATCCGATCCTAAATCAAACCTAAGCAAGAAGAGAAATCTTCTTGCAAAAATCCTCCAAGAACTTCGATCTTGCACAAACGCGAAGATCGCTAACAGCAATTCTTCGATTCCGAACTTTGATCTTCAATGAGATCTCCAAAATCACCTTCAAGAATGAGGGTTTGTGTGTTGCTAAGCTTGCGTTTTTGCCGCTAAACTTAGGGTTGAAGGGTCGTAAGCGAGGTGACGGAATCTTGCTTCATCCGTCCTTTTTATAATGCAGGGCAAAATGTCGGCCCGGCCCAATCTTCAAAAGATCATGGCTTCGAAACGTGGCGAAAGGATTCGCCAAGATCACGGTCGTGGAAGATTCCACGACCGTAATTTTGAGGCGTGGAAACAAACACGGATAGCTTCCACGGCCGTAATATCTCCTGGAATGAACATCGAATTCTGACTCACAATCCACGGCCGTAATTTAGGGTAAAACCGTGATTCTTGCCTTCATTCGTGCATTCCTCAATCTAATGCTCCAAATTGCTTCCAAAAGGTGTCCTTGATCTAGAGGTACATCAACTCAACTTTCCTTTGCTCGATTTCGTTCGGAAATAGCTCCAAATTACCTATAATCAACATAGAGCTCGTGTAGACATCCATATCGACAATATAGGCAATACTAGCTCATATATGCATAAAGCTCAATCAAAGACTATCAAAATGAATCAAATACGATTAGAAAACGTGCCTAAAATATCACAATATTTCATGCTAACAAATAACCCCATACTTAGCACTTGCTTGTCCCTAAGCAAGGTCTTTCAAAAAGCTTTAAACAAGAGTTAGGATGAAATATGTGTACCTTCTTTTGGATGAAAGTGGCTTCTAAAGAATAGATCATTCTCAAACCTTGCTTCACTCGTTTTCAAACTTTCACACACTTAATTAGAGAGTAAGAGGTAAAGAAAGCTCATGAAACAATTTAACTTCCAAGCAAGCATTATAACCTTCAAACATTATCAAAATCAATCATAAGAACTTCAATTTAGATCACCAAGCCATATAACATTCTTTTGATCTTAAGGACTTTTCAAAGGAAAAGGTCTAGAGTATGGAAGGGAAGGGAAACTTTAAGGGAGAGTGGTGCATAAATCCGGGAAAATGGACTACTACCTTCTTCTTCTTTTGCGGTTTCCGCAACTCTTCACTTTGAGCTTCGCTCTTACTTTTCATTTTTCGACTTTACTTTTGGAGTTATGGATAGAGGTGCACAAAAACCGAAGCCTAGGAGATTGGCGTTTCTCATTTTTGCGAGATGCCTCAAACCCTTAGCGCACATACCATAATCCGCTAGGAATATCGCTCAATCCGACTTTGGCAAGACACAAACACCCGGCTATGTGAATGGTGCCGAGTTACTCATCGTCATGATTGACTTCCCCAAACCTATAATTTCTTTCTATTCGATTGATTGCAAACATATGCTCTCATGGCCCTCCCACATCATATATGCCTTTTTCTCATTCATTTTCCAAGTTCCCGGATGGGTAAGGGAGGCTAATATTTCAATGAGGAGTTAGATGATCAAAGGAAAGAAGAAAGAAAGTATCGAATTGCCTTAATCATTTCAAAAAGAAGCATAAGAACTTATAATGTGATTTCAACTTCGATTTCTTACATGATTTAGGTAACATTTTCACATTATAAAACTTGCAAAAGAGGTAAAATCTATTCATTCAATTTCTTTTCGAATTACTATCCTTTCAAGCATGCAATCGTTATCAACTTAATTCACAAGTAGTGTTTATCATAGAATTCATCTCAATTCATTAGAAGCATCAAATTTTTCAAAAATTTTCAATTTTTATGGGTTTTTAAAGTTCTTTTTCATGCAATGCAAGAATGAAACGTGTGACATATGATGAACATGCAATAATAGTCTCGGAATAGAAGCAACATATAGAGTAGAGTTATTACAAACATTTAGTACATCCCACCCCATACTTAGGACGAACATTGTCCCTAATGTTCACAAGAAAGAACAAAGGAAAGAAAAGAAAAGAAAACTCACAAATGGCGGCGGGGATGTCTAAAACGAGCAGTCCGGTCATCAATCACTGCGGTGCCGGTGGAGGTGGAAATGGAGAGAAACTCGGATCATAGACCCGCCCAAACTGCTGGCGGTAGACGTCCCTCATCATGTGGTCAAGGTCGTCTAAGTGTCTGTGTGTAGCATCCACCCGGATCTCTAATGCTCCGACTCTATCTGAAAGTCCGGTAGCCCAATCCGGCATCCTCTCATACCATCCCGGGGCGTCGGCCGGTACTGGTGCTGGTGGTGGTGGTGGAGCTGCTGGCTGCGTCGTGGACCAAGGAGGAGGTGTGCTGTACCAAGTGGGAGGTGTAGTCATCCACGTGGGCCTCTCGCTCATGCTGGCGCGGCGAGATGACGAGCCTGAAGCTCTAGCCGGGCGTGGAGAGCGCATAGGTACATCCGGCTGATCCGGAAACGTGCCGAACTCCTGCTCTGCTCCTCCACCACTCTCATACTGCTCTCCCATGTCCTCCTCATCTACAACCGGCGGTGGAACGTAAGGGGGAGCTACAAGCCTGTTCGCATGCATCGCAGCGAACGTCTCCTTCCAATTATGGCGTCCCGCCATAATGGAATACTCTGGCAGCCACTCAATACCCCTGCCTGTCCTACTCTCCCAGGGCATGCCCGCGTAAGGCGGACCTCTATGTGTAGGGAAGATGAGTCCCCTAACCATGAAAGCGTGTAGCCCTAGTGGAACTGCCGGTATACGTGTGCAAGCCGAGAAGTCCACTCCAAAAGTCCTAGCTATGTGGGTCACTATCCCACCATACCCAATGTTCCCTCTCGATTTGTTCTTCAATTTACTCATAGTCGCCGCCAAAAGGGTAGCACAATCGGCGCGGCATCCGTGAAGCATAGCATAGAGGAGGAATAGCTCATCCGTCTTGATCTTTTGGGGCGTCTCCGTCCTAGGGAAGAGACACTCCGAAAGAACACGGTGAGCTATCTTCAAGGCCAAATGGTACATCAATTTGGCCTTGGTATCAGCTGGATGCCAACGGTCCTCGTCGGCATAGATCATAGCTACATCCGCCCAAAAATCCTTAGCGGAAACGTTCCTAGGCATGCGACCGTTGTAGGTCTCGTGGAACCCAAAAATGGCTCCAAACTCAACTATACTCAACTGGTAGTCTCGATTCATGAGACGGAAGGAGACGGTCCTATCAACAGGGCTGTGCTCGAAAGACGTCACAACCTCTCGGGTGATCTCCTCATAAGCGTCTTCACGAATATTCGTGAAGACAAGCAAACCGGCTCTATCCAAGAGCCATGTAAGGTCATCTACAATGTTGAGAGGATGTAGATCCTCCAACAACAAGTATCTAGGGCCTATTACTGCCCTCTTCTCTATCCTCTCAAGTGCGGGAAGGTAGTTTTCGTGTATAATCGGGATGCTAGGGTGAGGTGGTGAGGATGGAGGTGAAGATGGAGGTGAAGGTGAGGGGGATGAGGGTGGTGGTGGTGCCCTAGAGGTGGAGGGGTTACCCTTTCTCTTCTTATTCTGTTCCCCCTTCTTCTCCTTAATTCTTCCCGAAACTCTCCTCACGAAGTCCATTCTGTTACAAATTACGGTCTGTTCTTCACAAAACCACGGCCGTGGAGCCTCTTCAGACCGTGATTCGACACAGAATTTTCGATTCTCAACAAATCAGCAACCAAACTCCACCACAATCAGTCCTAGTCTAATTTCTTCCAATCTCAATCAGTTCTTCCTAATAATCTCTAACAAAAACGAACAAAAACGAGCAAAATCAAGAAGAGAGCAAAAACCTCTTTTTTCGGATTGAGAAATCCAAAATGCGGGTTTGTTGATCGTTTTCCGCGCGATTTGTTGCTTGGATCTTGTTCTTGGTTGGATTTGCTTCGGTTTAGGAAGAAGAATCGTTAAAAAACGATTAGAGAACGAAGATTTGGGAAGGGCTGCGTGTTTTCGGCGTTTAGGGCGTGGAAATTGGGGGTTTTTGTGGTGTTTTTGTGATGAAGTGTGGCTTTTATACTTGCAGGCAAAATTTCAAAAATTACGGTCTATCGGGGCATTCCACGGCCGTGGAAATGTACGGACCCGTAATTGTTGTGATTTTTCACAGGCCTTTGAGAATTACGGCCACTGTAGCAACGGCGACCGTAATTTAGACCGTGGAACTCTCTATAAAGCTTCAAAGTCCAAATTTCGTCACTTCTCTTCGACATTATCCTTCCTTTCCCCTTTTTCATCGATCCTACAACCAAAAACACGAACATACCGGAAGAAATCGAGGCAAAAACAAAGCAAAAACTTCTATTCTAAGCTAATCTATGAATCGAAAGCAAAAACGAAAATGCAATACCTTGGGTTGCCTCCCAAGAAGCGCTTTGTTTAAGGTCCGTAGCTAGACCATATTCGCACTTATTCGAGTGCGGTAGGTGCAAACTCCTCAGCTCGGAGTTCCGGTGAGTACTTCTTGAGTCGTTGACCGTTCACCTTAAAACTTCCGCTAGCTTCACCCCATACTTCAACTGCACCATGGGGGAAAATACGCTTAATTAGAAAAGGTCCAGTCCAACGAGATTTTAACTTACCCGGAAAGAGGCGAAGTCTCGAATTGAAGAGGAGAACTTGATCTCCTTCTTGTAAGTCCTTTGGAATGATATGCTTATCATGCCAACGCTTTGCTCTTTCCTTGTAGATTTTGGCGTTTTCGTAGGCGTTCAAACGGAGTTCATCCAGCTTGTTGATGTCTAGGAGACGCTTCTCTCCCGCTTCTTTCATGCTGAAATTCAGCCACTTGATAGCCCAAAACGCTTTGTGCTCTAGCTCTACCGGCAAGTGACAAGACTTCCCATACACAAGGTTGTATGGTGTGGTTCCTATGGGAGTCTTGTATGCAGTCCGGTATGCCCACAACGCATCATCTAGTTTCAAGGACCAATCCTTCCTAGTCCTCGAAACCGTCTTCTCTAGAATTCCCTTGATCTCCCTATTTGAGATCTCAACTTGTCCACTCGTTTGTGGATGGTAAGGGGTGGCAATCTTGTGAGTAACCCCATACTTGGATAGAAGAGCTTCAAAGCGACGGGCTATGAAGTGAGAACCTCCATCACTAATGATCGTCCTTGGCGTCCCGAATCGCGGAAAAATGGTCTTGTTGAAGAACTTAACCACCACCATGGCATCATTTGTGGGAGAGGCAATGGCTTCCACCCATCTAGAAACGTAGTCCACCGCCAATAGTATGTATTGGTTCCCACAAGAAGAAGGGAATGGTCCCATGAAGTCAACTCCCCAAACGTCAAAAATCTCCACCTCTTGGATGTTGTTGAGGGGCATCTCGTTCCTTCTAGAGATATTGCCTGTTCTTTGACAAGCATCGCAACAAGAAACAAAGGATTGCACATCTTTAAATAAAGTAGGCCAATAAAATCCGGATTGCAATACCTTTGCGCTAGTTTTGTTCGAACTAGCGTGTCCTCCACAAGGTAGTGAATGACAATGACGGATGACACTTTGCATCTCATCTTCCGGCACACATCGCCGAGTGATGCCATCCGGACCTCTCTTGAAGAGAAGAGGCTCGTTCCAATGGTATTCCCGGACGTCCTTGAAGAACTTCTTCCTTTGCGCATATGATAGTCCGGGTGGTATTTCCTGGCAAACCAAATAATTAACGAAATCAGCAAACCATGGTTCGTCACCCTTGGAGATTACCTTGATGCACTCCTCAATGATGTGTAGATGTTCGTCCGGAAAGGAGTCATCAATGGGTAAATGGTCGTCCTCTAGATGTGTTAGGCGACTCAAATGATCCGCAACAGAATTTTCCGAGCCTTTCTTGTCGCGGATCTCAAGATCGAATTCTTGTAGGAGAAGAATCCATCTAATCAGCCTTGGCTTCGCATCCTTCTTTGCAAGGAGGTACCGGATCGCAGCATGATCCGTGTAGACAATCACCTTTGCACCTACAAGATAAGAGCGAAACTTGTCAATAGCGTAGACAATGGCTAGAAATTCCTTTTCCGTAGTGGCGTAGTTGAGCTGGGCTTCGTCTAGCGTCTTGCTAGCGTAGTATATGGCGTGGGTTCGTCCTTCCTTTCGTTGCCCAAGAACAGCTCCAATGGCTACGTCACTAGCATCGCACATAATCTCGAAAGGGAGAGTCCAATCTGGTGGTTGGATAATGGGTGCTGAAATTAGAGCTTGCCGGATGGTGTTGAATGCATCTAGACATTCCTGCGAAAACTCAAAAACCGCATCCTTCATCAATAGATTAGT
>BSUD01000001.1:15822018-15846465 GCA_033239045.1 Fagopyrum esculentum | reverse complement strand
ACGTCATCTTCACCGGTTTAGGGTCGCCTAAACCGATCTTCCTGCACAATGCAAGTGGTATGATGCTCACACTTGCTCCTAAGTCACATAAAGCGTCATATGTGACCTCTCCCACTCCTATGGGAATGCAAAATGACCCCGGATCCTTCAGCTTTGGGGGCATTTTCTCCTTCATAGTCTTGATGAGGTCCGAAGAATCCGAACTCATCTTGACTTCTCCAAAATCTTCTAGCTTCCTTTTGTTAGAGAGGAGCTCCTTCAAGAACTTGCCATAAGCCGGCATACCTACAATAGCATCAATGAAAGGTATATTAATATGCAGTTTGCTCATGAGTTCTATGAACTTACCGAATTGCTTGTCTAGGCGCGCTCGCGCTCTAGATTGAGGGAATGGTAGGGGAGGTTTGAAAGCTGGAGGTGGAACATAGATGTCCTCCTTCTCCTCCCCCTTTTCTTTGCCTTTGTCTACGGGGACTTCAACGAATGTAGGTTGCGGATCGGTGGTAGTCACTCCGCTCCTAGTCGTAATCGCCATTACCCTTCCCTTAGGGTTGTCCTCCGTCTTTCCTGGAAGTTTCCCTTGATTTCTAGGAACTTCCTCCGCGTGGTTGAACATTTGATTCTCTAGAACCTTTTGAGCTTTGTCAACCTTAGAAATTTGATCATCAACCTTGATGATGCGGTTCTCTAACCCTTGAAGCTTTCCCAAGATCGTTTCCAACATGGGATCCGGCTTTTCCTTTCCCGTATTGTTTCCTCCATTTGATGATTGCCCCTGGCTTTTCAAAGGAGTAGAGG
Organism: Fagopyrum esculentum; assembly: GCA_033239045.1. Taxonomy (NCBI): domain Eukaryota; kingdom Viridiplantae; phylum Streptophyta; class Magnoliopsida; order Caryophyllales; family Polygonaceae; genus Fagopyrum; species Fagopyrum esculentum. Next base: position 15,845,667 of record BSUD01000001.1, on the reverse strand, counting down.
AAGAAGAGGGTGGAGTTAGTGAATTGGAATTAGAAGGATAGGAGTTACCGGAATTTTGTTGATTGGAGCGCCAATTGTTGTTGTTCGAACCACGATTGTTGTTCCAATTGTTGTTGTTCCGGTTGTTGTTGTTTCCATTCCAATTGTTGTTCCGGTTATTGTTCCGGTTATTGTTGTTGCGGTTGGTGTTGTCACCGCCGTTGTTATTGCCCAAATAGCCAACATCCTTCTCTTGCTGCTTTGGGAAGTTGGTCTTGATAGCCTCCTTCAACTCTTTAATCTCATTGTTGAGGGAGAAAATCTGAACTTGAGCTTCATGTGTGAGCTTCGCTCCTTGCTCCACACGATTTCCTTCCACTTTCCGGTGGGAGTACTTCTCTATGACTCTTGCTTGCTTCTCGATGAAGTCCCAAGCGTCATCTTCTCTCATGTCCATGAATGTTCCGTATGAGAGGGATTGAAGGTTGAATTGCGTTCCCGCATCCAGCCCTTTGTAGTAAATTTCCAGCAAGGCAAGCTTGGATATGCCGTGATGAGGACAATCCAAGAGCAAATCCTGAAACCTTTCCCAAGATTGAAACAAACTTTCGTTAGGTCTCATAGAAAAAGCATTAATCTTACCTCTAAGTTCCGCCGTTTTGGAGGGCGGAAAGAACTTAGTGAGAAACTCTGCGGAGAGGTCTTCCCACGTCTCTAGCTTTCCACTAGGAAGAGCTTGGTACCAAGATAGCGCTTTCCCTTTCAAAGAGAAAAAGAAAGGTTTGAGCTTATAGCTGTTAGTAGTGGCGTTCTTTGGTCTCATTGTCTCCATCATGCACTCAAAGTTTTGCAAGTGTTGGTGCGGAGATTCAGCGCTTGTACCGCCAAACTGGCTTTGGCGAACAAGGGTGATAACTTGAGGGTTGAAACTAAACCCTTGTACATCCTCAGCATCAAAGTTCACACCTAAGCGGCGTGGTTGTTGTGTTGGATCCATCCGCTGGCCAAGAGTTCTTGGCTCATTATCCACACGTTCGACTCTCACATTCCTAGGTGGAATGCGGCGGTTAGCAGCTCCTTGTGTGTTGAAAGGATTTATATTGATCGTGGGATCAATCTCTTCTAGCGCGGGCATGGAAGAATCACTATCATCAGCGGATGAGTTACCTCTTCTTCTAGACCTTGTCCTTCTTCTCGAGGACTTCTTTCCCACCTTATCTTCAAGATCGCTCATCTTTATCTTCATTTGAACGATCATGTCTTGTAGACCGTTTACTTGAGTTTGATGACGATCCATCTCATCCTGGAGGAGATTCTCATTCCATCGGAGTTGAGCTTCCTTCTCCGCTAACTTAGTTTGAAGATCGTTTTCGTTTTCTTGAGCCATCCTCTTCTCTTTGCGTTTTTGTCTTAAAGTTTTCTCTAGCTCTTGATCAAGAGGTAAGAGATCTTCGGTGTTCCTAGACCTGCGCATGCATTCGAGAAGAATCAAATAGCGAGAGCAAGCTCCCAAGCTTGACAACCGGTTACCGAATTCGGCCGAAACCAAATCCCCGGCAACGGCGCCAAAAACTTGTTCGCCCCTAGAGGTGTGTGCAAATAAGTTTTAAATTTATAAAACTAGAATCAAGCAGCGAACCCGCAGTGTACGGATCGAGGTAGCTAAGCAAGAATTCCAGAGTATCGAACACAGGGATTTGGGTGGGAACAAATTCGATTTCAGATTATCAAGCAATAAATATGGGAGTTTTGCAAATATTGGGAAAACAACAATCCTAAAGATCCGGGTATTCAGTTGTGACAACAGATTCAAGATATACTAATGATATAAAGACAGAGTAGAGGTATGCAAAGGTATACTAATGTAAGGTAATCGTACGGTTGAGGTTCCAAAAACCTTATGTAACTCACCTAAAAGATACTCCTTATACAGGTTGTTGAGGCTCAATATAAAGAGGTTCTAAAAGCAAGGATTAGTATCAAATACCCAAACCTACAATCTAAAGGTCAAGACTAACTTATCCGATTGAGGTTGTTGAGGCTCACAATCGAGGTAGAGGTTGTTGAGGCTTCACTACCACCTAGAAAAGACAAGTCTAGGCTAAGCTAAAGCAAATCTTTAACTTTAGATTAAGGTAAAAGCAGGCTCGTAAACTTATGGAAATTACGGTTGGATCTTGAGGTTCCACGGCCGTGGAACTCAAGAACAGCCCGTAATTTGGGGTAGTCGGCGACACTTCTCTAACTCTCAGGGTCTAATCTGTTTGCGATCGATCTATCATCATCTATGCCACAACTATCAACCCTTCACCTTAGAATTGTTAAGAGTTTTTTAGCCAATAACAGCCATTTGAAATCAATTCAAGATTTATAAGATAGAAGATGGAAACTTTCAAGAACCTTCAATAACCTTTCAGACGAATCTCAAAATCACAATCGAAAACAAGTGTTTGTCAAGAGATTCAAATCAAACAATCAATAACAATCTTAGGAAAGAAAGGAAACGGGATGTCAATCCGATCCTAAATCGAACCTAAGCAAGAAGAGAAGATTTCTTGCAAAATCCTCCAAGAACTTCGATCTTCCTCAACGCGAAGGACGCTCACCACAATCTTCCAATCACGAACTTTGATCTTCAATAAGATCCCCCCAGAAATCACCTCCAAGAATGAAGGTTTTTGTCTTGCTAAGCTCCGTTCTTGCCGCCCAACTTAGGGTTTTGAAAAGTCGTAAGCTAGGTAGCGGGGTAAAGCGAGGTGTAGCGAGGTGACGGAATCTTGCTTCATCCGTCCTTTTTATAATGCAGGGCAAAACGTCGGCCCGGCCCGATCTTCAAAAGATCATGGCTTCGAAACGTGGCGAAAGGATTCGCCAAGATCACGGTCGTGGAAGATTCCACGACCGTATTTTAGGGCGTGAAGAGAAATACGGTTGTGTTCCACGGCCGTAATATCCCCTGGAATGAACATCGAATTCTGCATCATACTCCACGGCCGTAATCTAGGGTCAAACCGTGATTTTCGCCTTCATTCGTGCATTCCTCAATCTAATACTCCAAATTGCTTCCAAAAGGTGTTCTAAATCTGGAAGTACTTCAACTCAACTCTCCCTTGCTCGATTTCGTTCGGAAATAGCTCCAAATCACCTATAATCAACATAGAACTCGTGTAGACATCCATATCGACAATATAGGTAATACTAGCTCATATATGCATAAAGCTCCATCGAAGACTATCAATATGAATCAAATACGGTTATAAAACGTGCCTAAAATGTCACAATATTTCATGCTAACATCCTCCGTCTTTCCTGGAAGTTTCCCTTGATTTCTAGGAACTTCCTCCGCGTGGTTGAACATTTGATTCTCTAGAACCTTTTGAGCTTTGTCAACCTTAGAAATTTGATCATCAACCTTGATGATGCGGTTCTCTAACCCTTGAAGCTTTCCCAAGATCGTTTCCAACATGGGATCCGGCTTTTCCTTTCCCGTATTGTTTCCTCCATTTGATGATTGCCCCTGGCTTTTCAAAGGAGTAGAGGAAGAAGAGGGTGGAGTTAGTGAATTGGAATTAGAAGGATAGGAGTTACCGGAATTTTGTTGATTGGAGCGCCAATTGTTGTTGTTCGAACCACGATTGTTGTTCCAATTGTTGTTGTTCCGGTTGTTGTTGTTTCCATTCCAATTGTTGTTCCGGTTATTGTTCCGGTTATTGTTGTTGCGGTTGGTGTTGTCACCGCCGTTGTTATTGCCCAAATAGCCAACATCCTTCTCTTGCTGCTTTGGGAAGTTGGTCTTGATAGCCTCCTTCAACTCTTTAATCTCATTGTTGAGGGAGAAAATCTGAACTTGAGCTTCATGTGTGAGCTTCGCTCCTTGCTCCACACGATTTCCTTCCACTTTCCGGTGGGAGTACTTCTCTATGACTCTTGCTTGCTTCTCGATGAAGTCCCAAGCGTCATCTTCTCTCATGTCCATGAATGTTCCGTATGAGAGGGATTGAAGGTTGAATTGCGTTCCCGCATCCAGCCCTTTGTAGTAAATTTCCAGCAAGGCAAGCTTGGATATGCCGTGATGAGGACAATCCAAGAGCAAATCCTGAAACCTTTCCCAAGATTGAAACAAACTTTCGTTAGGTCTCATAGAAAAAGCATTAATCTTACCTCTAAGTTCCGCCGTTTTGGAGGGCGGAAAGAACTTAGTGAGAAACTCTGCGGAGAGGTCTTCCCACGTCTCTAGCTTTCCACTAGGAAGAGCTTGGTACCAAGATAGCGCTTTCCCTTTCAAAGAGAAAAAGAAAGGTTTGAGCTTATAGCTGTTAGTAGTGGCGTTCTTTGGTCTCATTGTCTCCATCATGCACTCAAAGTTTTGCAAGTGTTGGTGCGGAGATTCAGCGCTTGTACCGCCAAACTGGCTTTGGCGAACAAGGGTGATAACTTGAGGGTTGAAACTAAACCCTTGTACATCCTCAGCATCAAAGTTCACACCTAAGCGGCGTGGTTGTTGTGTTGGATCCATCCGCTGGCCAAGAGTTCTTGGCTCATTATCCACACGTTCGACTCTCACATTCCTAGGTGGAATGCGGCGGTTAGCAGCTCCTTGTGTGTTGAAAGGATTTATATTGATCGTGGGATCAATCTCTTCTAGCGCGGGCATGGAAGAATCACTATCATCAGCGGATGAGTTACCTCTTCTTCTAGACCTTGTCCTTCTTCTCGAGGACTTCTTTCCCACCTTATCTTCAAGATCGCTCATCTTTATCTTCATTTGAACGATCATGTCTTGTAGACCGTTTACTTGAGTTTGATGACGATCCATCTCATCCTGGAGGAGATTCTCATTCCATCGGAGTTGAGCTTCCTTCTCCGCTAACTTAGTTTGAAGATCGTTTTCGTTTTCTTGAGCCATCCTCTTTTCTTTGCGTTTTTGTCTCAAAGTTTTCTCTAGCTCTTGATCAAGAGGTAAGAGATCTTCGGTGTTCCTAGACCTGCGCATGCACTCAAGAAGAATCAAATAGCGAGAGCAAGCTCCCAAGCTTGACAACCGGTTACCGAATTCGGCCGAAACCAAATCCCCGGCAACGGCGCCAAAAACTTGTTCGCCCCTAGAGGTGTGTGCAAATAAGCTTTAAATTTATAAAACTAGAATCAAGCAGCGAACCCGCAGTGTACGGATCGAGGTAGCTAAGCAAGAATTCCAGAGTATCGAACACAGGGATTTGGGTGGGAACAAATTCGATTTCAGGTTATCAAGCAATAAATATGGGAGTTTCGCAAATATTGGGAAAACAACAATCCTAAAGATCCGGGTGTTCAGTTGTGGCAACAGATTCAAGATATACTAATGATATAAAGACAGAGTAGAGATATGCAAAGGTATACTAATGTAAGGTAATCGTACGGTTGAGGTTCCAAAAACCTTATGTAGCTCACCTAAAAGATACTCCTTATACAGGTTGTTGAGGCTCAATATAGAGAAGTACTAAAGACAAGGGTTAATATCAAATACCCAAACCTATAATCTAAAGGTCAAGATTAACTTATCCGATTGAGGTTATTGAGGCTCACAATCGAGGTAGAGGTTGTTGAGGCTTCACTACCACCTAGAAAAGACAAGTCTAAACTAAGTTGAAGCAAATCTTTAACTTTGGATTAAGGTAAAAGCAGGCTCGTAAACTCATGGAAATTACGGTTGGATCTTGAGGTTCCACGGCCGTGGAACTCAAGAACAGCCCGTAATTTGGGGTAGTCGGCGACAATTCTCTAACTCTCAGGGTCTAATCTATATGCGATCGATCTATCATCATCTAAGCCACAACTATCAACCCTTCACCTTAGAATTGTTAAGGGTTTTTAGCCAATAACAGCCATTTGATATCAATTCAAGATTTATAAGATAGAAGATGGAAACTTTCAAGAACTTTCAATAATCTTTCAAACGAATCTCAAAATCACAATCAAGAACAAGTGTTTGTCAAGAGATTCAAATCAAAACAATCAATCACAATCTTAGGAAAGAAAGGAAACGGGATGTCAATCCGATCCTAAATCAAACCTAAACAAGAAGAGGAGATTTCTTGCAAAATCTTCCAAGAACTTCGATCTTCCTCAACGCGAAGATCGCTAACAGCAATTCTCCAATCACGAACTTTGAATCTTCAATGAGATCTCCCCAAAAATCACCTCCAAGAATGAAGGTTTATGTCTTGCTAAGCTTGCGTTCTTGCCGCCAAACTTAGGGTTTGAAAAGTCGTAAGCTAGGTAGCGAGGTAAGGCGAGGTGACGGAATCTTGCCTCATCCGTCCTTTTTATAATGCAGGGCAAAACGTCGGCCCGGCCCGATTTTCAAAAGATCATGGCTTCGAAACGTGGCGAAAGGATTCGCCAAGATCACGGTCGTGGAAGATTCCACGACCGTAATTTAGGGCGTGGAGAGGAATACGGTTGTGTTCCACGGCCGTAATATCCCCTGGAATGAACATCGAATTCTGCATCACAATCCACGGCCGTAATCTAGGGTCAAACCGTGATTTTTGCCTTCCTTCGTGCATTCCTCAATCTAATACTTTAATTTGCTTCCAAAAGGTGTCCTTGATCTAGAGGTACATCAACTCAACTCTCCTTCGTTCGATTTCGTTCGGAAATAGCTCCAAATCACCTATAATCAACATAGAACTCGTGTAGACATCCATATCGACAATATAGGTAATACTAGCTCATATATGCATAAAGTTCCATCAAAGACTATCAATATGAATCAAATACGATTATAAAACGTGCCTAAAATATCACAATATTTCATGCTAACAATGCACACATATTGTGACCTACCTAGATCTCACCCATAGTGATCGTTAGTCTCTTGTGCCATGAAAACAAATACAAGTACAAATGTCTTCTCAGTGTTTTTGATTCCAACAATATTTAACAATAGCATTTTGTACCCGTCATTAAAAGCTGGAAATGTAAATTAAAATAAATGAAGGGAGATGATATGTACAAGATAACATGTCATAATACGAATTACAAATCGGAAAATAACACTAACTCATTGGTCTTGTAAGTCGTGTCTATGACGATGACTAAAACTAGCTCAATAAATGCCTGGAGTCCGGGTGCATCAAGAAGAAATCATAGATTGTATTTGATTTCGGAGTCCGTCTAGTTTTGACGTAGTATCCGCGTTATTTGAGCGTTTGTAGTAATTGTTGGATTGACGCTCTTCATTCGGCATCTTCCATCTTTATTTTCATCCCCGTGTTGTCTATTTGTCGAATGGAGGTGACGTCTTTTAGGTCATCCAATATTTGTAATGATGTTAAGATATATCTCAGTTTAATTTCAATGACCATTTCACGTTCTACTATTCGGTATTGTGTGGGCGTCAACCAACTAACTTATGTATGCCCTTCCAAGTTTTGGGAAAGTGGGTGGTTGTGGACTCTGCACGTATATCACCTGCATAATCCATTTTTTTTAATCTTTTGCTTGTGCCACCTCAAGCTTAAACTTACACCCGCTTTTCTGCGACCTCGTGTCTTGACTACTTGAAGCAAGTAACTCGGAATCCACATATTTCTTCTTCCTTGTTTGTCCATATCGTTCACATATCAATCAATTTGTACGAAATCCAACACTATTTGACCACGATCTATTGGTGACCAACACCATGTTTTTCATCTTACTTACAACTCGGCTCGCTTGGCTAATATAGCACTATTAAAGCATTATATTAGCCGAGCTATTCGGGCTCACCTCGGGATTGGCTCGTCAAAAGATCGGCTCGAGTTTGTTCACTTTCTAAACGACCCGAATATGAACACATTTAAAGCTCGTCTAAAATTTAAGCTTAGCTCGGACTTGTCTCGTTTATAAACGAGCCGAACTTGAACATGTCAATGCTCGGCTCGTTCAGCTCGTATTACACCCCTACTTACGAATCACCTCATCCGGATGCATGCGTGGTCGCTACATCGAATAACAATCCGGATAACTATTTTAAAAATACCTAATAAGTTGAGTATAAACCATGAAATTTCAAACATTGGGCACAAATGTAACCTTGCAAGATTTCAAACATTACAGACTGCAAAAACCTCAACCATTACCGGTTTTAAACTAACGGTAATAAAATTAGAAACCAAAAACCTATTTGTAACCAATGATTACAATTCAATAAGCATTGAAATAGCGTAAAAGCACATATAAAAATCAGGCAAATCATTGAAATTGAAACATTGTAAGCCCCTTGGAAATTGGATTCCTCTTTACAAGAAGGAAGCTTATCAGTTAATCATGGCGAAACTGCAAATGGCTTCCTTCTTGTTGGTGATTGCGATTATGTCGCAAACATCAACTGCCCTAATTCACGTCGTTGGTGGAGAATTGGGTTGGGAGATCCCTCCAAACAATACCTTTTACCAACAATGGGCTGCTCCTCGTACTTTCGGCCTAGGCGATGAATTAGGTAATCTTATTCATCGTACTTTCAAACCTCGTACCCTAATTTTATTTGTGTAGAAAATGGCATAATTGATATTAAGTATAATTTGGAAATGGAACCCTAGTATTTCCATACAGGCCAGGGGGACACAATGTATACCAAGTCTCAAAGGAGGATTTCGAGTGTTGTGGGCATCAACATGTAATCAACCAATGGGCTAATGGACCAACTCTCGTCAATCTCACCGTCACCGGTGACTATTACTTCTACAGCACCGTTGGGACCCATTGTGAGATGGGCCAGAAGCTCCATATCGTCGTTTGCGACAAGCCTGGTTCCGATGGGATCAATTGGGCCGCCAAGGTCCCCAACCGGAAACTCTTGTCGAATTGGATCAACTCCACTTCCGGTATGCTTCTTCTTTTTTATCGTCTTTATAACATGAATGACATAAAGCTATTTTTTTAATCCAATTGTTCCTATGAAAATATAAGGTTATATTTCAACAAAAGTACATGATATATCAACTTTTTTTTTTTTTAAATTTGTCAGGTTGGAAGCAAGGTTTTCCTGATATAATTGCTTGAAGAAGAATTCTGTAAGGAAATCGAAAGTCTGGAATTATGTAATGGTATTGTAGTATTCGGCCTTGTTTCCAATTGTAGTCGAGACACTTATTCCAATGGTTGCACTTCATTCTTGGAGAGTCACAATTTGTATCAAAAGATTTTGAAAATAAATCATCATATTATTCCCACTTTAAATTTAATTATTACGTTCCTTTCGGAATAAAATTAATTATTACGTCAACCCGTCCACTTCATTCTAATGGTTGCACTTTAATTTAATTCTTGGAGATTCGCAAACTTTTTGGCAATAAAGAAAAGAGCTCAATAAAACAAAGTTAGGAGTTGTTATCCTTCTTCCGGCTAAATTGGTGAATTGAACCTTTTAGGTAAATAAATTGATATTTGGAACCCCTTTCTTTTCTAATTGAGAAATTGGACCACTACAAAATAGGTTGTAAGGAATATAGAAGTGTGCCAATTCCCAACATGCACATTTTTTCATCTGATTTGACATATGTGATATTTGTGTCAATTCTTAACATGCACAATTTCCCACCTTCTACCAAAAATTCGTTTACCCAGAAACGTCATTGTCATACCCAAAATAGTTTTGTCAAACTACACAAATATACTCGCACACCCAATTTGAATTTGTCATACCCAAATTTTACACAAATCAATATTGTACACAAATATCAATATCAAATGGCATTTGGTCATTATAACACAGTTTGGGTAACCATAAAACATATTCAACATTTCACTTTAAACATACTCAATAATAAGAAGCATACCACAAAAACAATAAACATATACCCAATAAAATAATCATACCCATAAGTTGGGAAATATTTTACCAAACTTATATAATGCTCTAAGATTAAATCCACATGTCCAACCATACCCATAAATTGGGTAACATTTTATAACATAAAAATAATCATACCCATAAATTGGGTAATCATACTCCTAAATAGTATACTCAATTCATCAAACACATACCCAATACTATTTAACAAAATGAATCAAAAGCATACCCAAAATCTAGTAGAAATAGCATACCCAAAAAATACAGATCTGGTTCCAACTTACCAAGCCTAGTCGGAATCTTCGTCGGACTCCTGTTTCTCGTCGGCCTCCGCAACAATAGCCTCATCTTCGTCGGAATCTTTGTCTCGAAACTCCGGCGGTTGAAAACCAAGCCTTGTCGGACTCCTCTTTCTCGTCAGCCTCCAAAATAATAGTCTCATCTTCGTCGGAATCTTTGTCTCGAAACGCCGGCGGATCTCCGTTACAAAAAAACTTAAGCAAACATATCCACAATACTTTACCCACCAACTAGTTACCCAGCAACCCTTACGGAAGCAAACTTACAAAGTCGGACAATGTTACCCAGAAATAGGAGAAATAACATTAATGGAGGAGGAGTGGGTAACGACATTGAAAGAAATAGGAGAAATCTAACCCAAGGCAAGAGAATGATGACAAACACTACTGCTTACCTAGAAATAGAAGTATTAACTTCAGTAGCTTTACCCACTAAGTTTGAGGGTTTCAGATTCACAAAAACCAAAGATGGAAATTTTCTTTCAAATTATCCAGCAATGTATTCATGAAGTTTTTTGTATTAGAACATGGAAATGGGTTTATAAATAGTACAAAAAGATAGAAGAGTGAAGTAGTTCAAATAAGCTGCGTTTTTTAGGCATAAATTCCCTCCAAAACATCTATTAAACTGTCACCAGTCAAATCGAATAGTTGTCCACTTTTTGTCAACTTTTGTACCATTATGATTTATCCTATATTATATAATAGGGGCCCAATTTACAAATGTACATTTTTAGGGGCCCTATTTAACCAATTCTTTCTTCCTGATTCTTGATCGAGCTGGTTAAGTGAATCACTGCTTCATTTTCATCTAAATATACTAGTATTAGTTCGTGTAAAAAGAAGAAGAAAAAGGTCGCGGAGCACTTATATTAGAGTATGGGGCATATGCGCTCCAGGTGTATGCGCCCCAGGTGCATGCACCGAAAGGTCAACGTGCATGCGGGTTGCACATGCGCAACCCGCATGCTTTGTCTTGATAGCGTTATCCGGCCGCGTCAAATAAAATTACTCTTATATAATTGTTGTTTTGTGTATCAAAGTTAAAACTATATGTGCATCTACATTCGTATAATTGATGTTTGCGTATTCAAAATTTTAGTATAGCGTCAGTGATTATAACGTATTGTTCAAATTTTAGTGTCAATTATAACACATGCTGGTTCGTGTAAATGTACTAGTATTTGTTCGTGTAAATATTATTGGGATAATTTGACATACTAGGCTTTTTTGAGTTTTTTGTATAAGAAAGTGTACCCAAATTTTTTTACCACTTTCATTTAATAGTAGTTAAAAAGTATTAACCCTTTTATTGAGAAAGAAAGGAATAAATGATGTTTGTTATTTGTTATATAAGTATAATTTTAATTTTTAATTACTGAATTTGTTTTCTTCCATTATTTTTCTTGTGTTTTTTTATTTTATTTTATTTTCTTTTTTATTTTCTGGACTGAATTTTTCATACCGGAATTTCTCCTACCAGAATTTCTCGTACCAGAAATTTCATACCAGAAAAGTTCATGCCAGAAATTTCATACTAGAAATTAATCATACGAAAAGTTCATACCATAATTTTTTCATACCAGAATTTTGTCTTACCAGAATTTTGCCATACTAGAAATTGTCATACCAGATTTTTTACACTAGATTTTCATACCATAAAATTACATACCATAAAAGTACATACCATAAAATTACGAACCATAAATTTTATAACAGAAAATGACATAAATTACATACCAGATTCATATTCATCTTTTTTAATCCGGTGGTTTAGAATACAAGATCATGATCCACCTATTAACACAAGCTAAATAGGTACTGAAACAGAATATAATCATTGAGCTCCTATTCATCTTTATGGTACCATTTGAACTCCTGTAGAAATTCAATTTAGATCCTACTTGAGTTTTCCTTGAAATAGTACTAGAAATGATCTACTAAATGAGATACCAAATTCTGCAATGTGCTTACGTAGCTGCATCTACTATAGCATTTCTAATCACTTTCAAAGGGTCAATGATACCAGACTTCACCATAACTACGTATTCACCTGAATATTCAACAAGGATCGAGCATTAGAATTCAAAAACCTAGTTTAAGACATTTTCATCAAGATGAACTTGAATCTCAAGGTAACAATAGCATGTGTGAGAGAGTATTTACCATTAGATTGATGTTCGGTGTCATTCTCAAGCCAATGCTGCTCAAACTGAATGTTGTAGAGAGCTGCTCCAATTTGCCTATATGTTCAAGCACTTGCTTAAGATGCTCTGCAGATGTAAACAACCAGCTTTTTCAAGTAAAAAACCTTAACTAATTCAACATTGAAAGATCGCGTATGATCTACAAAATTCATAATTTTACTTGATTATCAATAAGCAGCGTTAGTATTGAAAAAAGAGAACATTATGGACCCATAATTTTACTTGATTATCAATAAGTTAAACAGTTAATGCCACAAAATTCATCATAATCAACCCACTAAGAATAGTAAAACAACTAAAAACAGCCCTTTCATAAGAAAGCCCTCCTCTACAACAACACAAAAAAAGAGAGGAAGAAGCAGTCATCAATCAAACCCTCCGCAGGAAGCACCTGATGTAAATCAGAACCTATTAAACTCAACGGAACGCTAATCGAAACACCGAGAACTGCTAAATAAAGGATCTGAAGGAAGGAAGGAAGGAGAAGATCAAACCTCGACCCAACAAATAGCTAAACGGACGAAGAATTCTTGAATTCCTTGAAAAGTAAGTGGCTTCCCGCTACCAAAAAGGTTTGCAAGGAAATATGAAATTCGTTGTAAACGAAAACGATGTCTGAATACTACTGAAATTCAAAGTTGTTGGGTTTGATTTCGAATCTGAAGAAATATGACAAACAAAAGAGCGATCGAATTGAATGATTTTGTATGTATTCGTTTAAAAATCAATACTCAACCGTATAAACTAGAAATTTGTATACCAGAAGTCTATGATACAATCCAATACTCAGGCTCTCAGAAGGGAATACAAACTCAGCAAGCCTTAATCAGTCGACATCAGAGATTGAACTCAACAAAATGCCTTTAGGAGACGAGAGGTTAACAATCTTACCGGAGAGCAGAGACGGATTCCTCGAAGCCCAAAGTCGCCGAGAGCCTTCTCCAACCGATTGATTTTTGTCCGAGTTACAATTCCAGTGGTGGTACAAGCGGTAGCAATGGGATTAGAGGTTTTGAAATTGGAGACGATATTGCAGTGGACGGTGGAGTATAGAGTAGGAAAGCGAGAGACGGTGGGAGTGGTGGTTGAAGGGGGCAAATGACGGAGAAGTGAGAGAAGCCGAATGCTGAGATGAGTAAGGGTTTTGTTGGGGCGTGTTGCTCATCTGAGGGGAGGAAGGTAAAATAAATGAACAGTAAATATAATTAGGGGTACATTTACTAATAAGAAAATAGAAAAGGGCTATTTACTAAACAATAACCTCAAAAAGGCCTAGTTGCCTAATTTGCGCAATATTATTTGATTCTTCTTGTGTCAATTTTTAAAAACGTGTTGGTTCATGTAAATGTACTAGTATTAGCTCGTATAAATGTACTAGGATTACTTCGTATAAATATACTATATTAGTTCGTGTAAAGGGTATATTTGGATTTACACAAATTAAAAGGCACACTTATTTTTACAAAAAAAAAAGCCTAATGAATAGTGTATTTTGACACACAAAAAATAGCCTAATGAATACTTTTTTATTGAGAAAATTTGGGTAAGATGGTAATTTTTTTTTATTAGTAAAAGAAAGTGATATTTTTATAAATAAAATTCAGTTAACATCCCAAACTTAATAGCAAAATACATACCCAATATCTATTGACATTTAATTGTTGATTTTTTAATTACAAGAAAACACTTTATTAATCTATTATCTATTATCTTCTATTATACATACTAAAAGAGAGTACATGATCTGATAACTTGACACGCTGTGAAAGCAATAATCAAATCTGGATATTAATAAAAATTGTACGTGACTTTTTTTTTTTGGAAATTTTCCAAAATTTTAACCAATTAATAAATTATAGATTATAGCCAAAAATCTAATCTTATCAACATAACCACCAAAATCTACCCAAATCTTTATTAACTGAATGTTCCGATTTTGATTAAAAAATCTGGATATTAATAAAAAAACAAACAAGTTTATTTATTAACTGAATGTTCCGATTTTGATTTAAAAAAATTCTAACTATGAAAAAATTCAATCTTCCAAATCCCTAATGAATCAAGATTAATTTAAAAGATAATTGAAAAATCTGGATATTAAATAAAAAACTAACAAGATTATTAATTGAGTAACAGAAGTTTCGATTTTAATTTCAAAGAATTTTAACTATGAATACGTCATCCCTAACGAATCAATAGTTGTTTAAAAGATAATTAAACTTAAATTCAGATTACAATAACTAAATCTCGATTACAATATTTTATAGTTAGACGTAGCCTCAATCTTTTTAGCATTTATCAGTATCATTTTCTTTTATTTTTTTCCAGATATTTAAAATATAAAAAATACTATTCATAAGCGTATCCCGTAAGTTGCGTCTCCTGTAAGCTGCGTATCCCGTAAGCTGCGTATCCCGTAAGCTGCGTATCCTGATAACTTCCTTCCTATTTGCTATAAATACCTAAACAAATTGAGTCTAACATTTTATAATACTGATTTTTTTTTATTTTTTTTTTTTTGCATGTTTTGATTTTCAGGCTTCGACGAGGAATCCTATTATATGCTACTCATCTGCCGCAAAACCTTGGATCAGCAAAATCTGAGCCTAATTGTTTCAACGAATTTTTATAAATCATTATACAGATATTCTTATCCCGTCAACCCCTTCAAATGAATCAGCAAAACCTTGGAGCTGCTGTTGTAAAAGAAGTATTCTTCTCATTCTTTAACTACTCCATAAGTATTGCATTCTTTAACTATTCCATTAGTATTGCAGCTTGCGATTTTTTTGTAGATTAATTACCTATTGTCTTTAGGTTTATTGTTAATAATACTACTGACAGTTGAATGCAGAGATTTTACATTTTGTTTCTAGGAGCTTATGGTCCATGAAGAGCTTAAGAAGGTGTGGAGAAATTAGTTTCGTTTATGCCCAATTGTTGAAAGTTTCAGGTTAAACCCGTAACTCTCTTCTCTGTAAATATAAGAGCCATCAAATAATTACTTACGCCAATTTATCCTCTTCTCTCGCATCATTTTGCCCCTTTTCTTTAGTTTCGCGTCAATCTACGGCATGCTCACCCGACTGAAGCAAGGAAGAGGATAGCTTCGCTAGCGGCTGAAGTGAAAGGAGAAAGAGGCTTCCTTGGGTACTGCTCGTGACTGTAGTCAAGAGAGTGAGGTTGGCTGGTTGCCTACAAGGTAGTGTTCTGGCATACGGCGTGCAACAGACGAGTAGATGAGGCGGCTCCTAAGCGAGACCGGTCGAAGAAGGTGAAGAATAGTGGCAGTATAGGGGTGAGGGTTGATGTCCCGACGTTCTTGTGACGGTCGTTGAAGATAGAAGAAAGAGAGGGCCTTCAACTGTACATTGGTGGTGAAGAAAACTGTAACAGACAAAAGACTAGGGATCTCGTGTTACCTGGACGGCAAAGGCGAAGAGGGCAACATTTCCTTCTGGATCTGGGTTTGACGATGAAAAGGGTACCTTGCCTCCTCGGCGGCGGCGCTTACGGGAGGAGCAGGGGAGCAAGGTCAGATAGGAATGAAAGGACGGCTATGGTTCTTGTGAGGAGAGGCGGTGGTTTAGGCAAATATGGAAGGAGGACCTGATATCAAATCACAGATCCGGAAATGTCGATCGTTGCGAGTTGCGCCTTATCTATGGAAAGCTGATTTTCACGTTTATGCTGAAGGAACGAAGAAACGCCTCCAAATGCTATAATCATGGTCTAGATGGCATGAGAGGCGAAAGAGGGTAGGCTTGTACGGATGGTTGCAGCGGCCCAATAAGGAAGAAGACAACCCATCATTTTTTGCTTTTCTATTGGGTAAAATCATATATACTTACTAAATTGTTTCCATGTTCTCTGTTATACATACTAAAATGTCCGGTATGTAAAATGTCCGGTATATAAATGTCCGGTATGTAAACAATTATTTTAAACGATTATTTAGATTTTTGTACCAATTTCGAGTTTCGTTTTTTTAGTTATATGATTTTTACCGGTTATTTAAACCGATTTATGGTGATTGAGAAATTTAACCTTTAAATTTTCATTTTATTATTTAGTAATGTTTCGTTTCATATTCTTTCTTTAAAAGAAAATAAACTTTAGATTTTTGTACCAATTTCGAGTTTCGTTTTTTTAGTTATATGATTTTTACCGGTTATTTAAACCGATTTATGGTGATTGAGAAATTTAACCTTTAAATTTTCATTTTATTATTTAGTAATGTTTCGTTTCATATTCTTTCTTTAAAAGAAAATAAACTTTTAGGTTTCATTTAAATAACGGAAGTCGTATTCGCACGGTTCAAGATTTCGTTATTGCACCACGCATACGGATCTCGTAACCGTGACCAAAAGTTCACAGTTCCGGAACCCGTAACCGTCATGATTACGGGTTCCGGATCCGTGATAATTTTCTACATGAATTCTAACGCAAAAAAAAAATTCTGACACCATCACGCTTACGGGGCCCGTAACCGTGATGTCAGAATATTTTTTTTTTTTTACGGTTACGCAATGCGTGACCGTGGTACGTTAACGAAATCTTGAAATAATACCCCTCTTAAATAATCACAATATATTTGATTCAAAATTTGAATATTCTATTTTATTATTTGGATATTACAATACCTATTATGTTTATTATTTACAAAATGAAAATAACAAATTCATTTTTCTATAAACTGTTTTTTAGTTTACAAAGTTTCAGATTTTGATTTTTTAAACCTTAATAATTTAGTGAAAAATGTTTGTGTTTTTAAATAAAAAAATTATTTTACAAATATTCTTTTTCTATTTCGTTTTTCTATTTTTTTTAATCATAAATATGGGTATTCTAAATATTTCGTTTCATATTTTGTGGATCGTTACAAGAATAAAATTCAGATTTTAAATTTCATTCATCTAATAATTTTATTTATGTTTTCTTTTGTATTTTTAAATTTCATTTCAATTTCTGTGTATTTTCTTACAAAATTAAACTTTCAATTTCCATTTTGTACTTGGCACACACTTCATTTCAAATTATCTTTTTTTACAAAGCTAACTTTTCGGTTTCTATTTAGATAATGAAAATATATAAAAAATAGTTTATTTATAAGTTTATAACGAAATTGTGCATTGTATAAAATTTATTTATAAAGGGTAGAATAATAAGAAAATTTTACAAATATGTCGTTTCGCATAACTCGGGACATATTACACAAAAAATTTAATATATAAATATACCCGTACAAGGTGCGGGATATACCCTAGTTAAAATAAAAAATATTCACTTTATCACCCAATTGTCTACACACCCAATTGTCTACACTAAAGATACAAGGTGCATCCGGTAGAGGGCGGGATTATAATCTCAACAACCTGATTGAACGCGTCCATAAGCCTATTATGTAAAGTCACTATTTTTTCCAATTTTGGAAGGATTTTCCATTTGTTACTAACGTAAATACATTATTTTTATTTATTTATTTTTATGCTCACATCCCTCATTTCACTTCAAAAATAAGAATTAACTTTATTGTGGGTAGAAAATTGAAATCCATAAAAGCTTTTAACTACCAATACTTTGAACATCAATGCATCTTGAAATAGGAAGTACACCAAATCTCAATAATTAGAAAAAAAAAAAAAAAACTTTGAACAAGAGAAGATGATCAAAATGGATGGGGGCAGTGACGAGATGCTCACTAGAAAGAGCATCACTCATCCTAGCTAACTATTGGTCGAAAGTAGGGAATGAATCTGATTCAAACCTAGATTGCAATTAATCACTATTGTGTCGAACATTCTCTATGAGCTTTACAACATCAGCCATCTTTGGCCTTTGCTCAGCTACCCTCGCAACACAAGACATTGCAATCTGCAACATCTCAACCATCTCCTCTTCTATGTCAGGATACCTCATGAGCTCAAGGTCGAACACTTCAGCAGTCCACTCTTCCCTAACCACCGAGTGGACCCACCTCACAAGTGGGACCAGCTCGTCCCCGCCAGTGGAGTGGACAGGAGACTTACCAGTGAGGAGCTCTAGAAGGAATACACCGAAGCTGTACACGTCAGACGAATGGGTTGATCTCCTGGTGTCTGATACCTCAGGTGCTCGGTAACCAGCAGTTCGTGATATGGGTTGGGAGATAGGACACATGATTGTGGCCAATCCAAAATCAGACACGCAGCCGTGTTGTTGAGAGTTGAGGAAGGTGTTTGATGACCGGATATTGCCGTGTACAAGTTTTCCGTTGTTCGCTTGGTGTATGTGAGCAATGCCTCTGACTGCACCCATGGCTATTTTCATCCGGGTTTCCCAGTCCAGAGGGGTTCTATCCTCTCCTCTATTTCCTGTGAAACAGAATATAATATCGTAGATTTTAGAAAACTCAACAATAAAATTGACAAATTACCATAACAGTCTCAAAAATTGGCAAACTATAGCATATTCAAGAAAGCAGAAGAAGCATACCATGTAGCAAAGAAGAAACACTCCCCTGACTACAGTGATCACTGACCATCAACTTCTCATCTTTTGAGTAGTAATAAGCCCTAAGAGAAACAACGTTCTCATGTCTAATGCTTCCAATCACCTCCATCTGCTGTTCAAACTCCCTCTTCCCAGCGCTAACATCTTTCAGCCTTTTGACCACCACAACATTAGTATCCTCCATAATGGCTTTATATGACATGCCAAACGTCCCCTTGCCCAAAACTTCAGCAGAAGCCCTCAGGAGATCCTCCAAATCAAATGCATAACTGCATCCTTGAAAGAAGACCAAACCATTTTTTGCATCCTGGCTATCTGAAACTGCTCTACCGGGTGACCCATTACCCTTGGGGAACTTCCCTACAAACCCATCTTCATGTTTCCTCCTCAAGCATAAAGCAATTAATACAACCCCAATCACCACAAGCCCAATAACAGAGACAGAAATTATAATCACCTCCAACCACTTCCTCTTAAGCTTCCCACCATCCTTGGCTTTATGCTCAGGTTCTGATACAGGTGGCTGGGCAAGCAAGCTAGGAGGTGATCTACTAGGCAACACAAGAGAATTGCCAACGAATGCATCACTTGAAAATCTCTGAAGTGACTTTGGAACAAACCCGGTGAGATTGTTATATGATAAATCCAGCCTTTGCAAGTTAGGCAAATCCAAATCAGGAATCTCGCCTGATAGAGAGTTGTTTGACAGTTTCAAGTACACAAGCTGATTCAAACTCGACAAAGACTGCGGAATACTCCCATTGAATCGATTGTTCGACAGGTTAACAACTGTAAGCTTCTTCCAAACAGAGAAATCAACTGGTAATGGACCTGAGAAGTTGTTGGACTGCAGGAAAAGCATGGAAAGGTTTTTGAGATTGCTGAAATCGGAAGGGAATGGGCCGCTGATACGATTGGACCTGAGACTGAGAATCTGCAAAGCCGAGATCCGGGAGATGGTGTTAGCTGGGATAGGACCGCTAAATCCAATGGCTGGCAATCGGACAATTATAACACTAGATTTATCGGCGTTGCAGATTACTCCAGTCCAATTTGCGCACACTGAAGTGTTTCCTCTCCAGTTGAGGCCACGGATATGCGGCATTTGATTAATGAAATCAAGCAAAGCCTCCTTGTCATCTACAGGCTCGGAAGTGGCTTGAAAAAATAGCAAGCCAAACCATAATAACACCACATAGATAAGGTAAAATCTTCGTATTTTCTCCATATATCTTCCTCTGTGGCGAGTGCTATGGAAAACCCCTAAGAAATGCCAAATAGGGAACTGATCCATTAATATCGACACATTTTCTGAGCGTTGAATGTTTAAGCACGAGTAGAAGAAAGTTTGTCAAAAGCGGGGGAAAGTGGAACGGCGTTTGAATAAATTAATTAAACAGTTCTTTTTATGGAAAGAAGAGCAATTATCTCTTGCAACGTTTGTTTTTCTCTTGAACTGATTCAGAATTAACTCAGATACTTATCAATGGACGAGTTCGTCGAAATAAAAACAGAAAAATCGAAAGCTATGCATCTTTAATTTCTTCTTTCCTTTTTCCTCATACATCTGGTTCAAAACTCGAATGTTTTGGAATTCGATAGAGAAAACAACGAAAAAGGAAACAGTAAAAAAAAAAAAACTCTAGAGAATTGAGCTTAATTTTTTCTGTTACAAAGCAGGAAAAGTACCTGAGAAGTCAGATCTACGCCATTAACAAGGAACCTCGAAGAGCTCGGTCAGCATGTGAAGCAACAGCTTCAAACTCAGGTAATGCGTGACTAACTGAGTTAAGTTGGAATCAGAGCTTAGAATGAAGCTACAATGGCAGCCAGGAAGTTGAGGTGAATAAAGAAAGGAGAATGCGGCAAAAACGGAGAGCAATCCAATGTGAAAAAGTAAAGAGAGAGGTATGGCGACAGAGATGAATGAAGAAGGAAGAGGATTGGGGGTTTTAATGGCGGGGTATGGGTGGAGACATTGATAGGGATTTGAGGAGATTTGAAGGCAAGTGTCGGTTTTGATTTAGATGAAACTGTGAAGGGGGAATATGAAGAGTGACTAGTGGTGAGTGAAGTCATCAATATATTTGCAAGGGACAATTTTGGCATTTTCATTTGTCGGGATGTGATTGTTTCGCCTCTTAATATTTATGGTTTAGATGCAGGTTACTCATGCAAAAGCCTCTATTCGCCTATTTCGGTACCTGCATCAATGTATTTTCTTAGGACTAAAATATAAATATTGTTCACTTTATTTTCGAATATGATAAATAAGATTATGATATTGCTGTATTTCGTTACGAATTCTATAACCAAGGTTTTATAACAAAAATCACCTATCTAAATTTGTACTTTTTTTTTATAAAACACTTTATAAATTTGTGTATAATAAAATCATTTTATATAATATAAATTATTGAATTAAAAAGATAGTATGTAGTTAATTATTTCCGTAGAATACCTTTTATGTAAGACTTTTTAAATAGTCTTTTAAATTTTTGTTAAACACTTTTATTTTCTTTTTTTTTTTTACAAGATGATTATTGTTGCTTACGATATAATAGTTTTTCTACCTACTTTGAATGAAAATTTTAATTTGAAAAAACATTAATGAAATACATGATATTAACACATTAAATAATACTATTTATACATTAATATTTGATTTTTTTACACAGTTATTTTTATCCAACCCAATACACGATGGTCATTTTTTAAAAAGACAATTTTTTGCAAGTCTCGAAAAGAAGGTAATTTATAAATGTGTTCAGAGAAATCAACTGTGTTCCTAACCGATTGATTAATCTGAAAATTTCGAACCCCAACACACCCTTTTCTGACGATTCCGAACTTCGTGTTCTCATTCGCAAGAATCCTTTAGAATGGACTACCTCTAGAAGATAGCCCGTTCTAACCGTTTAAAAAAAAAAAGGTAATTTATAATGTGATGGGTGAAATAGCTGAAGAATATTACCAGAAAGTTTCCCCGAAATGGAAAGCAAAGCAAAGAGTTTTGAGGATCTAATGGGCCAGCTATCTCCTACTCTTGTGGGCCATGGGCCTAGTTGATGCCCTAGGCCTTCAATTCTATGGCCCATTAATACCAAACTATGGACCAACTTAAGCTTCACCTCCATTGCTGCTTACTGTACGACCAAATGTTGGGTCCATTCATCATTTTGTAGTAATCTATATTACTTACTAAAACTAAGGACGATAGCGCCACGTGTCGTTCAACGAGTAATGTCACAAAGGATTTTTTGTGAAATATTTACTAAATTGCCATTCAAAATTTTTTACTGAAAATAAATCTACAAAAAATATTGATTCGGAATCCAAACAAAATAAATAAATTTGTTATCCCTAAATTTAGTTTAACTGTCATTTTTTAATTTATTTTTCTGAAAATCATAATTTAAAATTCAATTCTTTCAACAAATAAATCTTTTAGAATTTTTATCGGCCGACGTAATTTTTTGATTACATAATTTTAAAGAGAAAAAATTACTTGGATGGATAATTAGAAGTGACTTCCACATTACGCTAAAAATCTTAACAATTTCAATATTATCACTATTTTTAAAATTTTAAACTTTAAACTTTCTTAACAAGCTTTGCTGACCCTCAATTGGTTCTCACTTCTCAGTACTATATATATTCGTACAATTTAGTCTTTTCGCCATTGATCTCATCCTATAATTTTCCATTGTTTTTGTGCTTTCATTATTCACTTTAGTTTTGTGTTTATTCTCGATTAGTTGATAAGTACACATATTGAATGATTATGAGATTCTTGATTTCATTTTTTATTTCTTTATTTGATTTCTATGATATTTGAGAAGATTGGTCTATAAACTAATAAAGTTGTGATGTTGAAATGCAGGTTAACCCTAACTAGATTCACGTCATCATCGGGTTAGCAACGGAATTGCACAATCACCAAAGTGATAGCAAATCATAATCAAGTAGGTGGATTTTTGGATTAGAAGAATCTGATTCACCATCTTAATTCTTTTAAGATGAGCTTTTAGGAGTATATCATTATTCAGCCTCACACCTTGAACCGCGGTTTATCGAACATCTCTTCAACATTATCAACACACCCTCATGATCCACAAACAGGTTCACATATTGTTCGACGATATATCTAATTGAATGTTCTTATACTTTATGTTTTGATGATGATTATTACTTATTAGGAAGATAAAAACTAGATTTTGTGAATATATGTAACTTTCAATTTATCTCAGATTCAGTGATTCACCATATGGAATTTTAATAATTAGTTAGATTTTATAAAAAAAAATATTTGTTACGTGATCTTAGGATGTGTATCTTTTAAATGTTTAACAAACATATTTGTTACCTTATACCATCTGTTATTTGATCTGCAATTTTATAACTAATATAATATTTTAAGAAAGTTTCAAATTTGCTTAGTCTAAAATACCAAAGTATTTTTAGTCCAGATTTTAAGATGAATCTTCTATTTTATAACTAATATAAGTATCCATAGCTTTTATCAGCGATCTTAGTATAAATATTTGGTGTCATTTGTATCCATTGTTTTTTCTTAATAATATATATCATTAAATTTGTTTTTAATTAATCTTCTTCTTTTAACTTTTTCATACTACTACTTTTACGATCATTTATATTTTAAATAATTAAAAAATTAATCTCAACCCCATTTTTTAATTACGGATTTTTTTGTTGTAACTAACTGCTGATTTAGTAAATTTTAAAATAGTTTTAAGATTTTTCCGTAAACTCTAACTTCTTTGGTAAATTTTCAAAATAAAAAAAGATTTTGTTAACTAATTAATTACTAAATTAATAAATTTTAAAAATACAT
>BSUD01000001.1:15774922-15821635 GCA_033239045.1 Fagopyrum esculentum | reverse complement strand
CACAAGATCATATCCAATAAATTTACATTTTTCTTTTAAATTATCAAATTATTTTTATTAATATTTTAATATAGTTTTCCTAATTAACCCCATTAATCTTTTTTTTTTAAGTCCAAATTTTTTTTAATCATGTTTCAACAAAATCTGTACGCCAAAAAAAGTATTAATTTTAAATCTACAAAAAAATTATTTTTAAACAATTTCACATTCGATCATATCTTAATGGCTGATCGTTTTATCTTCAAAAATAGTAATTATTTTAAAGTAGTAAAAATAATAGATTAAAAGAAAGTGTTTGTTAGGCATCTATATTCCGATTTTTTCTTTACTTGACATTACCATTTGGCCATATCTTTATTGTTAACCATATTTTAATCGGTTTTGATTTGCAAACCAAGATATATTATATATATATATTTGGTTCACGTATAGATGAAGTCATCGATCCTTCAACAACAGCTAATCGTAGCAAAGGTTTCATCTTCTCCACTGTGTCTTCTCACGATACATTAATGCATATTTAACATCTCCCATTTGTTTCTTACTAGGATGACAGTCTTCCATTGTTATTATGCTATTATTGTGATCAATAATGTATTTTTTAATTAACTCTTAATTGTATTTGCTCTTTGTACGTGAACAAGCACTTGGTTTGGCAAGTACAAAAGTCATTTTTGACTCATTTTTTTGTCTCCAGATTCATTCGATCCAAAACCTACCATTGACAATTTGTTGGATTCCTCTTTGTCCATCATGCATGCCATTGTTGCAATTGTGTAATAACCGAAAATTTTAAACGCCGTTTAATACTGAATTTAACCGGATTCCGAGCGCTAACCTTTAACCTTTAGATAGTTAAAATAAATTTTAAATTTTATTATTTTATGCGACCTTAGCTCGCATAAAATAATAAAAGATATAACCGGAGATATTTCCGTACCTTAAAAATTTAATGATAAAAGACGTGATTCGGATTTAATCCCGAAAATATTCCGTAATTGTTAGTTTCGTACTTCAACGTTTCCGGGTGTATAACGAGGATTAGTTTCAGCTCCGTGTATTATGTCCTGGCCAGTCCAATTCTGGGCCCAATAGTCGGCCCACCCAATTGGTGAAGAAGAGTTGGGCCTTGTAACCTCAGCGGGCCCATCTCTCTATCAGCTACCCTAATCCCCAACTTAACCCACATCCTAACCTAATTTTTCCCTAAACCCTTTCTTCTCGGCCGCATCACTTCACGTATG
The DNA here is from genome assembly GCA_033239045.1 of Fagopyrum esculentum. NCBI lineage: Eukaryota > Viridiplantae > Streptophyta > Magnoliopsida > Caryophyllales > Polygonaceae > Fagopyrum > Fagopyrum esculentum. The sequence continues at coordinate 15,820,391 of BSUD01000001.1, read as the reverse complement.
CCCTGCCGCACGATATACCACCACCTACACAATCGATACCAGCCGGAGCACAACGCCGCCACCGCGCCGCCTCTGTCGATCCCGGTAAGCGTCGTCTTCTCCTTCCTCTCCCGCTACTCTCCTCCCCGCATCTCCTTTGTTCGGAACTCACCAGCAGGATTTCCGGCTTCACGCAGCAGCAGAGCCGACCACCAGTGCGGACCGTCGGGAACGCCAGCACGCCGCCTCGCTGCCCCGTCGTCTTCTGCACCGGCCGCTGCGACGCCTCAACCGAAGACTGCGCCTGTCTGCAGTGTTGGAGCGAAGAGAATCGAAACAGCCGGAGCCCACCGCCATCCCGTCGACCACCAGTGCCGCCGAGTCTTCATCCGCGTTACAGTGGTTGCAACTCTGCAGTAGACGTTCGCCGGAACACTAGCGCACCGCCTAAGACCTCCTCGCCGGACTGCAACTCCGGTAACCGGATTCTTCGCTTCTTCTTTCCACTGTAAATGTATATATGTGAGATCTGATTCAGAATAGGTTCCCCACCTGCAGTACGTGTATATGTATGATCGAAATAAACATATATTTGGATGATCGAAATATATATTACTGAGTTGAGCATGATTTGGATGTGGCTCCTACCCTGCAGTACATATAGATGTATAGTTTAGATGTGTGTATTACCCGTATATATGTATAGAATGATAAATATAGGAGACGTAATGTGTATATAATTATATACGGGTACTGAGTTGGGTATGAATAAGTAGATCGAAATATATATATATATATATATATATATATATATATATATATATATATATATATATATATATATATATATATATATATATATATATATATATATATATATATATATATATATATATAGAATACATATAAGTACATATATATTCAGTCATGGAAGGTTAACGGGAGCGAGTGTAAGCCGAGTACATAAATATACATATATATTATACTTACGAGTTTAAGTGGGTGAAATATTAAAGTATGTGAATTTATATATGTATATCTAAATACCTAAGAACTTCGGATGTTATATAACTGGACGGAAGGTTAATATGCACGAAAGTATATGTATGTAGATATGTAGATATATATAAGAATTGTTAATACCCGAAAATGAAGTAACGTGTTTCCAGACGACGAATGAACGAGATTAATTTTTTTTAAACCTTAGTAAACTGTTTTGGAAATAATCCTAGATTAGAAAAATGTTCCAAAAGAAATATGAGAGGTCAAGAAGTGACCGGAGAAGTATTTATACGAAGGGTAAAACGGTCTTTTACCGCATGAGAATCGTCCTTTCCGTAATTCCTTCGCATGAGGTTGGACATAGAGATGTGATTTTGATACACATACCTTCATTTGACAGGCACTTGAGTTACCACGAGTGCGGACTATCTGAGACGTATTAGAGTGTATTTTGACTCAGGTAAGTCCTTGCGACTTACTTAGCCGGTTTTTGAGTGTTAGTTGGGTGATAGTAGTGGTGTGTGCTATTGCTTGATTTAATAATAATAACTTGCTAGGACGACGGTTATTATTTACGTAAGGCCCAAGTGTATGTATAACGGGCCGTGACATGACTGCCCAGCTCTGACAAGAGACTGGGAGGTTCTCTATACCCAGACCATACAGGTACAAGGTGAGATGCATCGGATTCATTCCTGATGGTTATACGGGGGCGGAGGCGAGGTTTGGGAATCCCTCGTGTCACAAAATAAGTATCATTAGAGTGAATGACTTAAAAGAAAGATAATAAAGCGGACTTGTTTGAAAGCATGTTGAGTGTTTATGTTTATCTGAGTGTGTTTGTGCTACTATTTCTCTGCTAATATTTAGATAACTAGCTAACGGTTCTTGTTGTTGTTGTTTTAGATTTACCGCAGGTTAGATCAGCAGCTGAGTGATCCGGAAGTAGTGGTCAGCCGGGTCTCCGTACTCCTTAGAGCGGGGTTGGGGTTGTTTTGTCTTTCCTTTCTTTTGGTTAAGACAGTTGTTCTTTTCTTTGTTTAAGTACTTTAGGCTGCTAGACAGTGTTGCATTCATTACTCTAAAAACATGGTTTTTATGAATTTCGGTTTCTTTATTTGTGTCTTGTTGCAAGATCCTAGTAATATTGTTGTCAAACTGAGGTCGGGACCCATTGTGAGGTCCTAACCAGTAATACTCCGAGTTCTGAGAATTCGGGGTGTTACAACATGGTATCAGAGCTCTAGGTTGGCAACAATGGCACTTGAAATCTTCTGAAAGACCGAATAAATTTTAAGCAGAACCCGAAAAGGGATCTGAGATTTAAAAAGAAAATTTTTGGTTTTAAATGCATGCATAGTCTGGTTGGGAATAGAAAAGTACGGCTGACCACCACTACTACCGCGGATCTCAGTGTGCTTAGTTGGACTTTAGGTTACTGTAGTTGGACTTTTGGACTTTCAGCTAGTAGTAATTATAGTTTTTATTCTTGCACAGATGGCACGTACTAGAGCTACGCTAGCTACTGGTCGAGGCAGAGGTCGTCCACCTCTCCCTCCAGCTGGACCAGGTAGGGGAGATAGGGCCCCTACAGTTAGAGGACGCGGCCGTGGAGGTAGACCCCCACTAGCCCGAGGTCGAGGTCGAGCTCCACGAGAGGATCCCCCAGCAGTGATCATGCCAGAGGCTGGAGTGGAGGAAGTAGCTGAGAGTGTTGGTCCTGAGGTCAGGAATGAGACCGTTGCTAGGTCTGGAGCACAGAGAGCACGTTCGACAGAGTCAGGGCGTGTTTCCATTGGAGCGACTGAGTACAGAGAGTACCGAGCCTACGTTGAGCGTAGGGAAGAGGCTGCTAGGACAGAGAGACTTACCCAGGTACCACCGGTACCGGTTAGATCTGTCCAGGTGACCCAGGAAGCGCCTCAGGTGCCAGCTGTACCTGAGAGGAGAGTTGTGGCTGATAGAGCGCCTACTGGGACTAGAGCACCAAGGCCAGATGAGTGGTTGAAGGCTTTCAACTCTCAGAAGGTCCCCTCATATAATGGAGAGATAGGATTGGAGGTAGAGCACTGGATTGGGCAGGTAGAGACTGCGTTAGAGGCGATACGCTGCCCAGAGGATCGACAGGTAGACTTGGTGCAGACTTGCTTCACTGGAGATGCTCATTCCTGGTGGCGGACCATGCGTAGTCGAGTCACCACTTGGGAGCAGATGAGGAGCATTGTTAGAGACAGATACTGCCCTGTTTCGTTGAGGAGAGAGAGATTCCAGGACTTCATTGAGGCTGGATTTGAGGACGTTCCGATCGCTGCTGCCATCAAGAAGTTCCAGAAGGAACTGACACTGCTTGGACCAGTTGCACCTCCTGAGGAGCAGCATGTCTATCTCTTTTCCCGAAGATTGAGAGAGAGCACTCGGTCTTATCTGGCAGGATTTCGCTGTGAGACTCTGTCAGACTATCAGGATAGAGCATCTGCGTATGAGAGAGATAGACCAGGGTCTAGGAGAGCTGCTCAGTCTGACAAACCAGATAAGCGGCAGAGGACAGGTTATGCCAGTGGTGGTTCAGGAGTAGCTGCTTTTGGACGGGGACAGACTCAGGGGCGACAGAGCCATACATCTACTGGTCAGACTTCAGCTGGTAGCTTGCAGTGCCACAACTGCAATAGTTATGGACATATCCGATCGAACTGCACGAAGCCAGCAGTGACTTGCTTCCAGTGCGGCAAAGTTGGACACAGAGCTGCATTCTGCCGTCAGGGCAAGGCTCCATCTCAGCAGGGTTCTTCTCCTGCAGGCTTATCAGGGAGTGTACAGAGACCGCCACAATACCGGACTCCGAGTCAGCAACAGCAGTACAGAGCTCCTAGTCAGCAGCAGTCTTACAGAGCTCCAGGACACACACCACCACAGAGTTCTATGCAGGGATCAGGTCGGGGCAGAGGACGGGGTAGTGTGGCTGATACTAGAGGAGCTCAGGCACGAGTGTTTGAGTTGAGAGATGCTGATCAGCCAGATGCACCTACTGCCACAGGTACGATCCAGATTCATGACTTACCTGTACGAGTTTTATTTGATACGGGTGCTACACACTCCTTCATATCTGATGCATGCGTAGATAGGTTGTCCTTAGCTACTGTAGAGGGGATACCTTTTACGATAGGCTTACCTGATGGGAGTAAGGTAAGAGGGACTAGAGAGATCTTTGGATGTCCTGTTCGCATGGGAGATCGAGACTGGCTAGTTAATTTTCTAGTCATGCCCTTAGCTCATGAGGATGTCATTTTAGGGATAGACTGGATGAGGAAACACGGAGCAGTCTTAGACATTGGTAGGAGGACAGTGACCGTTGCCACGGAGGAGGGTCATAGGGTAATATTCCGAGGTTGGGACCTCGGAAAGTCAGGTACAGTTATCAGTGCAGTGAGAGCAGCGAGACTGATAGCCCAGGGTTGCGAAGCCTTCTGGTGTTATGCCATGAAGGAAAGCAAGAGCCTGACTATAGAGGAGATACCTGTTGCATGCGAGTTTGCAGAGGTATTCAGTGATGACCTGCCAGGGCTACCCCCACAGAGGAGCGTTGATTTCAGCATTGACTTGGAGCCGGGCACGAGACCTATCTCGAAGGCCCCGTACCGTATGGCACCTATAGAGCTGCTTGAGCTGAAGAAGCAGTTAGAGGAGCTGGCAGAGAAGGGTTTTATACGCCCCAGTGTGTCTCCTTGGGGTGCGCCGGTGTTGTTTGTGAAGAAGAAGGACGGATCGATGAGGCTGTGCATAGACTACAGAGAGCTGAACAAAGTAACCATCAAGAACAAGTATCCACTGCCACGCATAGATGATCTGTTGGACCAGTTGCATGGAGCGTCCGTGTTCTCGAGGATAGACTTGAGGTCAGGTTACCACCAGTTGAGGGTGAGAGATCAGGACATACCTAAGACGGCATTCCGGACTAGGTATGGTCATTATGAGTTCGTAGTGATGCCATTCGGGCTCACTAATGCACCAGCAGTGTTCATGGAGTTGATGAATGGAATATTCATTGACTTCTTAGACCAGTTTGTAGTGGTCTTCATTGACGACATCCTAGTCTACTCTAGGAGTCGGGAGGAGCATGCCGGACACTTGAGGACAGTACTGCAGATTCTACAGGATAGCCAGCTGTATGCTAAGCTATCCAAGTGTGAGTTTTGGATGTCAGAGGTGGCTTTCTTAGGACACGTGGTGACTGCTGAGGGCATTAAGGTCGATCCGGCGAAGATCGAATCAGTATCTTCTTGGCAACCTCCTAAGAATGTTAAGGAGGTTCGCAGCTTTTTAGGTCTAGCAGGTTACTACCGCCGGTTTGTGGAAGGGTTCTCTTTGATTGCCCGACCACTTACTTGTCTTCTGAGGAAGACCACTCGGTTTGTCTGGTCTGAGCCGTGTCAGCAGAGTTTTGAGGAGCTGAAGAGGAGATTGACGTCCGCTCCGATTTTAGCACAGCCTGAGGGTATTGACGACTTTGTGGTATACAGCGATGCATCCAAGCTGGGCCTGGGGTGTGTTTTGATGCAGAGGGGTAAGGTCATAGCATATGCGTCTCGCCAGTTGAAGACGTATGAAGAGAACTACCCGACACATGATCTAGAGTTGGCTGCAGTAGTGCATGCTCTTAAGATCTGGCGACACTACCTCTATGGGGCGACATGTCAGATCTTTACAGACCACAAGAGTCTGAAGTACATATTCACTCAGCGAGAGTTGAATAACCGCCAGAGGCGGTGGTTAGAGTTGATCAAGGACTTCGACCTTGAGATCCTTTACCACCCCGGAAAGGCGAATGTGGTAGCTGATGCTTTGAGCCGGAAGACGCCTAGAGAGAGGGCGATAGCCCGGTTGACAGTACAGCCACAGTTGCAGAGGGACTTGGCTTGGTTGGAGATAGAGATTCAGTTTCCCGATACGGATGGTCAGTTGTCTACTATGGAGTTATTCCCTGATCGGTTGGATGAGATCCGACAGAAGCAGGAGACTTGCCCTACTTTGATCAGGATCCGAGACAGGATGTCTCGAGATGAGGCTCCACAGTTTACTATTGGTGCAGATGGAGTGATGAGACGACAGGATCGCGTTTGTGTACCGTCAGATAGTGAGTTGAGATAGAGGATACTCGGTGAGGCTCATGCTACCCCATACTCAGTACATCCTGGAGCGAGTAAGATGTACAAGGATGTGAGACGGTCCTTCTGGTGGGGTGGTTTGAAGCCCGATGTGACTCGATATGTAGCTCAGTGCGCGACCTGCCAGCAGGTTAAGATTGAGCACCGTAGGTCTGGAGGAGAGCTCCACCCACTTCCAGTACCACAGTGGAAGTGGGAGGATATATCTATGGATTTTGTCACTGGTTTGAGACTCAGCAGAGGATTTGATGCTATTTGGGTAGTGGTAGACCGCCTGACGAAGACCGCACGTTTCATTCCGATCAAGGAAACGTGGCCGGTGAGTCGTCTGGCTGAGGAGTTCACCAGGCACATTGTGAGGCTCCATGGGGTACCGAGGACTATCGTCTCTGACAGAGATGGACGTTTTACCTCGAGATTTTGGCAGCAGGTACTTACTGCCTTGGGGACGAGTCTCCACTTCACTACCGCCTATCATCCACAAACAGACGGGCAGTCTGAGAGGACCATTCAGACCTTAGAGGACATGCTTCGGGCGTGTGTACTTGATTGGGGACAGGTATGGCCAGATCATCTTCCACTGGTAGAGTTTTCGTATAACAATAGCTGGCACGCATCTATTGGGATGGCTCCTTATGAGGCTTTGTACGGGCGGAGATGTCGTACACCCTCAGGTACAGGATGACATCGCTCGGATTGCCCTAGTCCGAGAGCGGATGTTAGCAGCCCAGAGTCGTCAGAAGTCCTACGCCGACAAGAGGCGTCGACCTTTGGAGTTTAGAGTGGGTGCTCAGGTGTGGTTGAGAGTATCACCTACGAGAGGAGTCAGGCGTTTCGGCATTAAGGGAAAGCTGAGTCCCCGATATGTCGGACCTTTTGAGATCCTGGAGAGAGTTGGAGAGGTGGCCTACAGACTAGCACTACCGCCGAGACTAGAGAGTGTCCATCCGGTCTTTCATGTATCTCAGTTGAGAGAGTACATTCCGGACCCGAGACACGTCATCAGCCATGAGGATCTGATAGTGGAGCCTGACCATACATTTGTAGAGTACCCAGTAGCTGTCTTGGAGCGCAGTGCCAGACGTCTGCGATCCAAGGAGATACCTATGCTGAGGATCCAGTGGTCTAGGAGAGGAGCTGATGAGGCCACTTGGGAGACTGAGGAGAGTATTAGACGTAACTATCCCGAGTTCTTTGCGGGGTTAGAGTTTTCCCCTGTTTGACGAGTTAGTACTCGGTTGTTGTATTGTTTGACTTTTCAGGATGTTATATTGATTTGAGTGTTCCAGTTTGTGAGACTTGTCTATGTGATGGTTGAGTAGTTGCATGGTAGAAAATGAAATTATCGAGAAAACTAAAATATACCGAAAGAAATGTGTGAGTAAGGGGAATAATCTAAGTTTCGGGACGAAACTTCTTTTAAGGGGGCACTGATGTAATAACCGAAAATTTTAAACGCCGTTTAATACTGAATTTAACCGGATTCCGAGCGCTAACCTTTAACCTTTAGATAGTTAAAATAAATTTTAAATTTTATTATTTTATGCGACCTTAGCTCGCATAAAATAATAAAAGATATAACCGGAGATATTTCCGTACCTTAAAAATTTAATGATAAAAGACGTGATTCGGATTTAATCCCGAAAATATTCCGTAATTGTTAGTTTCGTACTTCAACGTTTCCGGGTGTATAACGAGGATTAGTTTCAGCTCCGTGTATTATGTCCTGGCCAGTCCAATTCTGGGCCCAATAGTCGGCCCACCCAATTGGTGAAGAAGAGTTGGGCCTTGTAACCTCAGCGGGCCCATCTCTCTATCAGCTACCCTAATCCCCAACTTAACCCACATCCTAACCTAATTTTTCCCTAAACCCTTTCTTCTCGGCCGCATCACTTCACGTATGCCCTGCCGCACGATATACCACCACCTACACAATCGATACCAGCCGGAGCACAACGCCGCCACCGCGCCGCCTCTGTCGATCCCGGTAAGCGTCGTCTTCTCCTTCCTCTCCCGCTACTCTCCTCCCCGCATCTCCTTTGTTCGGAACTCACCAGCAGGATTTCCGGCTTCACGCAGCAGCAGAGCCGACCACCAGTGCGGACCGTCGGGAACGCCAGCACGCCGCCTCGCTGCCCCGTCGTCTTCTGCACCGGCCGCTGCGACGCCTCAACCGAAGACTGCGCCTGTCTACAGTGTTGGAGCGAAGAGAATCGAAACAGCCGGAGCCCACCGCCATCCCGTCGACCACCAGTGCCGCCGAGTCTTCATCCGCGTTACAGTGGTTGCAACTCTGCAGTAGACGTTCGCCGGAACACTAGCGCACCGCCTAAGACCTCCTCGCCGGACTGCAACTCCGGTAACCGGATTCTTCGCTTCTTCTTTCCACTGTAAATGTATATATGTGAGATCTGATTCAGAATAGGTTCCCCACCTGCAGTACGTGTATATGTATGATCGAAATAAACATATATTTGGATGATCGAAATATATATTACTGAGTTGAGCATGATTTGGATGTGGCTCCTACCCTGCAGTACATATAGATGTATAGTTTAGATGTGTGTATTACCCGTATATATGTATAGAATGATAAATATAGGAGACGTAATGTGTATATAATTATATACGGGTACTGAGTTGGGTATGAATAAGTAGATCGAAATATATATATATATATATATATATATATATATATATATATATATATATATATATATATATATATATATATATATATATATATATATATATATAGAATACATATAAGTACATATATATTCAGTCACGGAAGGTTAACGGGAGCGAGTGTAAGCCGAGTACATAAATATACATATATATTATACTTACGAGTTTAAGTAGGTGAAATATTAAAGTATGTGAATTTATATATGTATATCTAAATACCTAAGAACTTCGGATGTTATATAATTGGACGGAAGGTTAATATGCACGAAAGTATATGTATATATATAGATATGTAGATATATATAAGAATTGTTAATACCCGAAAATGAAGTAACGTGTTTCCAGACGACGAATGGACGAGATTAATTTTTTTTAAACCTTAGTAAACTGTTTTGGAAATAATCCTAGATTAGAAAAATGTTCCAAAAGAAATATGAGAGGTCAAGAAGCGACCGGAGAAGTATTTATACGAAGGGTAAAACGGTCTTTTACCGCATGAGAATCGTCCTTTCCGTAATTCCTTCGCATGAGGTTGGACATAGAGATGTGATTTTGATACACATGCCTTCATTTGACAGGCACTTGAGTTACCACGAGTACGGACTATCTGAGACGTGTTAGAGTGTATTTTGACTCAGGTAAGTCCTTGCGACTTACTTAGCCAGTTTCTGAGTGTTAGTTGAGTGATAGTAGTGGTGTGTGTTATTGCTTGATTTAATAATAATAACTTGCTAGGACGACTGTTATTATTTACGTAAGGCCCAAGTGTATGTATAACGGGCCGTGACATCACTGCCCAGCTCTGACATGAGACTGGGAGGTTCTCTATACCCAGACCATGCAGGTACAAGGTGAGATGCATCGGATCCATTCCTGATGGTTACACGGGGGCGGAGGCGAGGTTTGGGAATCCCTCGTGTCACAAAATAAGTATCACTAGAGTGAATGAGTAAATTAAAGCAAGATAATAAAACGGACTTGTTTGAAAGCATGCTGAGTGTTTATGTTTATCTGAGTGTGTTTGTGCTGCTATTATTCTGCTAATATTTAGATAACTAGCTAACGGTTCTTGTTGTTGTTGTTTTAGATTTACCGCAGGTTAGATCAGCAGCTGAGTGATCCGGAAGTAGTGGTCAGCCGGGTCTCCGTACTCCTTAGAGCGGGGTTGGGGTTGTTTTGTCTTTCCTTTCTTTTGGTTAAGACAGTTGTTCTTTTCTTTGTTTAAGTACTTTAGGCTGCTAGACAGTGTTGCATTCATTACTCTAAAAACATGGTTTTTATGAATTTCGGTTTCTTTATTTGTGTCTTGTTGCAAGATCCTAGTAATGTTGTTGTCAAACTGAGGTCGGGACCCATTGTGAGGTCCTAACCAGTAATACTCCGAGTTCTGAGAATTCGGGGTGTTACAACATGGTATCAGAGCCAGGTTGGCAACAATGGCACTTGAAATCTTCTGAAAGACCGAATAAGTTTTAAGCAGAACCCGAAAAGGGATCTGAGTTTTAAAAAGAAAATTTTTGGTTTTAAATGCATGCATAGTCTGGTTGGGAATAGAAAAGTACGGCTGACCACCACTACTACCGCGGATCTCAGTGTGCTTAGTTGGACTTTAGGTTACTGTAGTTGGACTTTTGGACTTTCAGCTAGTAGTAATTATAGTTTTTATTCTTGTACAGATGGCACGTACTAGAGCTACGCTAGCTACTGGTCGAGGCAGAGGTCGTCCACCTCTCCCTCCAGCTGGACCAGGTAGGGGAGATAGGGCCCCTACAGTTAGAGGACGCGGCCGTGGAGGTAGACCCCCACTAGCCCGAGGCCGAGGTCGAGCTCCACGAGAGGATCCCCCAGCAGTGATCATGCCAGAGGCTGGAGTGGAGGAAGTAGCTGAGAGTGTTGGTCCTGAGGTCAGGAATGAGACCGTTGTTAGGTCTGGAGCACAGAGAGCACTCGGTCTTATCTGGCAGGATTTCGCTGTGAGACTCTGTCAGACTATCAGGATAGAGCATCTGCGTATGAGAGAGACAGACCAGGGTCTAGGAGAGCTGCTCAGTCTGACAGGCCGGATAAGCGGCAGAGGACAGGTTATGCCAGTGGTGGTTCAGGAGTAGCTGCTTTTGGACGGGGACAGACTCAGGGGCGACAGAGCCATACAGCTACTGGTCAGACTTCAGCTGGTAGCTTGCAGTGCCACAACTGCAATAGTTATGGACATATCCGATCGAACTGCACGAAGCCAGCAGTGACTTGCTTCCAGTGTGGCAAGGTTGGACATAGAGCTGCATTCTGCCGTCAGGGCAAGGCTCCATCTCAGCAGGGTTCTTCTCCTGCAGGCTTATCAGGGAGTGTACAGAGACCGCCACAATACCGGACTCCGAGTCAGCAACAGCAGTACAGAGCTCCTAGTCAGCAGCAGTCTTACAGAGCTCCAGGACACACACCACCACAGAGTTCTATGCAGGGATCAGGTCGGGGCAGAGGACGGGGTAGTGTGGCTGATACTAGAGGAGCTCAGGCACGAGTGTTTGAGTTGAGAGATGCTGATCAGCCAGATGCACCTACTGCCACAGGTACGATCCAGATTCATGACTTACCTGTACGAGTTTTATTTGATACGGGTGCTACACACTCCTTCATATCTGATGCATGCGTAGATAGGTTGTCCTTAGCTACTGTAGAGGGGATACCTTTTACGATAGGCTTACCTGATGGGAGTAAGGTAAGAGGGACTAGAGAGATCTTTGGATGTCCTGTTCGCATGGGAGATCGAGACTGGCTAGTTAATTTTCTAGTCATGCCCTTAGCTCATGAGGATGTCATTTTAGGGATAGACTGGATGAGGAAACACGGAGCAGTCTTAGACATTGGTAGGAGGACAGTGACCGTTGCCACGGAGGAGGGTCATAGGGTAATATTCCGAGGTTGGGACCTCGGAAAGTCAGGTACAGTTATCAGTGCAGTGAGAGCAGCGAGACTGATAGCCCAGGGTTGCGAAGCCTTCTGGTGTTATGCCATGAAGGAAAGCAAGAGCCTGACTATAGAGGAGATACCTGTTGCATGCGAGTTTGCAGAGGTATTCAGTGATGACCTGCCAGGGCTACCCCCACAGAGGAGCGTTGATTTCAGCATTGACTTGGAGCCGGGCACGAGACCTATCTCGAAGGCCCCGTACCGTATGGCACCTATAGAGCTGCTTGAGCTGAAGAAGCAGTTAGAGGAGCTGGCAGAGAAGGGTTTTATACGCCCCAGTGTGTCTCCTTGGGGTGCGCCGGTGTTGTTTGTGAAGAAGAAGGACGGATCGATGAGGCTGTGCATAGACTACAGAGAGCTGAACAAAGTAACCATCAAGAACAAGTATCCACTGCCACGCATAGATGATCTGTTGGACCAGTTGCATGGAGCGTCCGTGTTCTCGAGGATAGACTTGAGGTCAGGTTACCACCAGTTGAGGGTGAGAGATCAGGACATACCTAAGACGGCATTCCGGACTAGGTATGGTCATTATGAGTTCGTAGTGATGCCATTCGGGCTCACTAATGCACCAGCAGTGTTCATGGAGTTGATGAATGGAATATTCATTGACTTCTTAGACCAGTTTGTAGTGGTCTTCATTGACGACATCCTAGTCTACTCTAGGAGTCGGGAGGAGCATGCCGGACACTTGAGGACAGTACTGCAGATTCTACAGGATAGCCAGCTGTATGCTAAGCTATCCAAGTGTGAGTTTTGGATGTCAGAGGTGGCTTTCTTAGGACACGTGGTGACTGCTGAGGGCATTAAGGTCGATCCGGCGAAGATCGAATCAGTATCTTCTTGGCAACCTCCTAAGAATGTTAAGGAGGTTCGCAGCTTTTTAGGTCTAGCAGGTTACTACCGCCGGTTTGTGGAAGGGTTCTCTTTGATTGCCCGACCACTTACTTGTCTTCTGAGGAAGACCACTCGGTTTGTCTGGTCTGAACCGTGTCAACAGAGTTTTGAGGAGCTGAAGAGGAGATTGACGTCCGCTCCGATTTTAGCACAGCCTGAGGGTATTGACGACTTTGTGGTATACAGCGATGCATCCAAGCTGGGCCTGGGGTGTGTTTTGATGCAGAGGGGTAAGGTCATAGCATATGCGTCTCGCCAGTTGAAGACGTATGAAGAGAACTACCCGACACATGATCTAGAGTTGGCTGCAGTAGTGCACGCTCTTAAGATCTGGCGACACTACCTCTATGGGGCGACATGTCAGATCTTTACAGACAACAAGAGTCTGAAGTACATATTCACTCAGCGAGAGTTGAATAACCGCCAGAGGCGGTGGTTAGAGTTGATCAAGGACTTCGACCTTGAGATCCTTTACCACCCCGGAAAGGCGAATGTGGTAGCTGATGCTTTGAGCCGGAAGACGCCTAGAGAGAGGGCGATAGCCCGGTTGACAGTACAGCCACAGTTGTAGAGGGACTTGGCTTGGTTGGAGATAGAGATTCAGTTTCCCGATACGGATGGTCAGTTGTCTACTATGGAGTTATTCCCTGATCGGTTGGATGAGATCCGACAGAAGCAGGAGACTTGCCCTACTTTGATCAGGATCCGAGACAGGATGTCTCGAGATGAGGCTCCACAGTTTACTATTGGTGCAGATGGAGTGATGAGACGACAGGATCGCGTTTGTGTACCGTCAGATAGTGAGTTGAGATAGAGGATACTCGGTGAGGCTCATGCTACCCCATACTCAGTACATCCTGGAGCGAGTAAGATGTACAAGGATGTGAGACGGTCCTTCTGGTGGGGTGGTTTGAAGCCCGATGTGACTCGATATGTAGCTCAGTGCGCGACCTGCCAGCAGGTTAAGATTGAGCACCGTAGGTCTGGAGGAGAGCTCCACCCACTTCCAGTACCACAATGGAAGTGGGAGGATATATCTATGGATTTTGTCACTGGTTTGAGACTCAGCAGAGGATTTGATGCTATTTGGGTAGTGGTAGACCGCCTGACGAAGACCGCACGTTTCATTCCGATCAAGGAAACGTGGCCGGTGAGTCGTCTGGCTGAGGAGTTCACCAGGCACATTGTGAGGCTCCATGGGGTACCGAGGACTATCGTCTCTGACAGAGATGGACGTTTTACCTCGAGATTTTGGCAGCAGGTACTTACTGCCTTGGGGACGAGTCTCCACTTCACTACCGCTTATCATCCACAAACAGACGGGCAGTCTGAGAGGACCATTCAGACCTTAGAGGACATGCTTCGGGCGTGTGTACTTGATTGGGGACAGGTATGGCCAGATCATCTTTCACTGGTAGAGTTTTCGTATAACAATAGCTGGCACGCATCTATTGGGATGGCTCCTTATGAGGCTTTGTACGGGCGGAGATGTCGTACACCCTTATGTTGGGATGAGCCTAGCAGAGTTGATGGAGTAGCTCCAGATCAGGTACAGGATGACATCGCTCGGATTGCCCTAGTCCGAGAGCGGATGTTAGCAGCCCAGAGTCGTCAGAAGTCCTACGCCGACAAGAGGCGTCGACCTTTGGAGTTTAGAGTGGGTGCTCAGGTGTGGTTGAGAGTCTCACCTACGAGAGGAGTCAGGCGTTTCGGCATTAAGGGAAAGCTGAGTCCCCGATATGTCGGACCTTTTGAGATCCTGGAGAGAGTTGGAGAGGTGGCCTACAGACTAGCACTACCGCCGAGACTAGAGAGTGTCCATCCGGTCTTTCATGTATCTCAGTTGAGAGAGTACATTCCGGACCCGAGACACGTCATCAGCCATGAGGATCTGATAATGGAGCCTGACCATACATTTGTAGAGTACCCAGTAGCTGTCTTGGAGCGCAGTGCCAGACGTCCGCGATCCAAGGAGATACCTATGCTGAGGATCCAGTGGTCTAGGAGAGGAGCTGATGAGGCCACTTGGGAGACTGAGGAGAGTATTAGACGTAACTATCCCGAGTTCTTTGCGGGGTTAGAGTTTTCCCCTGTTTGACGAGTTAGTACTCGGTTGTTGTATTGTTTGACTTTTCAGGATGTTATATTGATTTGAGTGTTCCAGTTTGTGAGACTTGTCTATGTGATGGTTGAGTAGTTGCATGGTAGAAAATGAAATTATCGAGAAAACTAAAATATACCGAAAGAAATGTGTGAGTAAGGGGAATAATCTAAGTTTCGGGACGAAACTTCTTTTAAGGGGGCACTGATGTAATAACCGAAAATTTTAAACGCCGTTTAATACTGAATTTAACCGGATTCCGAGCGCTAACCTTTAACCTTTAGATAGTTAAAATAAATTTTAAATTTTATTATTTTATGCGACCTTAGCTCGCATAAAATAATAAAAGATATAACCGGAGATATTTCCGTACCTTAAAAATTTAATGATAAAAGACGTGATTCGGATTTAATCCCGAAAATATTCCGTAATTGTTAGTTTCGTACTTCAACGTTTCCGGGTGTATAACGAGGATTAGTTTCAGCTCCGTGTATTATGTCCTGGCCAGTCCAATTCTGGGCCCAATAGTCGGCCCACCCAATTGGTGAAGAAGAGTTGGGCCTTGTAACCTCAGCGGGCCCATCTCTCTATCAGCTACCCTAATCCCCAACTTAACCCACATCCTAACCTAATTTTTCCCTAAACCCTTTCTTCTCGGCCGCATCACTTCACGTCTGCCCTGCCGCACGATATACCACCACCTACACAATCGATACCAGCCGGAGCACAACGCCGCCACCGCGCCGTCTCTGTCGATCCCGGTAAGCGTCGTCTTCTCCTTCCTCTCCCGCTACTCTCCTCCCCGCATCTCCTTTGTTCGGAACTCACCAGCAGGATTTCCGGCTTCACGCAGCAGCAGAGCCGACCACCAGTGCGGACCGTCGGGAACGCCAGCACGCCGCCTCGCTGCCCCGTCGTCTTCTGCACCGGCCGCTGCGACGCCTCAACCGAAGACTGCGCCTGTCTACAGTGTTGGAGCGAAGAGAATCGAAACAGCCGGAGCCCACCGCCATCCCGTCGACCACCAGTGCCGCCGAGTCTTCATCCGCGTTACAGTGGTTGCAACTCTGCAGTAGACGTTCGCCGGAACACTAGCGCACCGCCTAAGACCTCCTCGCCGGACTGCAACTCCGGTAACCGGATTCTTCGCTTCTTCTTTCCACTGTAAATGTATATATGTGAGATCTGATTCAGAATAGGTTCCCCACCTGCAGTACGTGTATATGTATGATCGAAATAAACATATATTTGGATGATCGAAATATATATTACTGAGTTGAGCATGATTTGGATGTGGCTCCTACCCTGCAGTACATATAGATGTATAGTTTAGATGTGTGTATTACCCGTATATATGTATAGAATGATAAATATAGGAGACGTAATGTGTATATAATTATATACGGGTACTGAGTTGGGTATGAATAAGTAGATCGAAATATATATATATATATAGAATACATATAAGTACATATATATTCAGTCACGGAAGGTTAACGGGAGCGAGTGTAAGCCGAGTACATAAATATACATATATATTATACTTACGAGTTTAAGTGGGTGAAATATTAAAGTATGTGAATTTATATATGTATATCTAAATACCTAAGAACTTCGGATGTTATATAACTGGACGGAAGGTTAATATGCACGAAAGTATATGTATGTAGATATGTAGATATATATAAGAATTGTTAATACCCGAAAATGAAGTAACGTGTTTCCAGACGACGAATGGACGAGATTAATTTTTTTTAAACCTTAGTAAACTGTTTTGGAAATAATCCTAGATTAGAAAAATGTTCCAAAAGAAATATGAGAGGTCAAGAAGTGACCGGAGAAGTATTTATACGAAGGGTAAAACGGTCTTTTACCGCATGAGAATCGTCCTTTCCGTAATTCCTTCGCATGAGGTTGGACATAGAGATGTGATTTTGATACACATACCTTCATTTGACAGGCACTTGAGTTACCACTAGTGCGGACTATCTGAGACGTATTAGAGTGTATTTTGACTCAGGTAAGTCCTTGCGACTTACTTAGCCGGTTTTTGAGTGTTAGTTGGGTGATAGTAGTGGTGTGTGCTATTGCTTGATTTAATAATAATAACTTGCTAGGACGACGGTTATTATTTACGTAAGGCCCAAGTGTATGTATAACGGGCCGTGACATCACTGCCCAGCTCTGACAGGAGACTGGGAGGTTCTCTATACCCAGACCATACAGGTACAAGGTGAGATGCATCGGATCCATTCCTGATGGTTACACGGGGGCGGAGGCGAGGTTTGGGAATCCCTCGTGTCACAAAATAAGTATCATTAGAGTGAATGACTTAAAAGAAAGATAATAAAGCGGACTTGTTTGAAAGCATGTTGAGTGTTTATGTTTATCTGAGTGTGTTTGTGCTACTATTTCTCTGCTAATATTTAGATAACTAGCTAACGGTTCTTGTTGTTGTTGTTTTAGATTTACCGCAGGTTAGATCAGCAGCTGAGTGATCCGGAAGTAGTGGTCAGCCGGGTCTCCGTACTCCTTAGAGTGGGGTTGGGGTTGTTTTGTCTTTCCTTTCTTTTGGTTAAGACAGTTGTTCTTTTCTTTGTTTAAGTACTTTAGGCTGCTAGACAGTGTTGCATTCATTACTCTAAAAACATGGTTTTTATGAATTTCGGTTTCTTTATTTGTGTCTTGTTGCAAGATCCTAGTAATATTGTTGTCAAACTGAGGTCGGGACCCATTGTGAGGTCCTAACCAGTAATACTCCGAGTTCTGAGAATTCGGGGTGTTACAAATTGCTCTTTCACTGCTACTTATAGCTTCAAGAATAACGGATTTTGTATTCTGATCATAGTTGAAAATTATAATTTATACGATTTTTCTAAATCATGTCGATAAGGTATAACTACTATTTGCCAAGTTTTTTTGATTCTTATCTTTTTTAGTAATTAAAAAAAAATTCTTCACTCTTCTCATTCATTTTTTTTATTATATTTATTTATCACAAGCTAAGTTATAAGTTCATACTCTTTTTATAGTGGTGTGAAGTGGTGTGATTGATGCGTCATGAAATTTAGTGGATTGTACACCTAATTGTAATTTTTGTTCCTCAATTTTCAGAACATATAAATTTTAGGAAATTATGGATGGTGTCCCTGTATTTTTTTACTTTTTTGAATTATGTCAAAAAGTTTTCAGTTTCCGGATGTTAACCATGAGCTTTATAATTTTTTCGAAAAATGCCCTTCTACCATTCATAAATTAATGTTTGTTAACATTTTAAGGGAACAAAAAGATAAGTTTTTCATTTAAAAAATTATTTTTACCTTTAAAATGACTATTAACAATAACTATAAAATAATTATCTTTTTTTCCTCCTCAAAATGTTAACTTATGGATGATAGAAGGGCACATTCCGGCAATGTATATAGCTCAATGGCATAATTCGAAAACTGAAAAAAAAAAACACTTGAACATATTCCGAAAAGGTAAAAAAATACAAGGACACCATATGAGATTTTTCAAAATTTAATTGTTTTTTGAATATATTTTATTTTTTAATATTGTTTACGTAGATTATTTTAAAATATTACAACAAACCCGTGCAGGGCACGGGCAATACACTAGTCAGGTAATAAATTTGAAAATTATAACTGTTATGCTTTACAGACTTTGAATCCTTATATCAAGAAAATGTTTTATAAAATATTATATGAAAAAATTAACGTTTGAAGGTATAACTCAAGTATTACATATTTAAGCAACGTGTTATTTACACGATTTTCAATTTACATGTTATTGACGATATGCGTATGATATCGACGTCGAATCTGAATGGTGTTGGACGGAATCAACATCCAACACTAGCGTCCAAAACCCTAAAAAAAAATTTCACCCCCAACCAACGACAATATCTGCAATTTATAACTACTATAGCTTTTTCATTACACCAATTTCTCAAAGAATTAAGATGATATGTTAGTAGAATATCTAGCGTAGTATTTGTATGAAGATGGATGGATGTATATATAAGTATATATGTGAATGGGAGTATGGGGTTCTCAGAATTATTGAAGGAATAGTTAATGAATTATATGATTAGATCGGAGAGACGTAAGTTACAACAATTCCAATTCATAAGATTTGACATCAATTATACACATTACATTTTGGATGTCATCAAAAAGGTAGGCATCATTCATGCTACTCAATGTTACATTGATGATCATTACAAGCACTTGCATTGACTAAATTCATATGATTCAACTTCTACTCGACGGATCAATATCAAAGTATGGATAGAATGGAATTGGTGGTACATGTTTTTATATCATCATCTACCGTGTCAGTCAAATTATATAATATGATTAAAATATAATATTTATTTTAATATATATCTTATATGTATATGACACGGGCCCTAAATTACTTCTTCATAAATAGTATTATTTTAAAAATAACACGTGAATATTTGAAAAATATATGGTTTATTTTAAAAATAACACGTGACAAAATCTAATAAGACGTAATATTATTACATCAATTACCAGTGATAAATCTGAGGTGACTTAACCTGCAAATGACAAGTGACCTTAATCACATTTGTTTAAGTATTATATACTCCCTCCGATAAAAAAATAAGTGTCGTTTTAGCATTAAAAATTTGATCACAATTATCTGTCGTTTTAAGTTTTCTAGGCTAATAAATGATCAATAATTATGAGAAATGCTCTTGAAAATTGATGTAAATGATTAATTTTAGTTCTAAAATCTTTTTTATTGGTTTAAAAGAAGGTTGAATATTAAATAAGTGATAAGATTTAGAAAAAACTTTATAAAATCTATGTTATTTAATATTTTTCTTAAAAATTGTGTCAAAAATTAAAATGACAGTTAATTATGATCAGAGGGAGTAATAAAATTATAAATTTAAATTATAAATTTTTGGTGTGTACTAACTAAAATATACGTAATCCAAGTAGCAAAATATACTTAATATTTCTCTTGTATATGCTTAAAATTAATATACTCAACGTTCTTAATACTTATTTATCAAATTTTGGTGCCCTAAACATGCACAACTAAATATATGTTACAACTTAGAAGGTGTTTTGAATATTGTTAATCAAATTAATTTTGTTTTAAATAACTAAAATATTGTTAATTTGTAATTTAAATTTATTGATGAATACGAAGCTAATGATCCTCAAAATCAGAACAACTATATATATTACACAACTTAAACTCTAATAAATCATATTTTGGATAGATATCAAAATATACGACTTCTGTGGATAACTTAATGTTTGTTTCTTTGTTTTCCACAAGATGGAGACTTGTCAAATTTGGCCAAGTGATAATTAAGTAAATGAATGTAGTAAGAGATAGCGTTGGCCTACCCCTTTGATTGCGTATTCTCCGTATACGTGCCAACTGAGTGACAACAAAAACAAAGATTAAAAAATTATAATGATTTATTTTGGTAATGTTATTTGATTCAATTATACTTGAACAAAATCAATAAATCCAATGAGGAAAAAAATGAAAAGAAAGGGAGTGAGGGATGCATGGCTGCAATTGTGTTGAGGAGAAATACATGGATATGGACGGGGTTTCACTTATTTATTTAGTTGTATGTATTTGTTTATTTATTGTTCGATAATCTATTTATTTGGATAGAGCAATCATAGAATTATCGTATAATAATTTATATAAATGAACGACAAGCATGCACATGTACCTAAAAATTAGGGTTCTTGGGTAGCTTTGGTTTTTTATGGTTGGACAAGAGTGTCCATGCATGCATATATAAGATAACTTTCTACTAAAAGAATTCAATTATCAATGTAGTCAATTTCTGTTATTCATCCTTCCAACACCATGTTTGGATATTGTCGCTCTTGGTTTCATTCGTATGGATACTACTTTCATTATTCATCGAAAATCTAAGTTCCAATGCAGTATAACCATCCCAAAGTTTGGGTACGTCGTGTTGAAAAATTAGTGTTTAATATTTACTATATTAAAATGAGATATAAAATAGTATATTACTTTATAACATCAAAATCATTATCATATAATATATGTATATATATTATGATATTTTTATAAAGGAGAAATTAATTCAATAAAAAAAACTTAATTGAGAAAAAGCGTGTTTATTATGCATTATTATATACATTTAAATAAAATATATATTATATATTTAGTGATTCAATAAATTCCTTCGATTAGAGAAGCTAAAAAAATATAAAAATTTTACGCTAATTCGGAGTTGAGAAATATAATAAATATAATGGAGTATGAAAGATATAATTCAAATATGAGATCATTGGACTTTTAAACCAAAATGATGATCAAATTCTTTTTAAAAAAAGTCAATAATAAGGTTTGGACAAACCAAACCCTTTTTTTTCCTCTCAGACCTTGGTATCATTGTTCTATATACACAAGATTTTATTTATATAGTTTGTTTTTCAAATTAGAATATAATCATCCACCCCTAAATCAGTGTCTACTGTCTAGTAATCGCCTAACTTGCTTAATCGTACAGATATTATGGGTCCGTTTGACAAGCATCATTTACCAGCTTATGGAGATGAAGCTAGTTGAAAGTAGCTGATGGAAAAGAAAAGAGGTGCTTGAGAGGTCAAGATGAGGTAGCGTTCACTAGCGTCTACTAGATGAAAAATTGGCATTTCCATCAGCTCCTCAGGGGTAGCTTATGGGAGATGACCAAAAATTTTGTTCCGTCGATTAACCCTCGTCGATTTTGTCTTGCTCAAGAACACATTTACATTCCAGCAATACATCAAACAATGGCATGGTGCTCAAGAACACATTTACATTCCAGCAATCCATCAAACAATGACATGGTTGGCTTAATAAGAGAAGAAATCAAATCTAAACTAAACTATAAACAAATTTGCCAAAATTTACGGGATTAGTATCCTAAACAGATAACCAAATTAGACTAAAGATTTGATTGTCTTACAAGCTTGAAAAGATTGAGGTTGAGAATTAACTGAGGAGAAGAACCTGATACGCCCCCGGATGGCGATGCCATCCGTGTTTCCGGCTAGAAGGACCCTCACATTTTGAAGACCGTTATTATTAGAGAAAATTGGATGAAATGCCCCCATCATAAAATTCATTAACTAAATAGCATAGGCTGATAATATATTAACAAAATAACATCTTTTAATCTCTAATACCTGATTTGCCCCTACTAATATATCTCAATTTTACCCAAATTAATTACAAGAGAATCTGCTAATTGATTATACACTAATCATAATTTAAAAAAGTAAATACTAAATAGAATCATTTTAATATCTTATTCAAAACAGCGTTCCTGCAAAGAAGCAAAGAAGTTGAAGCGTTCCTTCTTTTTCCTTTTGTTTGAGTATTGAATCGTTCATTCTGATATCTTTCTAGAGAAAGTGTTGAAGAAACCCCTGTTGAAGATGTCACCCAGCAACGAGCCTCACGTCAAGAAATTAATGATACATGATCTACATGATGAGTACAAGAATCGTATATAAGAATGTTAGACGTTACCTACAAGTAGTATAATGATACATTCTTTACAAGAATATTTACCGTCATCATAATGAATATCAGATCGTACAATAACTTTTTACAAGAATTGATAAATCAAACATGTTACAAGAACATAAGCCAGTTAATTTGGTCCTATGAATAACAAATCATACAAGAAACTTTAATATACAGAAGTAAGATACATGATTTATGATACAAGATTTACATGGACATCAGATTATTAAACTCCATTTACAAGATTCTCATGTTTACATAAACTATACTCGTGACTATGCAGTGTTGATCTTTCAAATTTGGCCGAAAGAATTACAATAATTCCTATTTAGTTGCAGGCAAATTACAAGACTTACATAGAACAAACAGATTATTACAAGCATTTTGTATAGACATAGTACAAGAATTACCTTCATTCAAATTCATTTGTAGATTTCAACGAGTATGCAATAGACCTTTTGATCGAGAAATGAACATTGACTATTCAGACCTGTAGAAGAAACAAGTAGATTTCAGTCTATTAAATCAACATTTAATTGTATAATTGCTAATTGATTCAGCTAATTAAAATTGGTAATTCTTTCAATATATACCTTCTTCAATTAGGAAATATGGGATAATTATAAGGCAATAATCATTGTGGGTCAATTAAAGCCAATAATCAATTAAGAATATTTTAGATTCTTGTATAAGGGTAAGTTTGTCTATAAAAATTAAAAAAGATCATTTACTAAGAAAATTATTGAGCTGCACAATTACTAATCAAAATTAGTGATCTAGAGCTATATACCAAATTCACTCTTATTATTATTCGGCTATTTAATAATAAGTCTTTTTGTATTCGGAACTTTAATTCCGGAACTTAATTCCGTGAATTAAATTCCGACCTTTCATATTTTAGGCTTTTCATATTCGGAACTTAATTCCGACTTTAATTCCGTCATTTATGTTTGAACTCTTTGTATGGCCTCCATCCAATATATAAGGATGGCTTGGCTCATTTGTAAAATCATGTCTAAGTTGAATACTAAGTATTGAGAAGGGAAACCCTCTTACTTAGTTTAGACATCACTTCTCTCCTTCAATCCTCTTAAAGTTCTTATCTTGGATCTAGTCTTTGATTCAAGCCTTCATAATCGAGGATCCTTTTGAAGGAACAACCAAACGCTTCCGCCACCCAATTCTATGTTTGATCCGATTCAAACAATCAAGAAGAAGTAGTTGAAGTTTCTCTTCGATCTAGATCACCCGTTTTTCTATCATTGGTATCAAAGCTCGGGATCGAGGTCAAGTTCTTTACTTGTGTTCTTGATTGTTCATCAAAAATTTCTCTCTCTTTTTGGTGTTCTTCAAAGTTATTCAGTGTTCTTCGAAGATCTTCAACTGTTCTTCGGTGTTCTTCGAAGATCTTCAACTATTCTTTGGTGTTCTTCGAAGATCTTCAATTGTTTATTCAGCATTCAGCATGTTCTATGATGATTATGATTCTTATGATGAGGAAGATGAATGGTTACCTCCTCCATATCCACCGAAGGCCAAGCAAACCATCCGGAGGTACCAACGGCGAAAATACTTTGAGGATGAGGAGTGGTTGCCTCCTCCAAATCCTCCGGACCCACCGAGACCGACTTATACCATTGACGGGCACCAACGGTATCCCCACCGACAAACTTATTTTAAGGATACTTATATTGCCCCAAGACGTCATGCTAATACCAAAACAGAGTTGGCCGTGCTCAAGGCAACAAATGACGCTCTGAAGCGTGAGTTAGAAGCTTTGAAGGCACAAATGGTTTCCCTCATGACGGCCGCCCAACAAGAAGAACTTGAAGCGGTGTCACAACCACGGTGTGAGTTGGTTGTCCAACCATTGTGTGATGAACTCAAAGATGTGGGAAAAGTCATCATTCAAGAGGTCTCCCCGATTATTCCAATTCATCTTGTCAACCCGTTATGTGGAGAGTATTTTCAAGATGACAAAGATGAGATCATCATCAAGGATGAAGAAGCCATCAAACATGACAACGACACCATGATGTTGTTGGCCTACAAATTCGAGCCGGTTGACCCGATGTTTGACTTTTTTTTGTCTAATCATTTATTTACCGACTTACCCTTGCTTCTATCCGGCATGCATCCGACGTGCAATGTCACAAGCTTAGACGGCATGGTAGAGAAACTCACCGGCGAGACAATCCACATGTACTACAAGTTCGAGCCTCCCGATCCGGAGTTTGTCCTCTTTATGTTCGACAAGCTTGGCGGCCCCACCGTTCTTTTGAAAGACTACAAGTCCAAGCCGCCCGACTCCGACATTATGCATCCAAGGCTGAGTTTCAAGGGTCTTGTTCCTCAAGTGACTCCTTTCTTTTTTTACGGTGAAACGAGGACGTTTCACATTTAAGAGGAGGAGAATGATACGCCCCCGGATGGCGATGCCATCCGTGTTTCCGGCTAGAAGGACCCTCACATTTTGAAGACCGTTATTATTATTCGGCTATTTAATAATAAGTCTTTTTGTATTCGGAACTTTAATTCCGGAACTTAATTCCGGAACTTAATTCCGTGAATTAAATTCCGACCTTTCATATTTTAGGCTTTTCATATTCGGAACTTAATTCCGACTTTAATTCCGTCATTTATGTTTGAATATGATCCTTGTGCGTTTCTTGATTGGGCACAGGATATGAAAAGATCCTCAAACCAGAATACTCCCTTGCCATGATGAGCCCAACTCGATTACATCCATATCCACCACCACCCGAGCCAAATCACCCAAACAAAGCCTCCTTTGCACCATCTTTCTTTGATTCAACATCGATGAAAATGAATTCGTCATCGTTGGATGGATGCTAGAGCGATTACATCTAGATCCACCACCACCGAGCCAAATCGTTCATACAAAAACATAGGTCTGTTTTCCCGGAGGGCAGCAGCAAACTCATGAATGCACGGGATCCCATACGATTGCCTCCAATACCAATCGTCACATGTAGCATCAAATGTCCCTTGCCGCGCCATTTTGCAATTGTCGATCAAGTACTTCATGCAATTGTTAGACACCTTTCGAAGAAGAAATGTAAACATAGGGTCTTCTTGGATGCCTACGATAGTATGAGTACGCGACTTTTCTATGCAACCTTGAATCTCATCAATCTGATCTCCAATCATTCTATGGATGGCCTTGATGAGAGTATCAAATCCACAACGAGTAGACTTAAGAGTTCTCTTCAACACCGAATGAGCACCCTCGGCCCTAAGATTAGAACATAATTTATAATTATAAAATAAATCATCACAAGTAAACTAAACAATAAAAGATGAAATGAGTATTTGTCTAACCTTCCTGTCGTCCTTGATCCGAGATGGAGATAGTGATCGGTCCAGCAACGAACAATAGCTTCCTTGTACTTGTCCAACCATGTCTTCTCGAGGTACTCCATCAAATGATACTTGTCCATCCAACTATCCCTCATATGCAAGAGCCTCGCCTCATAAGCCGCAATAGTAGTCGATTCAAACAACTCATGACAATCTCTCATGAATTTTGCTTGGATGGATGGCGAATGTGACTTCCACCAACTATTTGATTCTATGTTTCGATACACGTGCCACTCACACAAAATATGTTTGGCATCTGCGAAGACTCTAGGCATTGCTTTTATGAGACCTAATTCTCTGTCCGTCACTATCACTTCCGGCTTCTTTCCACTGAATAACAAGGCAATCCGTTCCAAAGCCCACTCGTAATGACCCGTCGTCTCTCGTTTCATTAACACAAACGCAACGGGAAAAGTTTGTTGTGTGCTAGTCAATCCGACGATCTCCAACAACGGCATGTCATATCTGCAAAATATAATGAATGAGACTTTGTAATTAAAAAAAAGTTTAATATAAACAAACTGAATGAATTACATACTAACCTGTTCGTCTTGTATGTAGCATCCATGATGACAACGTATGGAAACATGGCAACCCAACGCTTCGACTCTGGATGGGCTAGGAATAAGTCGCTCACTACCTCTCCTCCTTCGGTGGTTTCCATCCTAATATCCCACATATAATCCTTATCTTGCAAGAATTTCAACGCTTCTTGAATTACCGTTCGATCTCCCATCGCTTCCAACCTAATTTTATTCCGAGCGTTTGAAACTTGCTTCCTAGAAGTGACCATCTTTTCGGGATCTTCAAAATCACTCTTTAACAAACGAACAATTTCCCTCGGAGGCATTCCCGCCTCGGTGTAGATTTGGACTCGTTTCATTTGTGCCTTCGTCAACCGTCCAGCAAAGGCATGACCTACCAACTTCTTCGGAAGAGGATGATTGTGAATTCCGTGAACATTCCTCACACCCCAAAGACCCCTTTGCACCTCATCAACGTGTAAGCGAAAATTACAATCAAACTTCTTCGTTATGCATACCCTCAAGCCCTTCGACTCACTCTTGCGGACTCCGTGATGCTCACACGCAAATATCACCTTTCCAAAACGCTTATGATCCGACTTGTAGGACTTTAGTTTGATGAGAACCATATTTCTACTTCTTGCTCTCTCAAGAACCCACGCAACTAACGAGTCCATATCCGTCCATATCCGATGGTCAACGAACAAACTAGTATAGTCATAATCATCGGGAATATCGGCAACCTACAATAATTATTTCGAAAATTTCATTCACTACGACTATATCATATGTTCTGAGATTGCTCAAATTAATTAACAACTACTTAAATAATAATTGTCTACTAATTCATTAATTAACGACTATTTTCTTCAATTAACGACTAATTGACACCTAATTAACGAGTAAATTCTTCAGTTAACGTCAAATAACATTACTTATTAACTAATTGTCTACTACTTCATTAATTAATGAGTCAAGCATATAACATAAACTAACTAAAACATATAACACTAAACTACGTCAAAACAAACGAATTGAAAAAACTAACCTCAACACCCGAATACGGATCGTAACTACTGAGCATCGCGGGATTGAACAAGCCCTCGTCACCCTCCACGTCATCTTCACCACCGCCGAAAGCAACACCGTCATCCTCTTCTCCATCGCCGGAATGATAGCTTGCTTCTCCATCGTCGGAATTCATTTTCGAAAGGACTTTTTTTGCGAAACAACGTTTGACAATGAGGTTTTATGAAATGGGTCGAATACATGATATTTATACTAATCTTTGAGTTACATTACCGTTGGTAACGGCTAGTTTTCCACAATACGCCTACGCAGCGCGTAATCGTAGTGTTCCCAACGGTTACATGATCCGAGAACTACGCCTACGCATCCCGTAAGCGTAGTTCTCGATCAAGCAAGCGTTGTGAAGTCTACGCCTACGCGCTGCGTAAGCGTAGTTTGTTCTTGTATTTTGGCGATTGATTTATGCTTCCCCTACGGTTACGTGATGCGTAGTCGTATAATGGGTACAAATAGAATGAAATGGTGGGTACGAATAGAATGAACCGTTAAAATATGACTAGATCCAAAACAACCGACCAATGTGACTGAAGTGACTTTCATAACCCGAACCCGTTTGGGTCTGATTAGGTTGGATCACGAGTCAACCCACCAAGATGAAAATATATGATTTGGAATTTTGATTAGCGTGATTAAACGTGGTACGGTCTACGGCATTGATGAGGCCAAAGAAGATTTGATTTTTTAATATAGATATATATTCTAAAATTATTGTTGAATCATGTCACAAAATTTATTTTATCCTTTTTATTCTTATTTACCGCTTTAGTTTTTCCTATACTAACTATAATGGTATAGTGATTTAGGGCCGTTTGGTTTGAACTCCGGAATCGGAAACGGAATGAAAACGAATCTAGTCAATACGTATACCATTGTTCATTAAAGTTTTTGGAATCATTCCTTATGGTCTGAAGGAATTGGAGTATAATTTGATTACTTTTGATACCCTATAGGGTAACAAAATGTGGAAAACAAGTGCATTTTGCATTAATCCATAAGGAATGATTCCACAAAATTTCATGAATGATGATATACATATGAACTAAATTCGTTTCCATTCCATTTCCGTTTCCGGAGTTGGAACCAAACGGGCCCTTGGTATATTTGCAAGAAAAAAATTTAGACTACTTACCTTTTTTTAGTTTTGCATTTAGTAAATATACCCCATAGTTTTTACTACTTTCATTTAATGATAGATAAAAATAATTAATCTTTATATTTTAAAAAAGAATAATTGATGTTTGTTTGTCTATTTTTTTTAGATGGAAAGCGGTTAGGGCAGCCTAACTTAATTGATGTTTGGTATTTGTTATATAAGTGTATGTTTTAAATTTTAATTACTAAATTTGTTTTTTTTTTTTTTACCTTTTTTATGTTCTTTTTTATTTCTCAAATCAGAAGGTTTTCATAGCATAATTTTTCATACCGAAATTTTTTCCATACCGGAGTTTTTTTCATACCGGAAGTTATCATGCTAGAAGTTAAGTTATCATACCAGAAGTTATAGGTATCGAGTGTAGTGATTTTGTGATACAAGTCCAAGTGAAAATTGATCTGTCTGATTCCATATGGTCTTATGAACTCGAAAGAAGTTGTTGTGCAAAAGAAGATTAATCTATGTATAAAATGTAAGATTTTTTATTAATCTTATTATTATTAGTGGGCTTACATATTATAGTAACCAATTATATTATATGACTAAATATATTAACGGGCTAATAAAAGTGATTCAATCAAGTAAAGCCCGTAGACTTTAATTAAGCGGTATAGGTTTAATGGGCGGATACCAGACTTTGACCCAATAGGCTTAATGAGATTCTATTAGGTCATTATATAAACGTTATTAGGTTATGGTTCTCAATACGTCAAATCAATCTATTGTTTTCCATTCTCTACCCATCAGAGAGAAAACCTACAGAAACCCTAAGGAGGTTTGACTGAGGAAGACCGTATACCTGCGACGCTCATTCGGATCGTAGATTCCGCACTAAAGTTTTGATCCGATTGTTACGGGTTCATCCGATTGCTACTATGGAACCAGGTATGTAAATTCTAGATTCCTTAATAACCCTAGCATGATATCGATTCTTGCGTTTACGGTTTTAGGGAATTTAATTATTCCAACAAGTGGTATCATAGCGGTTATCGTGTTAGGTTATTAGGAATTTTTTTTTTTTTTGGTTCTTCGATGCGCATACAGTAAACCCAACTGAATTCGGATTTGTCTATGCCGTATTGCGTTTTTGGTCAATTATCGTAGATATCTACTTTACTTTGGCCTAACCTTGTTCTTTTGTAATGATTACCTGCAAATCTGCAACCCTGCCTTTGATTTGATATAAGTTGAGAGTTTAAAGAAAGAGGTACTTTCGGTATCACAGTAATCATTTTTTTTATTAACGGATGACAATCAAGTGATTGCTTTTGTAAATTGTATTTTTTTATTTTTTTTTTAAAAGCTACATGCTTTTAAAATTTTCAAATGCCGCATATTCGTGGCTGAGTTATAACGTATATACCAGTATACCACATGCGTATATTGTATTTGGTTTCCTTATATACTATTTATTTTCGGTTATTTACGTATTTTTTTTATACGTGTATCTTTTAGTATATAAGTTTTGTATATGATATTTACAGTGTGGTTGTTTTACGAGCGTAAAATTTGGGTATTTTCCACTTTATCTTAGTTAAAGGTCATTGAGTGTAATATTTGGATTTTTATTTACACGAGATAATTTTTAAGGATCTATATATTTAAAGTTATTTTAAATTAATTTGATTGAAACAATATGCTACTAAAGTAGTCTATGTTGTATAAATCACATTAAGAATATAATATATTGATTAATCAATTGTGCTTTCATTAATTATGCGGATATTGATCGGCCTAAAGGAAGGTCAATGTTTGACCAAATAATGAAAGCGCATGCGACAATGAATAGAGATAAATATAAAGGTTATCCATGTGAATGATAATCGGTCCAAAGAAAGGCTATTGCTTGACCGGATTTATTATCAATATTTGATTGTTGCATTGAGAGTACTATTTACAATTGATGTTTTGTGCAAACACTGAATATCAAGTTGTGTTGAGTATCTTGTTTTAAAATTAATTGATTAATTGTTTTATTTCTTTGGTTTTATGTTTAGTTTCAGCAACTACTACTAATGTTTCTGCTCAAGTCAGTTCCATTCCAATGCTCAATGGGACAAATTTTAAGGTCTGGAAGGAGAATGTGGAAATCGTTCTCGGATGTATGGATCTAGACCTTGCGCTAAGGACTGAACGACCCACTTTGGCTGAGGATAACTCCAATGAAGCAAAAGTAGAGAAGTGGGATCGCTCTAACCGCATGTGTCTTATGATCATGAAACGTTCCATTCCGGAAGCGTTTCGGGGCTCTATTTCTAAGAGCAAAGATGCTAAGGAATCCTTTGAGGCAATTCAGAAATATTTTGCCAAGAATGAGAAAGCAGAAACAAGCAACCATTTGGCTGCTCTGATTTCTATGAGGTACAAAGGAAAAGGAAACATAAGGGAGTACATTATGGAAATGTCAAATCTTGCGGGAAAACTAAAGGCACTAAAGTTAGAGATAAATGATGATTTACACGTGCATTTAGTTCTCCTGTCTCTTCCCACACAATTCAGTCATTTTAAGGTGAGTTATAATACTCAGAAGGAGAAATGGACTCTTAATGAGCTCATTTCGCAATGTGTGCAAGAAGAGGACAGGATAAAAAGAGATAAAACAGAAAGTGCTCACTTTGCATCAAGCTCTCAAAACAAATCAAAGAAGAGGGCTAAGGATACTGCAGCTGGTACACATTTGCAGAAAAAGGCGAAGAAGCAAAGTGATGAACTCACTTGTTTTTTCTGCAAAAAAGGAAGGACATATGAAGAAAGCATGTTCTAAGTACGCTGCTTGGCGTGAAAAGAAGAGTAAAGTTCTCACTCTAGTTTGTTCTGAGGCTAATTTAGCTTCTGTACCCATTGACACGTGGTGGGTAGATTCTGGTGCTACTACTCACATTTGTGTGTCAATGCAGGGTTACCTTTGGAGTCGACCACCAAGTGATGCTGAAAGATTCATCTATGTTGGCGATGGCAATAAAGTTCCTGTGGAAGCAATAGGGCATTTTAGATTAAATTTAAGTACTGGATGTTATTTGGATTTGAAGGATACTTTTGTTTCTCCGTTGTTTAAACGGAATTTAATTTCCACTTCCTGTTTGGACAAAGGTGGATACCTTTGTAGTTTTTGGAAATGGAAAATTCAGTATTTCCTTAAATTCAAATCTTGTTGGTACCGGTATCTTAATTGATCGTCTTTATATGCTAGAAACGGTTGCTTCCCATAATGAAATCCTGCACACAGGTTCTAGAGGTACAAAGCGAAAATTGGATGAAGATTCTGGATTCTTATGGCATAAGCGCTTAGGCCACATCTCTAAACAGAAAATTCAAAGGCTTGTGTCAGAAGGAATTCTTGATTCCCTTGATTTAACAAACTTTCAAGTTTGTGTTGAGTGCGTCAAGGGAAAGTTAACAAACATAAGAAAGTTAGGTGCCAACAGAAGTACATAAGTCTTAGAACTAATACATACGGATATTTGTGGTCCATTCCCTACAGCTGCGTGGAATGGTCAACAATACTTTATTACGTTCATAGATGACTACTCTAGATATGGATACCTTTACTTGATACGTGAGAAATCACAATCTCTGGATGTTTTTAAGGCTTACAAAGCTGAAGTTGAACTTCAACTTGGTAAGAAGATTAAAGCCGTTAAATCTGACCGTGGTGGAGAATACTATGGCAGATATGATGGATCAGGAGAACAACGTCCAGGACCCTTTGCAAACTTCCTAAAGGAGTGTGGAATTGTCCCTCAGTATACTATGCCGGGGAAACCCAACATGAATGGTGTTGCTGAGAGGCGGAATAGAACACTATTGGATATGGTGAGAAGTATGATTAATCATTCTTCTTTACCTGAATCACTTTGGGGAGAAGTGCTAAAAACTGCAGTATATATCCTTAATAGAGTACCTAGCAAATCGGTAGCTAAAACCCCATATGAAATGTGGACTGGGAAAAAGCCCAGCATAAAGCACTTACACATTTGGGGATGTCCAGCTGAAGCAAGGCCTTACAAGCCTAACGAAAGAAAGTTGGACTCTAAGACAACTAGCTGCTACTTTGTTGGATATGCTGAACGCTCTCGTGGGTTTAAATTTTATGATCCCGCTACCCGATCATTTTTTGAGTCGGGAAATGCCAGATTTCTTGAGGATGTAGAATTTGGAGGGGAAGGATTAAGGAACGTCACTCTTGACGAAGTTGTCCTTGAGGAAGAGGAATTTATCTCTCTTCCCAATATTGTTATTGAAAGTGATCAAGATACAACTCTTAACACTCTTCAAGAAACAACTCCGGTTTTAGACAACAATGAAGTTCCTTCCATAGAGCAAATTCAACCACCTCAAGAAGTGCCTTTAAGGAGATCCGGTAGAGAAAGAAGATATGCAATTCCGGATGACTACATTGTATATCTAGTAGAACAAGAAGATCCTGTGGGAGAGATACCAGATGATTACATCGCGTATCTTATGGAACAAGAAGATTCTGCAGGCATTGCAGAGGATGATCCAATCAATCTTCTTGAGCCCCTTCAAAGTTCTAGCTCTCAATACTGGATTAAAGCCATGCAAGAGGAGATGAAATCCATGAAGGACAATGACGTATGGGATCTTGTCGAGTTGCCAAAAGGTGCAAAACCCATTGGTTGTAAATGGATATTTAAAACCAAAAGGGATGCAAAAGGCAATATCAAAAAATATAAGGCACGTCTAGTTGCAAAGGGATTCACTCAAAAAGAAGGTATTGACTTTAAAGAGACCTTTTCTCCGGTTTCATCTAAGGACTCTTTTAGGACAATAATGACACTAGTAGCTCATTTTGATTTAGAGTTACATCAGATGGATGTGAAAACAGCGTTTCTCAATGGAAACATTGATGAAACCATTTATATGGTTCAACCAGAACATTTTGAATCCAAAGATTCAAAATCTATGGTTTGTAAATTAAAGAAATCCATCTATGGGCTTAAATAGGCATCAAGACAATGGAATCATAAATTTCATCAAGTGATCACCTCCTTTGGATTTGAGGTGAATAAGGTTGAAGATTGTGTGTATCACAAATTCAGTGGGAGCAAATATATCTTTCTGGTATTGTATGTTGATGACATACTATTGGCTTGTAACGATATAGGCTTATTGCACGAAACCAAGAAATTTCTCATTAGAAATTTTGAGATGAAAGATCTTGGGGACGCCTCTTTTGTCTTAGGAATTCAGATACTAAGAGATCGATCTCAAGGTATCCTCAGGTTATCACAAAAGGGCTATATCGAAAAGGTACTAAGCAGGTTTAACATGAAAGATTGCTCAGCTGGAGATACACCAATAGCTAAAGGAGACAAGTTTAGTCTCAAACAATGCCCCAAAACAGATCTTGAAATAAAGGAGATGCAAAAGGTTCCCTATTCCTCAGTGGTAGGGAGTCTAATGTATGCTCAAGTTTGTACCCGTCCCGACATAACATTTATTGTGGGACTTTTGGGCAGATACTTAAGTAATCCTGGATCGGATCATTGGAAAGCAGCAAAAAGGGTTCTCCGGTATTTGCAAAGAACGAAGAACTACATGCTGACTTACAAGAAATCAGACAGATTGGAGATCGTTGGATATTCTGATTCTGATTTTGCCGGTTCTATTGACAGTAGACGATCCACCTCGGGCTATGTCTTCATGTTGGCTGAAGGAGCTATATCTTGGAAAAGTGTCAAACAAACACTTGTAGCTACCTCCACTATGGCTGCAGAGTTCATGGCTTGCTTCGGAGCATCCATTCATGGGATATGGTTGCGTAATTTTGTCACAGGCCTACGTGTGGTTACTGGAATTGAAAGGCCATTGAAGTTATTTTGTGACAATAAAGCTGCAGTTTTGTTCTCCAATAACAACAGAAGCTCTGTAAAGGAGAAGCACATTGACATCAAGTTCTTGTCATTGAAGGAAAAAGTTCAAAGTGGGCAAATTTGTATAGAACACATAAGCACAAACTCCATGATTGCGGATCTGTTAACTAAGGGGTTGCCTCCTAAGGTTTTTCATGAGCACACTGCTCGTATGGGGCTTGACAGTTTTGTAATCCCTTGACTTAGTGGGAGTTTGATTAGATGTTCTATGTTTATAGTTTATGCATAATAAAGTTGCCGTCATTTACATTTTGAACTAAAGGTTGTTTTGGATTGATCTCCGAATAAAGAAGAACCAGTTGAAAATAGACATGTTTATGAGATCACATTTCATGTAATTTTCATGGCACTCATCCATACTTGATCTATGTCATCGAATATACTAATGTGGTGAACACGGAAGGTTTAGTCACGATGATGTGACGAAAGCCGCCGTGATCTCATATTAATATATGAGGTGGACCAGATTGATTAAAGGATAAGTCTACAAAAAATTAGTCATTACGTGTACACATAAAGAATTTTGGATAATATAGTTGTTTTTTTAATATGTAGCCCAAGTGGGAGATTGTAAGATTTTTTATTAATCTTATTATTATTAGTGGGCTTACATATTATAGTAACCAATTATATTATATGACTAAATATATTAACGGGCTAATAAAAGTGATTCAATCAAGTAAAGCCCGTAGACTTTAATTAAGCGGTATGAGCTTAATGGGTGGATACCAGACTTTGACCCAATATGCTTAATGGGATTCTATTAGGTCATTATATAAACGTTATTAGGTTATGGTTCCCAATACGTCAAATCAATCTACTGTTTTCCATTCTCTACCCATCAGAGAGAAAACCTACAGAAACCCTAAGGAGGTTTGACTGAGGAAGACCGTATACCTGCGGCGCTCATTCGGATCGTAGATTCCGCACTAAAGTTTTGATCCGATTGTTACGGGTTCATCCGATTGCTACTATGGAACCAGGTATGTAAATTCTAGATTCCGTAATAACCCTAGCATGATATCGATTCTTGCGTTTACGGTTTAGGGAATTAAATTATTCCAACATAAAATGGTAAAGAAAGAAAGTCTAAAAAAACATAAATTTCCACGTAGTGCAAGGAAGCTAATAATTTTAATTTGAAAAGTAATTAGTGAATATATGAGGGACGAGCAGTCGATATGCATGCTCTGTGGGATGGAAGCTGTCGAAGAAGACGTACTGGCTTGCATCTGCACACAACAAAGGGCCAAGGGGGGCACATGAAAGACACCTCCACCAGGCCTGTACCGCAACACCCTATGTCTGCCACTTCGAACCCATGTTCACTGGGGTTGTTGATAAGATCTAGAAGCGGGTTGTAGATGTCCAGATAGACCACATGAGATCCGAGACGCTGGACTTGACTTTCCAGCTTGGAGTTGTAGAGGGCGGCTAACTGGTTGTACTCGTCGACGCATCCTCTGAAGAAGACGTACTGGAAGAGAAGAAGACATAGAACGGAAAGGTAAAAAAAGGATTTGGGGTATATTTAGCTAATAAAAAAAATCAAAAGATCTAATTACTATATCATAATCTCAAAAAGGTCTTTTAACCGAATTAGCCCTATTTGCAAGGGCCTTGTTCAAGTAAGGCACATTATTCCGGTACGGCCGTCCGTACGGCCGACACGTGTCCCGGAAAAAAAAATTTTCTTTTTTTTTAAAGAACGAGTAAAAGTAATAGTTCAAAATTTATTATGGAATAGTTCATAACTTATAAAAGGATAGTTCATGAACTATAATAGGATAGTTCATAGTGCAAAATTTATAAAGGAATGAAAGTAATAGTTCAAAACTTATTAAGGAATAGTTCATAACTTCTAAAAGGATAGTTCATGAATTATAATAGAATAGTTCATAGTGCAAACTTTATAAAGGAGTGAAAGTAATAGTTCAAAACTTATTAAGGAATAGTTCATAACTTCTAAAAGGATAGTTCATGAATTATAATAGAATAGTTCATAGTGCAAACTTTATAAAGGAGTGAAAGTAATAGTTCAAAACTTATTATGGGATAGTTCATGAATTATAATAGAATAGTTTAAAGTGCAAAAATTTATAAAAGAGTCAAAGTAATAGTTCAAAACTTATTATGGGATAGTTCATGAATTATAATAGAATAGTTCATGGATTATATTAAAAAGTAATAGTTCATGGATTATATGGGAATAGTTCAAAGTTTATAGGAGAATAGTGCATAAATTATAACATGGTAGTTCAAACAAATTTTCATTCCTTTCCGGAAAAAAAAATCGTTTCAGAAAAAAAAAAAATTCGGGACACGTGTCGCCCGTACGTACGGCCGTACGACCGTACCGCAATATATGAACCGTACCTGAACATTTACCCTATTTGCAATACATTTATACTTTCAATTGTTTTATATGAAAAATTATTTTTGTAATATCTATATATTTATGTAGCTAAAATGTGAACTTCACAAATACTAATACAACTACACATGTTGTTTTAATAAAATATTAATATTAATATATTTTCAGCGATATTATGTAATAATATAAAATTATTAACCTTGTTGGGATTTGAATTTTTTTAAAATATCAACCACAATAAAAAGATTAAATCAAAATTTAGACTTGTTGGCTTGAGCCAAATCTTTTATACATTGTAGGTTTGAGCTCCATCGTCTTATCTCCAAACTCCTTGTAATTGTATGAGCATTAGTAGATTTTCATTTCACTTTCGAACTTTTTGTTGTGAATCGTTACCTTCAGATTTCGTTTTCATCCTTACTATGATATTTATGATATTCTCTTGAATTTTTTATTCCCTATTCATGTT
The DNA here is from genome assembly GCA_033239045.1 of Fagopyrum esculentum. Lineage (NCBI taxonomy): Eukaryota > Viridiplantae > Streptophyta > Magnoliopsida > Caryophyllales > Polygonaceae > Fagopyrum > Fagopyrum esculentum. The sequence continues at coordinate 15,783,160 of BSUD01000001.1, read as the reverse complement.
ACTTGGCGCAAGTCCGTGCACCCTCCTCAAGGTTTCCTTTCCTTTTGTCTCCTTCGTCTATTGATTTCTATTTTAATATTTGATTCATGGCTTTTCGTTCTGTCTGAAGCAAAATATTTTTCAGGTTTTTTTGCGAGCTCAAGGTTAAGATTAATAAACGCAAAACCCGTATGTCAGGAGCCTCAAATCTGCCCAACAAACGATCCTGAACAATCCTGATCAACCTTCCTCTTCTTCATGTGCACTTCTTGTACTTGCTATTTTTATTTTGTTGGCAATAGCCGTCTATTTACCAATTCTTCTCTTTCTTAGCTCTTTATAGCCTCAATTTGTCATAACACTTTATATTGTTCGATTTATGTAACTACCAAATAGGATTAATGTTCAGACTACAATTTTAACCTTGTTTTCCCTTTAGGCATTAGTCACTTTTGGCTATATTGTAACATTACAAGAAAATTTCAATCATGTGCGGCTGTGCCACATATGAACAATCCAACTTTTAACTTTGGTATACCTTTATACTGGAATGAGCCAAGCAGTATTAGTGTATAGCTCCCGATCAGATACAAGATGATATAGCCCGAGTGGCATTGATTAGAGAGAGGATACTGGCCGCGCAGAGCCGCCAGAAGTCGTATGCAGACAAGAGGCGTCTGTCTCTAGTGTTCAGAGTTGGAGCTCATTCTGGTTGAGAGTGTTACCAACGCGAGGCGTCAGACGTTTCGACATAAAGGGGAAGTTGAGCCCCCGATATGACGGACTTTTTGAGATATTAGAGCGAGTTGGAGAGGTGACATACCGACTTGCATTGCCACCCAGATTAGAGAGTGTTCAGCCGGTTTTTCATGTGCCTCAACTGAGGAAGTACATACCACATCCGAGACACATTATCAGTTATGAGGATTTAGTGGTTGAGCGGGATCACATGTTTGTTGAGCATCCAGTAGCAATCCTAGAGTGGGGTATGAGACGCTTGCGCTCAAAGGACATTCCGATGATGAGGATACAGTGGTCCAGACAGGGACCCGATGAGGCCACATGAGAGACGGAGGATAGTATCTGGAGGAACTATTCCGAGTTTTATGCAGAGATAGCTACATCTGGAGATTGATGAGAGAGTCATAGTTATATCTTGGTGAGTTATGTGATTATGTGATATTATGTGATATTATGTGTTACTATCTTCGTGATAGATTATGATGTGCGATCTTAGTAGATCATGGTATGCTAGCACGAGTTGTGATTATGGTTTGTTGGAGATGGTTTTACGTCCATGCTATCGAGTTGAGATTATAGTTGATGGAGATGTTATGTCTCCGCAATGATGAATGTTTATACCTTGGCGTTTAGGCCGAGAGGATTTTACGTTATTTAAATTTTTGGACGAAACTTGTTTTTAGTGGGATCTGATGTAAGAACTATGTCTTTTAGGAGATCCCACGACCGCGTGGTTCTTCGCCCGCACGCGCGCCACCGCGGGTGCGGCTTTGCCGGAACGCGGTCGCGGCATAGTAAGAGAGTCGGCCGTCTTTGTGGCCGACTTCCTTTCCGTTTTTTCTTTTTTTAAGTCTTCTCTTTCCTTTTCTTCTAAGGGTTTCCACATCTTTCTCTTGACTTTCTTCTCTCTCCCGTACACATTTTCTTCTTCCTTTCTTCTCTTTCTCTTTTTGGAATTCCTCTTTGGATCTTCTTGATTTGAAAATTGTTGATGATGATGAAAATGTGTAGTTTGTGGTTGTGATAGGTTGGCAAGGTTGCAGATTGTTGCCTCTTAGTAGCTGAGAAAATTGCTGAGTCAATCTTCCTCTTTTCTTTCTTTTCTTGTTTCTCTTATTCATTGTTCTAGGATTCCACAAGTTGATCTTGTTGTTGTTTGGTTTTATGAACATTTTAGTGTGTTGTGGATATGTATATGATTAAAGGTTGTTGTTCCTTGATAAATCCCTGTGGTGGAGTGAAGTGACAGGCGAGAGATCTATTGGAGAGCACATTAGAGTTGTGCTCCGTTGAGGAACCACACTCGTGCCTTGCGCGGCACCCGCGCCTCTTGGTGTGTCGCCGCCCTCGCGCCGACACTCAGCCGTAGTCGTGGCGTTGGAGGTTGTCACTGCGCCCGCTCATTCTTTACCCGTGCTCGTGCCTTCTTCAGAGCTTATAAGTTTGAGGATGATGATATTATGTATGAATGCCTTGTGAGACTTTGAGGTTTGATTATAAATGTCGAGGTTATGGTTTACAAATGTTGTGTATGATCTTATGAGGATCTTAGAGGCTAGAAGTAGAGTCTTCTATCACTGTGTTCCGATGATTGATTATGTATGCCTTGTGTATCAGGCAGTGTATATTCCTGCGGGAATTTGGAGAGTCGATTGTTGAGGATATTGTTATACAGGTAAGTCCATAGAACTTAGTTAGCTGCATTCCTATATTGGATGTATGCATGAGTGGTGATTGTTATATATTTTATAGCATGCGATATAAATTATTATCAACGTTTAATTGACCCTCTTGTAACGGGTGGTGACAACTTGCTTAGTATTCCCGAGAGAAGTTGAGGGGTTCTATGGGACTAGGCCAGTGTTGGTATACGAAAAAGGTACCGAACCATTCCTTATGGTATACGGTGGTGTACTCTGATACACTCTAGATGGTAAAAGAAACATAGACGAGAATGATATACTTCTCGTGTCACAACCATAAATATGGTTCTGAGTGTATAACGTTATAAAGATAATAAAACGGGAAATGTGTGATAGCATGCTTTTCTTATTGTATTTTTTATGTGTGTATGTGCTTATGCATGATCTTATATATGAATTGTTAGCTAATAGTTTATACCGTGTTGTAGATGTTTTGCAAGATAGGAGGACTACAGAGTGATCTGGCAGGAGTGATCAGCCGAGGGCTTCCGTACATGTAGGATGGGTTTTGGGGTTGTGCATGTATGGATATATGTCTTGTACTGTTTTGTTACTCGGTTGTGGGGTTTTGTATGTAATATGATATACGATATTTCAGTTTTATAAATGTTTGTTTTATATTTATTTGTGTTTTTTTGTAAGATCCAATGAACTTGTTGTCAGGCTAGGATCAGGACTCATTGTGAGGTTCTAGCACGTAGCATCCCGAGTCTTATGGATTTGGGGTGTTACAAGTAACTTATTGCATGTTGTTTTGATAACAAGTTCAATGGTTTCGTTGAGATTTAGGACAAATCTCAAACATTTCTAGTTTTCTTTAATGGGTATTTGGCCATTTGTTTTTCTTTTTGATGAAATACGGAATCGCCTACTCTTTTTCAGGTAAAGAGAAAAAGTTGAAGAAAAATGAAAGAAAATAGATAAGAGGCGAAGAAGAAAGACATGTGGGTTTTGTTTTGGTGTCCAAATAAACATTGTTTTCTCTCTTACGTGGGAGTTTAAAATGAATGAAAATCGTGGATTTTAATACCAAGATTTACTAAGAATTATTCATATTCAAATTCAAATAAGAAAAAAACCTATAATTTCAAAGGGTGAATTGAGTAACTAACACCTTCTCCGCTAACTATCCTCTCTCTTCTAAATTCTAACTACCCAAAGAGATAAATAATTTACTAATTCAGCTAAACTAATTTGAAGTGGATAGCTCATCCAATTTTGTAATTTTAAATAATGGGTTACTCTTTATATATTCTGTAAATGTGGTCATGTAGATCATATGGGGTGAAGCCAGAGAGTGGCTATGCGACCTTATGATGAATATGGGTGTTTTAATGCCCCATAACAAAAGTAAGAACAATTATTTGAAGCCTTGATCTTGCTTGGGAGCGTGGCTAATACGTGGTTAAGACTTTTTAGTTCATGAATGGGGCACTTGGTTCTGTCATATTTACCGGAAAGACACTAGGTTTGCTTGCATACTTTTCCCTCTCTAAGAACATTCAATTACACGTTCTGAACAAACCGTCCCTACGTGTGGAAACATTTTGTTTGAAAATTTAAGGGATGTATTGTCTTCTAGGTTCATCCCTTGTCTTTTACCAACAAGGATGTGTCATGTAGATCGAGCGGAAAGGGGGCGAAATTAAATTTAACAAAAACAGGAGCGATAAAATGTGATTTTATATGTAAAGTCGTAAACAAGGTAAACCAAACAAATAAAATCAAAAGAGAATGAAAGATTTAATGCATTTATAGATTATGCAGCAAAAATCAACCACATAAATATAAAAAGTTTTAATCTTGATACCTCATCCTTAAAAAATGTTACAAGGGTCACCAAGATACACACACAAATAGCAAACAAAAATCTCACAGCAAAACGCATTTATCTGCCATGCCCATTACATACAAACATTGACTTCTAAAATCCTTATTATCGTTAATAAAATACACACAAATTAGTTCAAATCAGTAAATCATAATTGATGAATGTTGCCTCTAAAATATGAACAACATCCAATTTTTTTGTTCATTTTCTGGAAGGAAGAAGAGGGGAGCTTTCTTCATCAGCAGGAAGGCAGAACAGAGAGCTCGAGCTGGCCTGTCCACTCCTCATTTGGCTTTAGGGTGATCGGCTTCTCGACAGCTGCGCCATCCACACACAACATTTGCTTGTACTCGTCATCTCCAAGGTCACTCAAGGCTTTCGCCTTCTTCTCCCATGGATTCCATACCGCTTTACAATCAAATTAAGGGCGCGTTTGGTAAACATACTTATAATGTTAATGAATTTGATGAGCTTATCAAACAGCTCATTAACAAGTCAAAAACAATCATTACGGACCAAATAGACTAATGAGGCCGAGGCTTGGTGCTAAAGAATAACAGACTCACCTACATCAGGAAGTCCTTGTTTTCTAATCTGGAACGTCCGTTTCCTTCCATGGTCAAAAACTGCAACTACATCTGATGAGCTAAGATACACTCGATCAATCTGATATCAGCGAAAAGCTAGTCAGCTACACTCATTGCTGAGAATATCTATTAGCACTGGAAGTTATAGTTCAACAATGCAGTATTCTAAGCATCAGAAAACAATTTACCTCGTTTTCAAATGTCAAGGCATCTCCTTGTTCAGTAAATCGCTGTCTTTCACATAGGTTATCGAGATAGTCTAGAGTCTCCAGACCCTCTACTCTCACTTCACTGTAAAATAATTGAAAATCTATGAAGCCGGGAAATAGTATAAATTTTGATCAAGATACAGTTGAAAACATATCATCTAAATTTAAGAATTTCATTTTTTGAGGACTTTCAAGTTCCAATTGAATCTCATTAAGAAGAGTCTTTCTCCTCCATATATTTCTATGTACAATACAACATGGCATTGAAATAGAACTCACAAACCCAAAAGGAACTAAAATGCCTAATAAGTAAACAATATGGAGAAGATGATATTCATTCATCAAATCAAGATGCAAAAAAGGTGAATGAATGGCAAATGTCAGCTGACAGCAGCTCACCTGATATCAGAAATCGAGAAGTAGGTGCGAAATGCAATTGAGAAGCTAAATGGCTTGCCATTAGTATTTCGGCAGCGCGACAACAGCTTGAGATTCCCATCCTCTGTGAGAGAAACCCTGAGACGGAATTCAAATCTGGAACAACAGACAAATAGCCTTAGTCTGATGCGCAATGATGGATTGAAAAGGCACATATGTGAATAGTGAGCCTTTTAAGAAATTTAAGTGCTCAAATTCAGTTTGTACCTATGAGGCCAGGTCTTCATATCATCTTCAGATGGTTTTAGTATTAGGTTTGTGAAAGGTTGAGCAATCGATTCAGTAGGAGATGATGGAGCTTCTTTATCAACTTTCCACAGCTTATTCCTTGCGAATCCATGTTGCTCAAGTAACCCTCGGCTTCCAAACTGTGCCCAAATACAAAGTTCTAAAGACCATCACTCTTGCTTATCTTCCTAATAGTTGTACCAATTATATAGATCACTTATGTTTTAGGTAATAATACCTGAGGAAAACATATGGGAATGCCTCCTCGCACAGCGATTGATGGCTTGAAAATTGCCTGAATTAGGCATAATTATCAAGCATTAGCCAGAGATTATCACAACTTTACAAAGAAGCATTACAATCCAATCCAAATGAAGATCAGTTTACCATCAACATCATTTAGGCTCAATTATTTGAAACTTGAAAGCAACCACAACCGAAAGAATTATCAATTTGTCGGCTTCTAGTGATTGTCCATGACTTCATATACGTGCTTAACATTCTAAAGTAATCACAAATCATGATATAGAAAAAGTAGTACACACTAACCAAACTAGGCCCATGGAGAAGAGAGGAAGATAAAATCAAACCTTAGTACTTGTGAATAGTAATTCTTCGCCTTGCTCGGTCTTCCATGACAGAACCTGCCCTCCATACAAGTTTATCTGGAAGGTTGAAAGAGTCATCATCAATCAAAATCATCCTTGATTCCGATACAATAGATGCTAAGGCAATACTGTTATCTAAATTACATACAAATACCATCAGAACATGATAAAATTTGATGCAACTAGACTATTCATATAAGTCTGCGATGAGAAGAAGATCCTTACTCGAGCAGAAGCGCCTCTTGAGGTTGTAAGGATCACATAACCCTCACCTTTCTCATTAATAAATTCTTCAACTGTGGGTCCCTTATCCAAGGGTATGGCCTCCGATTGATTCATTTCAACCAAGGGCAAAACCATGTAAAGGCTATCAATCCACAAACAACTTCCTCGAAACAAAAGATACTGAAACTTGAAAGCAAGGTCTAGACCAGAACTATGTATTTATAGCAGAAATGGAAGACTTGAATAAAGGTAACAGATTTCACAGAACTCAAGCAGTGACCAAGCCAAGCCTAAAAAGTTTGACAATAAATTAAAGCCGCCTTCAAAAGCTTATCCAAGGAAGCACTTTGGACCACTATCTTTCCTTTTTGACACTTCCTCTTGTGAATGCACTCAAATTACCCGTGAAACATAAACCAAAGAAAATAAGTATCCAACTACCAACTAACTTTTTATCCTAAAATTTCCCCCAAAATGTTGACAACCCCACAAAGTGCAAGAGCATTCAGAAAAAGAAATATCTGAATGCTCACAAGGAACCCACAGATCAACACAAAAAGAAGATAATCCGTTTATGGGTCATGAAGAACTCCAATACCCAGATTGGAATTCGGTTGCTTTACACAAACAAATTGTCCAAAAAAGCGATATGTACAGCAAACCCCCAAAAGAGACTGAAACCCTAAAAATGGTGAGATGGGGAATCTCAATCAGAATCAAGAAATCAAAGGTCGCAAATTGAATGCAGGAGCTCGATTGTGGGAATGAGAAAACTCAATTAAAAGAGAAAATTTGCAGAAAAAAATCAAGAGAGAGAAGGGGAAAGAGAGTGGCGGAGGGGGCAGGAGAAAATATAGAAGGAAGGAGCACACCTTCTGAGGATTATGACTGGCCAACCCTTTTTAGGTACGACTTCTTCACGTCCGTTAGAGAAAACTCGATCTCGGATGTACCAAAGGCCATTTTGATTAATTGCCCAAACCAACACGTTAAACTAAGATGTTTAAGCTACCATCTCTCCTTTTTGCTGTTACTGTGTCGATTTTGTGAAGAGGTTGTTCCCTTCACTTTAGCTAGTTCGAACAAGACTATTTTGCGTCTGAATTATGTATTTTATGGTCTCATTATAATTAAAGTAAGCTTTTTACTCTAAACAATTGTATAGGATAAACTAGATGAATAGACCTATGCAGGGTTTAAAATATGATTATATGCTATTAAATAAAATTCTCTTAAAGCTTTTAATGTTTTGCTTAGATGTATTAATTTTCAACGAATCAAGTTAAACCAGACATAAAACATAATAGGGTATTATTCAAGTAAGGCCCATTATTGCGGTACGGCCGTGCGGCCGTACCGCAGGGCGACACGTGTCCCGAAAAAAAAAAATTTTTTTTTTTTAAAAAAAAAAAAAACGAGTAAAAGTAATAGTTCAAAACTTATTATAGAATAGTTCATAACTTATAAAAGGATAGTTCATGAATTATAATAGAATAGTTCATAGTGTAAAATTTATAAAGGATTGAAAGTAATAGTTCAAAACTTATTAAGTAATAGTTCATAACTTCTAAAAGGATAGTTCATGAATTATAATAGAATAGTTCATAGTGCAAAATTTATAAAGGAGTGAAAGTAATAGTTCAAAACTTATTATGGGATAGTTCATGAATTATAATAGAATAGTTCATG